>JAOXXN010000471.1:40993890-41003909 GCA_026770055.1 Myrmophylax atrothorax
AAGGGGGAGAAAAGAAACAAAAGGCCAAACAGATTTTGTTTTTTGATTAATTTGTAAGAGAACTTGAAAAAAGTTTACTAGAGACCTGTTTCAAAGTGGGTTTGGATGTCACATTTTAAGAACTTCTTGATGTTGCAAAACTCTCAGCAGTTGTAGTATAAAGTTTTGGGAACCTTACATTAGAACAATTAATCACTGTAATGGAAAGAAACTAGAGTATCCACTGGCACATAGATAAATCACACATGATTTCTTTCTAATGTCTAGTCACCAAGAATAATAGAAAACACAGCTGGCAGGAACATTAGGAAATTATCTACTCCATTTCTTTCCTCAAGCCAAAATCAAGTGCACCTTGTTCACGGCTGACAGATACTGTCTAACATCCAGACATGGTGCTTCCACGCTTTCCCAAAGCAATATGGTCTTTAGAGATAGAAAGTCTTCTGAGGTATTTCAGCCTTAATCTACCTTGCTTTAATTTACTTTTTGCCATACACATTCCAGATATGGAAAACAGCTTACCCTTTCACTCTCTGCAGCAATCTTTTCTATATTCAAAGACCATTATCATGTTTAACACGATGCAAGCCTTTTCAGCACAGCTAGCTTTTCAGTACTCAAAAATTTCAAGAGAAGTAAGCACAAGTCTACCCTTAGCTCCTAGAAACTAAGCTCTGAATGTAGACTGCGGCTGTAGGAACTTAGTTTTAGAAATTTGTTGGAGTGGAAGAAAAAAGGAAAATTGAAATGTAGACTGGAGCGGTTTTCATGCAGAGCAAGTTGCATTATCCCCTTGTCACAATGAATATGGAGTACTGTGTTAAAACATAGCTATACAATATTTATTTTTAGCTTGGCTTTTGCAAATTTTATGATGAAGTGAATGATATAGCATGCATTTTGGAATTTGTGTCAAACCTGGACAGATTTCGTAGAGTTATGTAACCTTAGTCTCTAGAGGATCTATACACAAAAGAAATTATTCATAGGTAATTTACTTCTCTGTTAACTGCTCATGGGTGTTCATCTCCTTGTTTAACTTGGGAAAGCAGGAGTTAGGGCCTAGTTTTCCAGTGCTCAATATTCTTCACATGACACAAGCTTTTATTAACCATATTCTGTTGACAAGCAGAAGTCAGAAAATTTATTTACAATGCCTTGGTTTCTTTCACCATTTTTTATTTTAAAATATGTGCCAAAATAATTTTAAAAGCAAACAGTGGATAGTTCCTTAACGTGGAAGGTCATGATGCTGGATCCTCTTTATTAGATAAAAGCAAGAAATAGAAAACTGGACTGGAACACGACTTTTCTTCTTTTCTTGACGTTGTCATTATTTTTCGGAAAGCTATGTTTCTTTTGTTTGGTCACAATTCTATTTGAACACTCAGATTACTCTTCCTTGAGCTGTTTCTCTGCTGGTGGGATATTAAACAAATTTCTGCTACCAAGAAAATAAGTAAGTTCATAACAACCTGTTCCAAACTGGTTTTCCATAAAAAGTAGAACAATTATTTATTATTAGCCAGGTCAATTCTGCCACTCTGCACATTTCAAGTTCCACATGGTTAGGCAATAAAAACAGAATGTCAAACAGGCTCAGAATAGCTTATGTTTAAGTCTTATACATATTATTCTAGGTGATCTAGTTTTGTTAAAAATCTTAGCATGTGTTTTGGAATGTATGTTCTACAAATGAAGGTTATAAAATGAGGGTTACTTAACTGAATGTTATCCAGTCTGTGGGTGGTATTCAATCAGCAAGATCCTTCATAGAACACCCTACTCAGTACAACTTCAGTCTTGCTTTTCTGTGTGAAAGGTATTCACAGAGGACATTCCTGCAACATTAAGATCTCCAAATATCTATTTTTTGTGGGTGTTCTGAATTCAAAGATTGTTTTAGAACTTTGATTTTCAGCAAAACCAAGCTTTCCGTTTAAGATTGTTTTACAGCCAAATAAATGACAGGAAGTTGCCACTACTATTCAACATGATCCCAGTGCATTTCCAGAACAAAAAGATATTTCAAAACAAATAAAATATTTTCCTTATTTCTGTCAGGACATGTTTTTTCAGAGGCCTGCCCTTTGCTATTGATGGCTCTTGAAATTATCTGGATTTTTGATATTGCCACTGAGTATTAAGATTTGTGTTGCAAGCTGTAATATGGCTTAAAAGGAATATAAAATCTGGATATTTTCTAATTAGAAGATCTAGTAAGGCTTCTTTATGCATATAAAAGTGTTTGTTATTTTTGTAGTGGTTTTGTCCCAGATATCTCATTCTCTGTCAATTTTTTTCCAATGACTAGGCATGTAGCATTCTCAAAATTTTACTAGGCTTCTGGTTGGCTATTATGCATAACACTTTTGATGATCAGCTAGGATATTTCATGGACTAAAATATGTAAAATTCTGTCCATTAATTGTCCCAATTTTGCATTCTTGAAATATGTATATTGGGAGACGGCAGAAACATTTCCTAATTTAGAATCTGATTTTGTTTGAGTCTATAATTTAATATTCTCTGAACAGTAACTTCTGTTTCAAAGTCTGTCAGATTTATGTATAGAAGTTACTTTTTCTAAGTAAGAAGGGTGGACCAGTCTTACTTCCTTTATGGAAATCTAAACAACTTTAAATTTGAAGAGCATTTTCTATTTTTGGAAGTAGCAATATGTAAACACTTCAGTTCCTGCAAAGGAGACAATTCTTATGAGTACTCTATGGTTTACTCAGAATTTCCTATACTTAATTTCTTTCAACTCTCACACATCAATCCTTACAGTTCTAGAAACTAACTGAAAGACTTTAGGGGTGGAAAGGTTATACAATATGGAGTCTGCAGAGAAAGTGAGCAGAAAGATGAGAGGAAAAGGAAGAATTGAAAGGAAAGGGCACGTGAAGAGAAGAAATTCAAAAAGCAGGTAAATAGAGCAAGCATTCACATGCTGATGAGATTCCCTGATTTATAATTATCACTGCTCAGTGTTGTTGCATTGTCTTTTTAGCATTTGAATAACTGCAATACAAAGGGAAGTTGCTAGTTTCTGCAAATCTATACGTCTCACAGTTTGAGCTCTGGGGTGGTTTTGCCCAACAAGCTTGATCACTGTAGTGGTGTAATAGTTTATCTCTACTTGGCTAATTTTTGCCTTGATTAAACAGAAAGCTCGAGGGGTACTTATTGTCCATGCAAAAATGCTTCTTCATGCCTCCATTCCCACTTCTGTCTCAGCTGTATCAGGATAGAAGTGATTTCCAGAACTTTGTCCTACAGTTTTTCACATGTTCAGAATCCAATATCATAGAGCTTTCCCTGAATGACTATCATAAACACAAAGAAGGTCGAAAAAGTTTTAAAGTTTCCTTTAACTACCAAATCCAAGACAATCTTTACCTCAGAAAGTATAAATCAGATGCTTGAGACCAACACAGTACCATTCATTGCAGTATTGTGTGTAATATAGTAAATTCTAAGGATGATACACTTAAAAATTCTACTCAACATAACCTAAGGTCAAAAATGTGACACCTAAACTTTCAAATATCAAAAATTACACCCAAGAGAATCAAAAAAACTATAAATGCATCTAGAAAACAAAATAAGCATAGATTGATTGTCTCACCTTTACTAACCTTCATGTTCTGCTGCCTGTCCACAATCCTTTCAGATGTGTGTAGCTGTTTACAGGGTGACTGCAAAGTGTTAAAGCAGATGGAAAAAAAATCACATTCTGTACTTATAGGCAAAATCATCAAACAATATGCTAGACCTACTGCTAATACTATGATGTAATTTATATATATTATATTTTGCAAAAGTTGACCATTTTCTTTAAGGTTCTGGCAATTACAGAGACTATTAATCTTTTTCTTCTTTAGATTGCTCAGACAACTTGATCTGCATATTTCTATCCTTAGGAAGAACAGAGCATTTTTTGAATCTGTCATTCATTATTAAACTGTCTTTGTGGAACAACACTTAACTACTGCTTAAAAAAACATCTCTCATACTAACCATGGGTCTGTAACCCAGATTCATTAATATTGCATTATATATTTTCTTGCAGGACCACTTATAACAATCTTTTCCTTATAGATTTTCTGTATTAGTAATTTATACGAGACCCTAATATATATAGTTTGAGTTTGATTTTATCTCTATCCAATATATTATTTCATTGCAAGGTGCCATATATGTCATTCAATGTTTATGAGCAAATTAATAGATTAGTAATGACACTTTTTTAAAAGTCACACTATTCATCCCTCAAGAAACAGACAGGTTGGCAGGCCTTGTAGGTTTTGCTTACTTTAGGAAAGGGATAGAACTTACATAGCAGTAGTTATCTTTTAACTAACTCATCATTACCTTGTACTGCTTTTATGAATAAGATCCTTAAAATCATTAAAGGCTTAGAGTTTCAACTTCCAGATCCATAATTTAACATTCATGAAAATGTGAGGGTTTTTTTTTTTCAAACTTGGCTTATTTTCAGTAACAACATCTACAGATAAAGTAAATTTAGAAAACTTTTCAAATGTTTAAATTTATCTGAGTAGGGACTTATTTAGCAGACTATACTAGGGAGAAATGACAGAGTTTTTCATGTTATTGCACCTGGGGGAAAGAAAGAAGAGATAAATATAAACTTAGAATAAAAATTTGAGCTGCAATCAAGAAAAAAAAATCGTGAAAGTTATGAACACTGGAAAAGGCTCTCAGAAATGTAAGCAAGAAACTAAATTATATGTGTAAGAATGAGAAAACATATTCATAAATGAACTCTTAAACAAAGCAAAGTTGTTAAGATAATGGATTTCATGGCTTCAAAATGATGACTCAGAGTTGACAGTTTTTCCATCAAATGTAACCACAATATGTGAAAAGATGTTAAGGAGTAGACCAGTAAATAAATAGCTGGACTAAAGGGTGGAGGATACACAGTAGAAAAAAGAGTTTAGTATAAAAACAGGTGATTTAACACATTATCAGAGTGCTTTCATTATATTTTTTTAACTACATTTTATTTTTCCAGGAAAAAAACCCATCATATTAAACAGATCAACAAGATTAAGCAGACATACTCTATCCAGGCTGACCCTGAGATTAGCTCAGCATGGTGCTCATAACACCAGGGGTTTGGGGGTGATCCCCATATGGACCATTCACTTAAGAGATGGATTTGATGATCCTTCCAGGACCCTTCTAACTCAGAATATTCTGTAAACTTTCTGTGAAATAGGTGCTGTTCCCCCAGTATATTGGGGAAAGTGAAAAAGACCACACAGTTTACAGTTCCATGGATCTGATAATTTGCCAGGAAATCAAGTCTTAAAATAAGAGAGTGGGAAACAATTGTGTCTCTATCCAGCTATGCTGGAGTACTTCAGAAGCTCTGCAAACTGCAGAAGATTTTCCTGTTGGTATATCAGTAATCAATATGCTTTCTATACACATTGGTAAATGTATTCATCAGTCATGGTTTTTTTTCTCCAGTAGAATTGGGTTACCTTTGATATCTTCCCCCTCATTACTGGAATATTCTCCAGTATTTCATGAATACTGAACCAAAACTATCCATATGGAATAGGGGAATCATTTCACACTTGTGTTTCTTAGGACTGGAAATGCCATTTTAAGTATGTGCTGTAACATTTACAGCACAATCAAGATTTATTAAATCTACTCCGCAGAGCACTATTGTAAAGAATTTATGAACTATAAAGCTGCTATAAAGGTCACTTGAGATGCAAAAGTTTAATTTGGAGTATCATGTTATGGTGTAGTACTGCTAAACTTAATGCTTGTTTAAACAAATGGCTTGAGGATATTTGTCTCAGAATGTGGGGTTTATTAGCTTCAGTAAAACAACTTTATCTATTTTTGTTGCCTAGCTTTGATTTTTAAAGGCTTGTTCACAGTTTTATGTCCACTAATCTATTATTTTACTTCTATGAACATGAGCATAAAGAATAAAAAGAGGAGAATAATAATTTTTAATTTAAATTAACAATCTAATAATTAATAATTTAATCAGATTTGTATTGTTTAATAGGCCTGTGCATAGTTTTAGTGTTACCATTTTAATAGTTTTTTCATGATTTTTTTCTTTAATGACCAGTTGCAAAGGATTAAAAAACCTTAAATGTCACCTGTAAAAAGTAAAAAAGAAGGAAAAGTTTTATTAATTCCTAGTAAGGCCCTAAAAACTGAAATTAAAAGAGAAATCATAATTTGTGGATAATATTGTAGAAATACATGTGAATTCAGGTGGATGAAGAGCAAATTCATTTGATGAAAATTAATACTATTTATACAAATTTTGAAAGAAAAATTTCCCTTTCTTCCACCAATTTCTATACTATTTCTATAACCCATGACTGAACCCCTCATTACATCACATGGGTCAATCTTTGTGAATGTGCAGAGCTCTAACTCCACAATGAGCAGTACAAGATTGGAATCCAGACCTATCTGATTCACTCTTTCACATCCCAAACACTTGGAGAAACTCCTTGCTCATACACTTTAAGACAGGCAGAGAATGCCCTTAAACTTCCAGGAAGATGCAGGTGCCAAAAAAGGGCAAATTTGTTAAAGCGAAATATTTATGATTCGTCAACAAAAATTGTTTCATGTTATAATTGCCAAGTGTGATTAATTGCTTTTCTTAGTACTTTATTGAGGAGTTAGAAAGTTTACAGAGGGAAGCTGTAATTGGTAATCCCAACACCCTGGCATGAATCCAGAGCTGGTCTCAACAGAAGCACCTTTCAGACGGTTTGTCTTTCAGCATATGACTATACAACATAGAGGCCCATACCTGTTAAAAACCTAATCATAACAAAAATTACTAATAATCAGGAATAACATAACAAGTAAGATTTATATATTTTAGATAATTGAAGGAATCTTGATACTTTGACCTCATTTCTTCATGCGATTTGCACAGATTCTATCATGACCTTATCCATTAGATAAAAGAAGTTTTGATTTCTAGTTTTCTTCTAGATGAAAATATTTTTGTTGTTATGCCTCAAACATACAGGAAAAAAAAATCCAGGTTTAAGAGTGACAAGGAGCAGACATTTATAATAAAAAAATAACAAAATAATAAAATGAGGAGAAAGAATGTTGAAAAAAAGGGATTCTGGCCATGATGGTTACACACTGACTGATAGAATGGACCTACGCCTGAGTCCGGTTCTATTAATCTCTGTTTAATTACAGGAAATCTAGTTATTGAAAATGCACATGTGGATGGATGATATATATTGTAACACTTATTCCAGAAAATGGAGGAGATTGTTAATTTTAAAAATAGCATAGACAACAGCTTGTGTTATCTACCAACGTAAAGTTCCAAAGCTAGATATGCTTCCCCTCACTTTCAGTGCAAAAAATGGCCTGTGGTCTTCAATGTATTTCTTCAAGTGTTAAAATAACAAACCAGCCTCCAAAGCTGTCAGTGAGGAATGCCCCTGCATGTTCATTTTCAGCATGAGACAACATTCACCCTGCAGACTCAGCAGTCTGCCTAGGTCAGGTCGCCTGGTTCTGATGGAGACCATATTCAAAGTAAGTGGATTTGCTATAATAAGAGGAGCTTGTTGGATTGATTATTTTTTTTTTTATCTTGACATAGCAAGTGCAAATAAATAAGCATGAACTGCCATGAAATATTAAATCAGAGCCATAAGAAAAGTAATTTCCTGAGGTCTCTGAGCAGATATTTTTAAATATATTCTGCCAAAACTTTGATAAAACCTCCATTTAAATTCCAATCTGTCCAAGGAAGATATATCAAATTTTTAATGGTATTTCATTTTTCAAGGGGAAAAATAAGTTTGTGTTTACTCATGAACTACACACTAAATTCTGTACACTAGGATGATACATTTATGACTAAAAGATCTCACGCATACATTTGTCTAAGTATCTATACTTCCACCCAATAGCGTTGTTTTACCCATCAGCACACTGACAAACATGACCTCATGATACACATATGAATCTTGTGCTGCTTTACTGTCTCATGTTCTACATGAGTGCCCGTAAGTATCTGTTAGACTCACCACAAAAGCAATCTAGAGGGAAATAACAACATTTAAGACATTAGCCTAAGAGAAATGTGCACTTTTACAAATAAAGAACAAGTACTTAAGTTTGATTATCAGCACAACTCATGCATTAAACATTTTTAATAGTACTGTGCTTGTAGCATAGTGTTGGGTTTTATCACATAGTTTCACAGAAATGTGCAGAGGTTGTAGAGGAAGTAGTTTACACCTAGACTGTGTTTTAGGCCTGGCACAGGCCTATGAAGTGTTTTGAAGCGAAAATGCATAAGGCCAAATAAAGCAGATGATTAAGAGGAAATTTTATGCTTAGAAACCCTGGAGATAAAATTATTTATGTAGGAGCCTCTTCAGTGCAAGACTACCAGGATCTTGTGGTAGGTAAGGGAAAGAAGGATGTAGCAGTACCCACTGATATGATTAGAATGAGTTTGAAGGCAAAGACAGGAATTCTCAGGTTGCTAAAACAGTAACTGAGTAAGATGATAAAGAATCATGAAATGAAGAAGTAGGACAGCATTAATTCATGAAAATAGGTTGTCAATAGGAAGTTATGATCACATAGGGAAGCAGATTGAGAAGGATGGAATGCAAAAGAGGATAGAGAGCTTTGAGGAAACGGAGGTTGTTAATGTCAGTGTTTCTAGGTGCTGCAGGAGGGAAGTATAAAGGGGAATTACTGGTGAAGAAGCTAAGGGTACAGAACCAATTACAGTGAAAAAGGTTGTTGTTGAGGATAGAAAGAAGGGAAGACACTGGATTCAAGACAGAGATTTTGAATGGTTCATTGAAAGTGTCTGTCCAGTATTATGTAATGGTGAAGACAAGGAAACAGATGCTGGTAAAAGGAATAGTGAGAAAACACAGTGCTCCTCTTTTAAATCTACTGTACTTTTTATCTTCAATTATGGTGATGGACAGAAATCAACTAAACTAAGAACCATATGAAAAGTTTTAAGAGAATAATATTATAAATTATATACCAGAGGAAGCAAAGTGTAGCCAAAGAAATTACTAGCCACTAGTTTTAAAACAAACAGGAGGTACCTTGCACATAGCAAATAATGTATTACAGAACTTTCTCATCTTTGTGGGAAATTTTGGAGGCCTACATACATACATAGATTCAGAAAATTTTCAGAGACATTGGCAAAATAAAGGTTTTTCAAGATCTGTTAAATGTTTGATACAAGTTACAACTCTAGAGTCCAGATTCAAAGCAGAAAGCTTTATCAGGCCTCTGTTCTGTCATATGTCCTCCAGAATCGCTTACAGTCACTATGACATAATGAACACTGGGTGATTAAGTTATGCCTTCCGTCTGTCTCTCATCTCTCATGTGCAAACTGTAACAGACACACACATACACAGAGCATGTAAGGTGACTTGTATCAAGCATTCTGTTAGCATAGCTAACAATTTTTTTTTTTTTATTTTAAGAATGCAATCAAAGATTTCTAAAGTTTGAAATCTCAGGTGCTGAGCCCTGCTGGATCTATCACAGTCACTCTTGGTCGTCTAGGGAGATTGAAGATGCTCTATGGCAGGAAAAGGAAATACACTCTGACTCACATATGAAGCATGTGAAGTCAGGACACCCAAATATTGAAAACACACTTGGCTTTGTAGATCAGCTCTTCATTTAGTCATTCACACTGAGGTATAAGTTATAATGAAGTTCAGTGAAAGTAAACTACTAATTTATGTGAAAGATCACAGATACTGTCAGGCAATCATAAGATCACCTTACCAAACACCTTCAGGATAAAAATATTGTGAAATAGTATAGAAAAATATTTTAAATGTTACATAATCCTGTGTCTATTCTATTTCAATTATTCCAAACTCATTTTGGAATATATATCTCAGCTTCCTTAAGGAGGAAAAGCTGAGATAATGAGATGTGAGGGGGAAAGTTGATGAGGTGGG
>JAOXXN010000471.1:41031651-41060141 GCA_026770055.1 Myrmophylax atrothorax
GTTCCACTGAGACTCGAACTCACGACCTTGGGATTCGGAGTCCGGAGTGCTCTCCATTACACCACGGGACCGCCCAGGTGTATTCTAAACAGTACACTAATGAAAACCATATGACACAAGAGTTAGTTCAACATCCTAGTTCAGTGTTAAAATTTTCCATTTATTTTCAGCTAGCAAGTGGCTAGGGGAGCAAGCATATAAAACCAAAATTCTGCTAAGAACGCAGGAAACCTAATCCCCCTAGCCATTACATCACTGCAGACTAGATACAAAGCCAACCATCTTCTTTACTTTAAAAAACCCCCAAACAACCAAACCAGTATCAATTGTGTGGCTGAAGTTTATTAAGCACAGCAACAGTTTATCAGTAGTGGCACAAACATTACAATTTTACTGTGACAAAATGAATACCAAGCCTCTGTCTTACATATTACTGGTCCTTCCTACTCTTTCATTTCTCACTCCTTATGCATGTCACTGGTTAGCATGATCAGCCACCTGAGTTCAACAGATGCTCCCACTGTACTTCAGGGACATAGCAATTTTGTTAGGTTTACAAGTGTTCTTTACAGCACTGCAGAGAATAACACTGAGCATAGTTTTGCAATTGAATCTGCTGCTGTCTCCACAGAGAGGCAGATGGATGAGGATGATTCCTCTTGCTATCACGGTTTTAGTCTTTCTTGAGAAGACTTCTGGGGAAACAGCCCAGAGCAGCAGCAAACCAGGGATGAGCTACTTGGTACTGAGGAAACATGGAAAAAGCCATGCGACCCTTCATGGAACACTGAAACCTGACCTGTCATTACTGTATGCTGACACCATATGGTGAGTACTAGACCTGACAAATCATCTACTACCATGCTGTAAGTGGTGGTGTCCTTGCTTAGTGCAGATGTTATGTACTTGTGCACAAAGCACCACTGCACAACAAAGGAGAAAGGCAATTTAATCTAAGGAGTAGGAGAAATCTTGGGTGTTTTCTTCTGTACTCGTGTGAAATGGCTGTTGGCTTCAAGCTTAATTAACTGCTCATATTAAAGACATATTTTAGTTTGACTTGGTACAGAGCAGTTTTTCTTCATGTTCAGCACAGTACTTCCTTTTACAGTACAGGTTTTCTTTGTAAAAACTCTTTATATTCTAATATATGGAAGTTCTGCTATTGGTAATGTGGTGATAATAGTCCTTTCCATTTCCTAATATGAAAAAAATATAATTATCTAAGAAGACACTCCACCTACTTATTTCAATGCTTGTGTATTATTGTATCAGAATTGAGTTCCACTAAGAGTTTGGAGAGGATTAAGGGCAATTTTTAAAGGAACAATTCACATTTTATCTAGGCATCAATAGCAAGTCTAAAAATTCTGCCCTTGATTTAGATTTTATCATAACGGAGGAACTACAAATGAAAAAAATAATCTCTCAATGCTGACATTTGGTTCATTGGGTTCTACTGGCTTTACAAAGTCTTTATATATACCTGTATATATATTCAACAACCTTTTTCAACATTAATTACTAATCTACAATGATAATTATTATCTGTTATGACGGTATTTCTGTCTTCCCTGAAGTCATCCCTAAAATTACTAAGAAACTGAAAAAGAAAAAAAAAGAGTTTTTCCGGAAAATGATCAGAATTAAATCTTTGTAACAGTAGGAATATTGTTCTTATTCAGCCCTTTCACTGAAATTAAACCTGTATTAGAGCATACAAGATATTAAGCAAGGCCTGGAATGCAGAACTGTTCTGGAAGACAGTGCTGCTCCAAGTCAGTAATAAGAATTCTGCCCAGCAGGCAACATGTGCTTTGGCGTGACTTCGGTCACAGCAGAAATTTGTCTTGGACAAATAGTCGTATCAGAGGAAAAGTGATTTTCTGTCTAATGTTACAAATGGACTGGAAGATACGGCTTTCTTCCATAAAGGAATTCAAAGACTCAGATAAATGTTCTTTTTTAATAACACCACTGGAATCTTATGGCACAGGTAGAACAGTTCTCCTAGCATCACACAAGGGACAGATTTCTGATTGTTGCACAAAATAAACTATTATATTTTTGGTTTATAGTTTATATAGTGGATTCATGAACAACAAAAAACTCAGTTCAACAGATAACTACATAACTACATGCTGGATGGGACAATAGAAATAAAGAAAGTTTCAGAATACATATTTGCAAAGTGTCTGTCCTTTACCATATGTGCCAGACTTACTTTTGGAATTTCTTTGGTTTTCCTGCCTAGGCTCATAGCCTTGTATGCTGCTACTCTCATAAAGTGTACATGGCTTTGTGCATGTGCTACTAATGTCACCATTCTTTTTCTTTCCCTCAATCGGTAGCAACAGCAGATCAGTAGCCTTTTATTATTTTGTCCCTTTACCTCAGTCCAGTACTTTGAAAGATCTATTCTGTTTTACCTCTGTAATTTTGAACAAAAGTTTGGTTTCCACATAAATACCTGCAACTCCCTTACTCTGCATCTTCTTTTGTTAAATATGAGCCCATAAAATCAACTGGCATTTAAGGAATGAACCTGCTGTAGTTTTGTGTAGTGCTGGCCTATGCAATAAATATGATCTGTCTCAAAGTAAGCAAAAAAAAAAAAAAAAAAGCAAGTGAGGCTGAATTAATCTACATATTTGCTGACTTGTCTGAAACTACTGTAGTGCATTGAACTAGACTGTAAAAGAACATAATTTTCATTTGATTATTCCAGGCATGTTCTACCAGAACAACCATCTTTTGATTTGATGCCAGATGGTTGGTTGTGCTCTGCTTTTCTCCAATAGTATGAGGCACTGTTGAGGTTGAAAATCAATGCCTCTCACATGACTGTAGGAGCTCAGTATATTCTCACCTCTGTTGTTGCTGCCTAAAATCGCTCCCTGTCAGCATTAAGAAGAGGGCTGAAATCTCTTTCAGGAATGCCTGCCTGCCTGCCTGCCTGCCTGAAACTTCCTACTTACCAAATCTCTCTTACCTGTGGGTGAAAATGACAGCAATAAGTTCAATTGCCAAGGGGCAACCTCTTCTTAGCCATAACAATAGTCAATGACTATAAACATTTGGTAAAGAGGAAAGGTTGATACACGTGAGACAGCAAATCATCAGAATTAATTTTTATTATGGCTGAACAAGACTGAGATGGACTGGGGCAGAAATTTCCATGCAATCTCAAACAAGGAAGCTGAAGTCATGAAAGACACTGAAGCCTCCTCAACTTCTATACAGATATAGCCAGAGGAAGGATCCCCCTCCTTCTGTCCCATATCCCTGTGTTCCTTACTTTGTATTTCAACAGTATGTGTCAGATTGCTGGTAGAAATATAATCCTCTAATCCAACTATACCTTGCATATTAAAGGGGAGAGATTCTCCTCCTTCCTCCTCTGCTAGCTGGCAAAGTTCTTTTCTTCTTTAAAGTCTTCTGCACTGAATCTCATATATTGGTGTTCCTGGAGCCATATTTTAAATTACAAGGAGTGAAAATGTCTGTTGAATCTATTACAGTATTCCATCTGAAATAGGCTGATAAACAGCTGATCTTGTGCATGTTACTGAATATCTCATGAGGGTAATTTACAATTCCTCAGAGAAAACTGAGGTGAAATAGTCCCTGCCTGTGTTTCCTCTCAGCAAGCATATCATGCAATGTCCCAAGCATATTAGCAGAGGTAATGTTTGCCTTCTACCACTTGCAGCCAGCTGGAATAAACATGAACACTTATGCTCTCACAGCTAAGGGTTTCATTTCCCCTGCAGTGTCAGAAGGGTATGTGTTTGACTGAAAGAGTTTTTGGATTTTTATGGATTAAAGATGAAAAATCACACCCTTACATGATTTTTTTTTTCTCTTAGCACAGTGGTTTTTTTCTGAATCACTTACTAGTGTTAAAGAACACTTGCAGTGCTATATATGTGAACCTTCATTAAGCTAAATTCTAACTGCTAATGATATAATTAGGTATTAAGCACTTCTTGTGCTGTGTTAAGTCATTTCTTTTTCAGAAGCAGTTTGGTCATCCTGCCCTCTTTCAAAGAGACAATCTTTTCCCTCTGAAAAAAAAAAAGCCATTTTGAGTTGCTTATATAAAAACTTTCCCAACATGTAACCATTTGAACTGATGTTCTCTACAGTGGCTGTCTGCCTCAAGCCGTTGTGTTCAAGAAAAACACAGTCAGAATGGCCATTAAAAATTAGGCTATGCAAATTACATTTTAATAATGTTAAATCTCAAACTTGACATTTTGAAAAAGTGTATTTTCAAAGTTTCAATATTTAACCATTTAAAAGCAGGGTTGTGACTTCTTGCCTGAGAGCCACTGTTAAACTGTCCAGCCTATTGCTCCTCTGAAAAATCAATCTACTTTTCTGACTCAGTTGCAAACTATTAAAAAGACAGAGTTTGCACATATTCAGATCATAGTAGTCTAATTCTCTTTGTGCACTAAGTATCCTTACCCTCTGGGTCAGTTTGCAGTGTGCATACTGTTCTCACTGAAAGCTCAGCCAGGAACAGAAGTGACTCCTAGTGTTATTCTTACAGATGGAGCCTGCTTGCTGCAGATAAAGACCTGTGCAGAGAAACTACACCTGAAATTTGGAGTGGGAGGGGGAACTGACAGAAGGAAAGAGGACAGATGTTGAGATATGTACTGAGATAACTGAGCTAAAATTTTGTTAAACATAAAAGGTATGCTAAACACCAAAGAGAATGAAGATTTTTACTACTACTGCATTTTCAGATGAATACGGGGAAATATAGATTGAAAAAACTATTTTAAAGTGTAAGATTTAATGGTGCAGAAAATTATTTATGTTATCAATAATCTTTCTCAGATACTATTAATTACTACACAGACGTTGTGCAACATGTGCAGATCTGTTTAAGAGTTTAATTTCAGGGAAATTCATCACGGACTCTAACTTTTTTTTCCTATTCCTACGTAGAATGTAGAAAATAGACTTTGTAGGAAAGGCCTCCTTCTTCAGCAGAGTAACTGAAAAGGACCAGCTCCATCCATCAAATATTTTCTGAGGGGTCCATAGCATTCAAATGCAAAGATTTTATCTTAGGAAAGTGAAAGAGGCTGAGAAAAACTGAAAAATTACTGAAATAATGGCATAAAGGCTGGCACAAAGAAGAAACTACAATGTTTATGCCAAATAAACAAACAGGAGAACTTCACAGGTTGTGGGTATTTACAGTTTGTAGACACTATAAACTTCCAGGGGAAAAAGAAATTAATTTTAAAAGCTGGTAGGTCCTGCTGATTTCTCACTGAAAATGGGTGCTTTCCTGTCCACTTTCAACATATAGGTATTACAGTTCTGCATCTCAGAGTCAATTTTTGCAATGTTAAGCTATTCATATTCATTCAAATCATGAATATTCTCATTTCTAAGCAGCACTCAGTCAGAGGCATTCCTTTAGATATTACTATTTTACTTCAGGTTGCATTTGGTTTTATGGAGTGCTAGCTGGATTGATCCCTACTGGAATTAGTGCCTTTGGTCTGGGTACCATCTAGATGTAGAAATAGTTCAGTTTTAAAAACTACTAAAATTTAATGATCAAAGATAAAGTTGAACAATAGGTCATAACCGTTGCCAAGGATGGAAATCAAGTAATTCTGGGGGGTTTGTCATGGTATGGATCGTGTTACTATACAATTTTTAATCAATAAAATACAAACTAAGGCCAAAAGTCATATGAAAGTTTTATTCTGAAATGGTAAAGTCCTGATTCATTCAGGGATTTTTTAAAAAAATCCTATGGCTTCTAAATATTTCATGTTAATGAAGTTTGGGGTTTTTTTTTACTGTAAGAGCATGAACTAGAGACTGATCTGTGTTGAAAAGGACAATCCAAGCTATGAAAGCATCTCTAATTGTATATCCACCTGGACCTAGGCATGTTTGCCTGCATTCATAGTGTCAAGTCTCTACATCTGTCCTGTTTTATCACAGTCCTATTCACAGGAACCATAGTAATGAAAACAACTTCTAAGGAATGATAAATTCTATGTGGGTCTTATGGAAATATAACATACTTGGAAGGTAACTTGGGTGAAGTTTTCTGTTGCAAAACACTTGGGATGAGAGTCACATGTAAATTTTAAATCTAATGGACTATTTAGCCTGAAAAATCAAATAAATTCTTTAACTGTAAAATCAACCAACCAAAATAAAAACAAAACAAAACAAAATAAAACCACAAAAACAAAAACAAACTGCATACAAACACAGAACCAAACCCCAAATATATTCTTACAGGTTGAGATAACAGATCAACAACAGCAAGAATAATTTCTGGCATCTTTTCTTTTAGAACAACATAGATGCATTTGAAATACAACAAAACCAAACTGTTCCTCATGTAGTTTCAGATGCCATTATGTCCACTTAATAATATACTTCACTGAGCTTATAAATTGTTGTAAAGTTGCTGAAAAATTGCATGCCAGAAAACCTGACGCCATGAAGGAAACTCCTACCATCCTATTTCCCACTGAGACCAGAGGCCAAATGCAAGAGTTCACATGGGAAAGTTTTCATTTGTTTTCTTTCCATTAGATTTCAGAAGTTTTCAGCTTGTACTTTGCCAAGTATATGAAAGAAACACAAACTGAGGACAGTTTGTGGTTTGCCCATCACACAGGGAAACTGAGATGAATATATGAAAAGGCCAGGATTTGCTACAGTGCCATGACAGTGAAAGAGCTTTACAGCTTTATTTAGAATTTGAAAACACATCTGTCTGCTTTAGATGTAAAGAAAACATTTAAAACAAGAAGCAAGACTTATACATGCAAGAATTATTGACGAAGCAGGCATAAAGCCTGAAACAATAGCTGTGTTAAATTAATTCCCACTTGATCCCAAGTGATGTTTACCCAGGCACCAACAATGATACTTTAAATATCGGCCTAGTTAAATATTTTGGTGCACATCAAAACACATGATAGAAGTTTAAAATAGAAACAAAGGGAAAGTCAGCATTCTCAAGTCTATAAAACTATTGGCAAAGACCCACAGAATTATACCACCAACACAAGAGGAGAGAGCTGTTCCAGCAGTGGTTCACAGGAAAGAAAAGTTCTCTACAGAGTCCATGGTTTTCAGGGCTGACTTGAGCAATTGTTTGAGTATTCAGGTGATTTCTCCTTCCATCATTTTGGATTACTAGAATGGATTTTGATTGCCACGGCCCTCCTGTGGACTACACAGTACAGCTCCAGCACAAGAACTCTGCTTGAGAGTTTTAAGATTCAGCCAAAACCTACCCATCTAACTCCTGAAAGAGAGAATAATTGAGAGCTTAATAGGAAAAAAAAAAGTTAGAGTCAGTGATGAATTTCCCTGCTGTGAACACTAAAATCAATTTTTATATGTTTCTATAAATGTCCAAACTTTCTGTAAATTTAAAATGTCAATATGATATAAAAAGGAAAAAAGTTTTGATTACTTGAAATAATAAAAAAAAACCTGTCATGAAAATTTTTCATCCTCTCTGGGGAAAATTTGCTGATTAAAACACCTCTAAAGTTTAAGAGGACACATGATCTCAGGGCTATAATATGAAACATAATAATGTAGCACACAGTAAAATGAATTAAAGACTGCTGGATGGCTATCCAGTAACTGTGATTTCAGCAATAACCTACAGAAGAGCTTCATTCTGCCAGATGAGTCCACGTACTTTCATTAGAGGTTATATCCTGATCAAAACACTCAGTGTTTTTCTTAAACTGCCTATGTATTCCAGCAACAGTAGGACAAAACCTGTCCTCAGTTACACCACTGGAAAAGCACTCATTTCATGGACTTTGATGTATTGGAATTTCCACTGGCATAGATGAGATCAGCATTTGGCCAAATATACCCAAATTCAGAAGCATCATCTATTACCTATAACAGCTTTCCCTAAAGAATGGCTGAAAACCTCCACTAATACTATATAGCCAAACAATATTTTCCCCCAAGTTGTTCCCTAAGGAAAGTGATTTGGAAAAAAAAATCCAAATCAAATTGTCTTTTCAGCTTTAACTATTCCATTTTAACAGATGGAAGGGAAGAAATAAAGTGAGAATTTTGGAGGGGGTTAAAACGGGAAGTTTTTTTCCTCTTCACTCAGTCTTCCCATTTCTAGTTTTTCTGTAAAGCACTTGAGCTCTATGCTACCTATCATGCTAAATGCTTCTGTTTTATTAATAGTCATATCAAACCCCTGTGCAGTGACAATATTTTTAAACCAGTTTCCTAAACCCAAAGCACAGAATAATGGTAATTGACAAACAAGTTTATGCACTATTGTTAGCTTTCAGTCTGAAGACATATTACAGTATTGCACCATTAAAATGCTTGCTGTCATCCTGAAACATATCATCAAAGTAGGTTAAGCATGTCTAGTTCTCAGATGGACATATTTCAGAATGTAAATTTACCACAGTTAATAAAGTTAAGGAACCTGTGGACTGGGCAAAAAGAAAAGCTTGTAGAAAAGAGTGATGCTTTCTTCCACCAAATAGAGAAATATGAGGGAATAAACCTTTTTTCTTTTTTTTTTCATAAAAGCAGGGAGAAAATGTTGACATCCATTAAAATCATTTGAATTTAGTCTGGGATTTTAAAAAGAACCTGATCTTCTTAAGTCCTCACATCCTACTTAGGCAGTTCCAGAATCCTTCCCTCTTGCACAGAGAAGCTGACAGATTGACAATGCAATGACTTGAAGCTTTTATTCCCCCAAAAAAGAGCTCCACAGTCAAGGGATGAGGCCAAGACATTTCACTGTTTCTTTTCTGCTTCTCAACCCTCACCTGGAGGGAGACATTCAATGGTTGGAAAGACATTTTATCTTGCAAACCAGTGTGATTTTCAATCTTTTTATTAGCAGAAAAGTTAGTGAACATACAGAATTTTTTGCAGTTTCTAAAAAATAATGGTTTGTAGCAATCCTGAGCAAAAGACCATTGTATACAGAAGAGCTAGTGATACACAGAACATTAAACCTGGGTAAGACAGGACCTGTGCTTTGCAGCGTTGTGCTGCAGCACATGTACAGCTTAGCCTTCCGGTCAGTGTGTGCTGCACAAATCTCTTGACTGCAGGATAACTCAGTCTGCTCATTATAAAGGAGGATTCTTCTTCAGGCAGCTCCCCTTTGATTCCAGCAATTACACCTCCTGCATTACCATGCCTTTATCTAACAGTGCAGCAAAAAACTTTCATGCAAACATCCCCTCTGTTTGAGTGTAGAAATGATGTATAGAACTATTTTCTTGTAAGAAAACCTAATAAAAGCTCAAATGACTGAACTGGGATAACCCTTTCTACAGACTGAGTCTGCATGATGTGCTGCAGTCTGGTTGGAGGCACATTTGATATTACACAACTCAGGGTTCTCAGCATCTGAAGGGACATAAGTTATTCGAAAGGCAATAAAACTGTTAAAAGGACTAGAGAACAAGTCTTATGAGAAGTGGCTGAAAGGACAACTACCTGAAAGGAGGTTGTAGTGAGGTAGGGGTTGGACTTTTCTCCCAAGTAGCAACTGACAGGGTAAGAGGAAAAGGACTCAAGTTGTGCCATGGAGGTTTAGATTAGATATTAGGAAAAAAACCTTCACTGAAAGGGTGGCCAAACATTGGAACAGGTTGCCCAGGGAAGTGGTGGAATCATCATCTATGGAAGTGTTCAAAGAAAGTCCAGATGTGCTGCTTAGGGACATGTTTTGGTGATGAAAATGTTTGTGTTAGATTAATGGTTGAACTCAATAATCTCTGATGTCTTTCCCAGCCTAAATGATTCAGGGACATTATGATTAAATGTTATTCTCTCTAATTGTGTTAAATCTAACAAATAGTACTTTAAATTATACTTTAATAATACAAACTTTATAGCAACTGATTTCCTTTCTTATTTGACATCATAACTGACCACCACCTCATGGTGCTAAACACTCTTCTTTTGGGTTTGAGATTTGAAGACACTATTCAGCATTTATTTAGAATTTCAGGTAGGACTACTATTCTTCTCACTCAACATATATGGCTGTAGAACCAGCATGCAATTACTGTGTAGGGGAAAAGATACATGTCAAATTAAGGGATGCATCAAACACTTTTGTTTCAACTTTTCTGCAATGCCGCATCATCTAATATTTTGTCTTATATACATAATTTTACAAGGCAAACATATGTCTTTCTTGGTATTACAAAAAATACAGAAGACAGATCGATGTTGGAATGAAGGTGGAAGAAATAGATAAGAAAAGTGCAACATGGAAATTGGCTATAGGTAAAGTTCTACCTCAAAGTTTTTCAGTGGAATTGGTATACAAATAGACAAAAAAAGGATACATTATCACCTGAGCTGGAGTTAGGAGTACTGCAAGTGTTTTTAAGGTACTAGTTTAAAATAGGTGTTTTGAAAGAACACAGGGACAGCTCAATCACTCCTCTCCACAAAAGGTCCAAAGAAACTTCAGTGTCTTCTTTAAAGACTATTGTACAGAGACAGACTAAATTTTATAGTATAACACCTAAAAGAACAATGGGCTATGTATCAACACTTCCAGTAGAATTCAACCAAGAGAAATAAGAGTTGTCTGCTGAGAAAAATGAAAAACAAACAGGAAAATATGTTTACCAAGGTCTTCTGGTACTACTATACTATTACTCATCTGAAGAATAATGATTCTTCCTGCCTCAAAGTAGAATTATTCACATACAATGTACTAGAAAAAGGGAATTTTAAAAAGATACCTAAAGGGAACACTGCATCACAAAGCTGTAACTAAGGATGAGACCAGGTCAAAAAAACCATCCTGGTTTAATGGACAAGTCTCTCTCTATATTATTTTCTCCAACACATTGGTTTGGTCAGTTAAATTGTCAGGTCCATGCATTCAGGGAACAGGAAAAAAACAAATAAACAAACAAACAAAACAAAATAAAACCACACACACCTGAAATACTCTGCCATTTCCAAGATTTCCTCCATATTTGACATCTTTATTTTTAGCCGACCACTACTGTGTTCTGCAACACAGAATTCTGAGGAGCTTCAGGAAAGGGAGGTAGAGCACTACTTCAGGGACTAACCATCCTCAAGAACAAAAAGTTTGTGCTTAATAATGCTTTAAAAATAGGCCAAATATGGGAAAAGGTCCAACTGAAAAATGAAAACGATGTGAATAGGTCAATTTTGCTGACTCTGTGGCCAAGACAGAAAAGAAAAAAACATGACAAAAAATCCAAAATGCTACCTGAAATATTTCTCAAAGTCAAGGCAGATAGAAAACAAACTCTGCACCATGGGAAAGGTAAGAGAAGAAAGAGTATTTGGGAAAAGATATAAGAATGACTGTAAATATTATCACTTTGCAATGTTCAAAAACACCAGTCAAGTGTGAAAAAATCTGGAAGGAAATTGACTATAGTGGGAGAAGTCCTTTGAGGAAAATGATGGACAGTGTTACCTTGGAGGCAGTATCAGTCTGAAGGATAGTAAATGGACTATTATATTGAATTGAACTTGGCAGCAAGAATAGGCGGCCATAAGTTGCCAGGATAGTGCTAGCTAACTGAAAGAGAAGACTAAACTAAAGAACATGCATTGACTATTCTCTTCAACATGAACTGAGCATATGGGCACGTGAAAGGTGAAAATAGACATATCTTAAAATTTTACCTGAGAAAAGTGCCTACCTGAAGAGTATTCAGTATGATCACCAGCTTTCTTTTACTGGAACTGTGCAAAAATGTAATAAATGAGGGAGGGACAAAAAATCTTACATGGAAAAGGGAGTACTTACATTAGTGGATAAGGTCCAGAATGAGTATAGCTACTTCATACCTCAAGGAATGTCTCTCTTGCCCTAGAAATATGACTGGAAAAACATAAAGCAAGAAATAAAAATTAGCAAGAGGTAAACACTCATACTACAGAAAATAAAATAAAAAAAAAGAAAAACCAACAACACAAAAAGGACACCAGAAGTCTTCATCTCTGTATTGACTTCAAGAAGTAGAATTATTATATAAGGGAATATTTTCTACTACCTACAAGAGGAAAACTTCCAAAAGAGTTGTTTGCTGCCAAATGTTTTCCTATACCTCTTACGTCTGCAGTAGTCTGTCAGATGTCTTTAAAAACCCATAGCACACATATAGATAGTGCATATTCAACACTCGTTTCCAATATGCTTTTTCTCAGACTGTCACTTGGTTTGTCTACAGCAGTGAGTCTGTTTTAGTAGAAAACACACAATTTTGTGAAGGTCTACAGTGTATGAAGGTCTGTTTAGGTGACATTTTGACATGAAATAGTTGTAAAGGGGGAAAAGTATATGATCAGAGGCTTCAAACAGTTTTAGAAAGAACTCAAGCTGTCAGGATTCAGCTAACTTAAACAAAAATCTATTTTTTTTCTATGTAAATAACAGTTCTAAGAGTAATAATTACAGTAAGAGGCCTGGTAAACAATAAATAAGATTAAGGCTATTGTAAATACCACTTACTCAAAAGACAATAAGAGGAACAAGGATTTCCCAGTTACTATGAATCATGAACGGAAAACTACATTTCAAATAAGGATATCAACCTACAGAAAGAGGTATTGATATGCCACAATGACATTAAAAAAAAAAAAAAGGACCTTTTGAGAAATGTAGGTAATTAAATGAAAAGTTCCAGTCTTGGAGAACTAAGAGTAATCTGCAAGTCAATTTGTTTCCACTTACTGTAAAATTACTGACATAGTTCCCCTGCTGTAAGCACTTTACATACACAAACAAACCTGAATGTCAGTGTTCTCAAACAGACAAGAGAGAAGGCTTTTGTTCTATGCATGTGCAAAACCTAAAATGTACATAGGAAGAACTGCTAGATATATAAACACCAGTTTTTACTCTCATACTATGAAATGATAAGGTACATAAAATAAAAGCCTAATAAAAATTTTGTACACTTGTCTGTATTTAGTACTGTTAAATGACAGAAAGGTGCTACCAAGGCATGGGGTGTCACCTGCTGACATTTTGCTCAGTTTAAAGCAGGCAAAAAGAACAGAAGACATTTATTTATTAATAAATTATTGATATTTATTTGAAATTATGAATTACAAAATATGTGGGTGATTAAATGTTCAAATCATTACATTTATTTAGAAAGAAAGTAGTTTACACCCTATTTCAGGAGCAAAAACTCAGAAGAGCTGTTTTGTTGAGGTTCCCACTACATGACAATGAGATAACTGAGTACATAACTGATGCAATAAAACATCATCTGTTGTTTCCTTACATGGGGTATATCGACACTTCCAATCCTAAACACTTGTTGTTAACAACAGAGCATTGAGCTTATATCTAAAATTTGCCATTTTCCTTGATAAATGAAAATAGACCTTTTTGACTGGTAAGCCAGCACAGCTTTATGAGAGGAAAGTCCTGCTTATCCAACCTGATTTCCTTTTATGACAAGGTAGCCCACTCAATTGATCAAGGAAATCCAGTTGATGCAATGTTTTTGGATTTCAGTAAAACTTTTGATCCTGCCTCTCACAGGATCCTTGTGGACAAAATGTCCAGAACAGCTGGATAAACACATCATGTGGTGGCTGAGCAATTGGCTCATGGCCCAAACATAGAGGATTATAGTGAATGGGGTGACATCAGACTGGTGAGTTGACACTAGCGGGGTTCTAAAGGGCCCTGTGCTCTTCAACATCTTCATAAATGACTTGGACAGAGGACTGGAAGGGATACTAAGCAAGTTTGCAGACAACACAAAACTGGAAGGAGCTGTTGACTCCCTCAAAGGCAGAGAGGACCTGCAGAGAGGCCTCAACAAATCAGAGGATTGGACAATCACCAACCATATGAGATTCAACAAAGGGAAGTGCCAAATTCTGCACCTGGGCTGGGGCACCCTTGGATTTATGTACAGACTAGGGAATGAGATGCTGGAAAGCAGTGCCAAGGAGAGGGACCTGGGGATCCTAGTCAATGAATGGCAAGTTGAATGCAACTCAGCAGTGCCCTGGCAGCCAGGAGGGCCAGCTGTGTCCTGGGGGGCATCAGAGAAAGCACCACAAGCCAGACGAGGTAGAGGATTGTCCTGCTCTGCTCTGCTCTGCACTGGTGCAGCTTCACCTTGAATATTGTGTGCAGTTTGGGGCACTGCAGCATAGGAAAGATATGAAGCCATTAGAGAGTGTTCAGAGGAGAGCAACAAAGATGGTGAATAGCCTTGAGGGGAAGCTGTATGAGGAGCAGTTGAGGTCACTTGATCTGTTCAGCCTGGAGAAGAGGAGACTGAGGGGAGACCTCATTGCAATCTATAGCTTCCTCATGAGAGGAAGAGGAGGGGCAGGCACTGATCTCTGTCGTGACCAGTGATAGGATCTGAGGGAATGGCCTGAATTTGTGTCAGGGGAGGTTTAGATTGGATATTAGAAAAATTTTCTTCACACAGAGGGAGTTTGGGCACTGGAACAGGCTCCCCAGGGAAGTGGTCGCAGCACCAAGTCTGACAGAGTTCAAGGAGCATTTGGACAATGCTCTTGGGCACATTATGTGGCTCTTGGGGATGGTCCTGTGCAGGGACAGGAGTTGGACTCAATGGTTCTTGTGGGTCCCTTCTAACTCAGCATATTCTGTGATTCTATGAATTTTACTTCTCTGCTTAATTAAGGTCCTGTGCACTTAAAGGGACATCCTTCTTTTCAACTCGATCTTTCATTCTTTTTGGTTTTTTTTTTCCAGATATATTGTCAGCAGATCAAATATACATGCCATATTCTAAAGCTGCACAGTCCCTCCCTTGTAATAAATTCTTTATGTCTCTGTCTGGATTCAGATTTCTATTCTAATTCTGAAAACACTTACAATGAAAAATAATAATACAAGCACAATATTTTTTTTAAAGGACTTTCTTCATCTTAAAAGTGTTTTTCAACACGTCTTCTAAACTGAGTGGATCACATGAACCTCTCAAAGACCTTCAATTCCTTTTCTATTTGTTCCTAAAAGACTTTTGAAACAGAAAACCCTTTGGCTTAAGAAATTCTTTACATTGAGGCTGATAAGGAACTGGAACACATCAGAGCAATCGTGGGTGTCACAACCCTGGCAGTGTTCAAGGCCAGGTAGCAACCTGGTCTAATGGAAAGTGTCCCTGCCCATAGCAGTGGGATTGGAGCTAGGTGATCTTTAAGGTCCCTTCCAACCCAAACAATTTTGATTCTATGAACATGAATGCCTATTTCAAATAAAATCATCTTCTTCCTTTTCTTTGCATGTTCCCAAACAAAATGCCTTACAGCCCCGGTAAATTTTCAGTCTGAGTTCAAAGAATTATTTTATAGAAAGGTTCCACCTGTCTCCCTTCTTCCAAGATCTCTGCTGCTTTTTTCATCACTGTCTAGTGATTTCTTCAGGGCCAGTCCAGTCTGCTTAGTGTGGATAGCAGCAGCCTCTCCTTTATACATAAGACTAAAATGATCAGACAGAGAGAAGTAAAAGCAGAGGCAAAACTGACTGCAAGCCTGACATATAGGGATGTCTGCATAGTTTTGTGTTCTGTGGATCTTTGGCAGCCTGAATTCTCAAAAAATCAACCCGAGTCTGGTTCTGTATTTGGAATTAGCAAAGTCTTTTTCTGTGTTGCAGACAGCAACAAGTTACACCTTCTTACTCTTGAAGATAATGTTCTCTCTTCATCAGCTGGGCTGGAGTTTTAAGAATTACGAGCCACAAATCAGACATATCTGGATAGATATGCATTCCAAAGGCAATCTTAAGTGATAAAATGTATAGACAACATTTGTGTATGATGTTAACATAAACCAAGAAAGTCTTTACAGATTCATATCTATTGAAGATATCTGAAATTACAGCCTTTGTCCACCCTGCACCGACACACTGTATATCTCTGAGTATTTACAATGCATGTTGAACATTTACATTGAAGTAGCACGGACTCCCAGAAGCAACCCTCCTTTATAAGTATAGTAAAATTTATATTAAAAATCAATATAAGACTTGTTGTTTCCCTCTAAAATGCTCTGCAAATGTGCAGTGAAGATATTACCTTTCTGAGTTCCATAGCAAGAATGTCAGTGGGAAGTTCCAGGAGTAAAAAAATCTGGCTATGGTTCAGCCTATATCAGAAACTGGGTAACAGTGACTTCCAGGTTAGGAAATGGTAATTTGAAATCTAGATCCATGAACATTCTTCTTTAAAGCAGAGGAAACTAAAGAACCTTCTAAATATGTCATTAATATGACCTTATAAAGTTTTATTTTACATACCAGAGTTTTATATTTATTGAAGATTACAGAGTTGTTTTCTTCTTACACAGATAACTCACTACCTTGTTTCAGAGTCTGACTTCTAAAACATGGTCCTACAGGAAAGATAGAAAACATATACAGCTTCCTATAACTAAGCCACTAAGACAGTTTCTGAACCCATTCCCTCTGACAAAAATACTATGATACAAATAGATGAACACCAGTTTTCCAGACTGTCATGGTTTTGAGAGAAAACTGCATCACCCAGCATCCTATTAAACCCCTGAAGAGATTATGGGTAGGAATAGTCTGTGAGACAGCCACACAGTCAAAAGAGGAGCACAGATGCTTCCAGTAGCAGTGAAAGAAATTCCAGGGTGAGCGGAAAAACGAAGTTTAATATAGCTTAAATTCAGAAGGGATCATTATGATCATAGCGTAACTCTGCAATGCAGTTTGCAGAAACTTCTGCAATAACCTTAGCTCTGAACTTGCAACATCCCTCTGCACCGCAACGTGTCTATCTACCCTTCCTGTCACACACACATGCACACACACATAAAATCCACACACAAACCCCTTCACAATTGTCCTCTGCTAAGTTCTTGATTATGCAGTATAAACTGCACAGTTATCTGAACCAAAAAGAGTTTTGTGGAATTACACATTTAAAAGCATTTCCTGACTTTCCCTCCTTCCCCTGACTTTCATCTCATCAACTGCTAGAGCTAGTTTTCTATTTAACTTCAGAGGAACTTAACAGATATGAGCAGTCAAAAGATGATTAATAGCCATTAGTGTGACTCCTCCAGAGCTACTATAAACAGTTATGTCTGGATTTGTAATGATAACTTACTGCTAAGCCTTGAGGAAAATAAAAGATCAATTTTTCTACTATACTTAAATACACAGCATCTAGAAATAATTATTTCCCTATTTCTCTAGAAACAAAAGTTAATGGAGGAGATACTGTGCTTGATATTGAAGATGTTTAAATTTGCCCAGTATAGTGAGGGGCAATGGGTACTATGCTTTAAAAAAAAAAATGGTAGCAAGAAGGAGTGAGAAAGGGAGAATGAGACAAAGACCTTCCATTTTAGCATTTTATAAGTGTACTTGTTCTTTGGCATGCAAATAACTTCTCTGAGGAGATTAGGTGAGTGACTGGGTTTTTCCCTAGAATGAGTTCTTTATAGCACAGACAAAACACTTCATCCTTAAAAAATGACCAGAATATCCACAAATATAGTTATTGGCTTAAATCTCAAGTAAGCACTCTGCTAGAAACCACTAGTTACTTACATTGTAGGAAAATAAGTATTCTGAGCAGTTTCTGTCAATGTATTTCTTACACAACTTAATGTGCAAATATTGCTGGCCCATTACTGCTAAGAAATGAGGAATTTTAAGGACTATTTAACACTCTGCAAATAGATCAGCTGAAAGTTATTCAGCACAGGTGTTCTTATAATTAGGTAACATTGGAAAAATGGTGTTCAATGGTCCTTGTACTTTGCCCTTTTTCCTGTGTAGGGATGAATATTACCATTCATAATTATCCCAAATCTCTGTTCCAATGGAAATCAACACTAATGTAAAACAGTAACACTTGATTTTTATAACATTTAAAACTAATAATTTTTATAATCAACTGTATATTATTTAATTCATACTTACACTTGTTAACTTTTATTGGAAACAAAAGCTTGAAGATACTTGGAAGGTTTTGCTGTATTTTTTCCCCATTTCATCTAATCAGAATGGATCCAGGAAGCACAGGAAATTTTGCTATTTCATATTTTTCAGTTTAACCATGTTATTCCAAAGAACACAGGTTAGTCCCCAGGGTATTAAAAGGGTTGTTAAAGAGCTTTAAAAAAAAAAAAAATCATCACACAGTGATTCCATGCAGAAAAACCTAGAATTTGTGCTTTTAATGAGCCTTGACAGTAATCATGAGATCTAACAAAAATTCCAGGCCTGCAATGTTGGTCAATACTCAGTGAACCTGCTTCCATACAGCTGAAGTGTCAATGAATTTACAAATATATCTTTGTTCAAGTATTCATTATTCATTACAATTATTTACTTATTAAACTGCTACTTAAACAGAGATGACACAATTTCTTTCTTGAACAGTTTATAATGTGTGTGTTGTCATTCTCATAATGGGATCACTAGAAGTTTTATTTAATCAAGGGAGTAGTTACATTTTGGAAATTATTACAGAACTATGAGAATAAAGTATTTAGCCCTACAAAGGTACACTGAAAAAAATATGTACTTAGAAGATAACATGTGAAAATGGATTCCCTATGAAACACTATAAAAGGCTTGCATCCTTTGGTTTGGAATTCAGCAGGAGAGAATGAGGGGAAGAATTTCAGGGGTGGAGGTGGTGTGTGAATGCATATTACACAGCTTTGATTGCAGTTAAAACAGTATATTACCTATACTTGATACATATGTTAGTAAATAAAAGCATTTTTCTCAGCCTATGTCTGATATTCTGAAATTCAAAACTACATTTAAAGATATTGGAAGTCATCAAATAAAACAAGAAAAAGTGAACATAAGAAAGAAGCCTATGTAGTAACTATACACTTGTATGTTTGTGTGTTCAAAGATCAAGTAAAGAATCTGGAGATCTAACTTTAGTTCCAGTACAAAGGTATTGGACTGTCTCTTCACTTCAACACCTGTTACTTTAAAGTCACTGAGCATGAGCTTAAGAGTGAGGCTATTAGAATACACAGTTGTATGTAAGTTCAAGTGGAATTTAACATATTCATATTTACTGCAGCATATCTAATCACATATATTCTATTGGGAAGACAAATAGTCTTTTGTTCAGAGAGCTAATAAATAAGAAAATCTGAAAGTAATACTTTGAGATATGCTTCACGATATGCTTCTTGATACTTCCCCTCAAAGTTCTGTTCTGGAAGAAACATGGCGAGTTGTCCATCCAGATATTCAAGGCCATATGAAAGGAGATCCTATAGTCCTTCCTGCCTTTGAGCCCAGCACAGCGCAACTAGAGAATCTTTGATTTGCCCATACCAATGTAGATATGTGACAGAATAAAAATAAGAATAAAACCTTGATGTTGGAAATATATAGAACTTTACCACAAATTTATCATTTAAATGTTTAACTTTCCCATGTAGTTCGTTTGTGGTTTTCATCTGTGTTTTTTTGTTGTTTGTGGCTTTGTTTGGGTTTTTTTATATATATATAGCAAAAAACCCAAAGGAAATGGCAGTACATTTCACACCGATGTTCATTTCAGAACTTTACTTAAAGAAAATTAAACATGTTCATATATATCATTGATTTTGGTTGTTCTTTCATGATGTGCAACAGATTTCAACAAGTAAGTTTGCCTGCAGGTAATATATAAAATAATATACAAACCCTCAGAAGCCAGTGGAGTTTCTTCTGTGAAAAGACAGGATGTGAAAGATGATGCAGACAAATAATTTGCAAATAGATGAATATCCACACATGTGAAATTCATGAAGCTTTTTCTAGAAGTCTGAAAACAATATGCAAACAAAGTATATATCAAGGGAAGAAAATCATAAAGGATAAATTCTTTTTTGTTAAACACCAAGAGATAAATCATCTTGCTGAAGGATAAACATGATTACAGAACCCACAGGCTTTGTAACACATTTTGTAAACTTTCTGGACTAAAACCATTTGACTTACTGCAATATGTTTGTGAAACTAACTAAGCAGTTACATTTAAAGATAAAAATATCTTGCATTATTTATTATTCCCAAGTATTTCACTTCTTAAAGTCTCACAGTGGTTCAGAGGGAGGTACATTTTTTTTTTTTTAATATGGATTCCATTCATACAGAGTGAAACAATTTATCCTTTTCAAACTCAAACATATTGCTGAAAACTCAAAACTTTAAGGATGGAGGGGAGAAAAAGAAAATCCAGGGTAAATCTTCAAAAATGGCATAGTTTTACAGTACAATTAATGACAATTCAGATACCTGTATATTATATTACCTTTGTATAGATTAATGGGCTAATAAGTCATGTGATATTTCATCAAATAACAGGGGTTTTTTAAAGAAAGTATCCAGTTTCTGTGCAAATTGCATAACAGTAACATCATACGCATGTAGTGGGAGACAGAAATTTAATGAAATTAGAAGGTGCTTTGGGGTTTGCCATACAGACAGTAAATCAGAGCTGTTCACAGGAAGAAAATATTTATTTCTCATCCCGATTACACCAGCTGGCTTGCAAGATGGTGAAGCAGGACAACGGATTCTTCATCTAGCCTTCTCTAGGCCTTACCTTCACACCATAAGCAGAGCTTGTTGCCTCATGGGATTTTCAGAGCAGTTTTCATACAGCTTAAAGGTCTCAGTTTCTTAATAATCACCTGTTCTTAGGTTTAGGAAGGACTTCCCTTTCCTATCCCATACAAAATCCTTGATTTTCTTGCTTGACTTCAGATTACAAGTTTAAACTCTAGTCTTTATGCTTAATTAAGTTCTAAATGACTATTTGAATTTCTCTTCTGTTGTTAAACTGGGAATCTACAGGCTTGACAGATTAAAGTAGTTCAAGCAAAAATAATTTAGAAATTGACCCACTGAGATGAAAATAGAGAAGTAAGTTTTTAGCTTTTGGGAGTTGAGACATGCCTCATGTACACTCTAAATCACAAGTGAAAAAAGAGATTAGTATTGCAGAGGTGGATCCTTATTCCTCATCACTTCAACAAATGTATGGGCCTAAAAATCCATTATAATTAACCCATTGCCTTAAAACAAAAATATTTCTACCATAATAGACCTATAGCTGTGGCTTCTCTTATTGGGGTGATGATGATATGCTGTGAGAAAGCTGAAGAGCATAACAAAATTCAAACTTGTTTAGTGAAATCCCAAATAATACTAAAGAATATGGTATGCTCCCTCTGTCATAAGACTGGCAAAATCAAAAATTCCTGTAAGAGTTCCTCCAAAAGTTGTCAGACAAAATTTCCTTCTTCACTCAATGTAGTAATCTGTTTAGTAGTAAGGCTATAGCATAGCATGTAAAAAAAAAAAAAAAAAAGGAAAAACTAACCAAAGGAGCATAAGTATATCTCTGCAGAGATTAGTCCTTTGGTGTGCAGAGCTAATATCACCTTGGCTGCACCAAAGCATATAGTGATGACTGAGGAACTTGGGTCAAGCCATTGATCACAACTCTTTGAATGCAATCATCCAGCCAATTCCTTATGCACCAAGTGATTCATCCATCTTTGTTGGAGACACGGACAGCGGGATTGAGCACACTCCTCGGCAAGCCTGCCATTGGCACTAAGATGTGTGGTGTGGTCGATGCACTGGAGGGAAGGGATACCATCAGACAGGCTTGAGAGGTGGATCCCTATGCACCACATGAAGTTCAGCAAGGCCAAGCGCAATGTCCTGCACTTGGGTTGGGGCAATCCCAAGCACAAATCCAGGCTGAGCAGGGAAAAGACTGACAGCAGCCCTGTGAAAAAGGACTTGGGGGGGTCTAGATTGACAAGAAGCTCAATGTGACACAGTAATGTGCTCTTGCAGCCCAGAAAGCCAACAATATCCCAGGTTGCATCAAAAAAAAATGTGACCAGCTGGTCAAGGGAGGTAATTTTCTACATCTACTCTGCTTTCATAAGACCTTGCTGGGAGTTCTACTTCCACCTCTGGGGCCCCCAGCATAGGAAGTATGGAACTGCTGGAGCAAGTCCAGAGTAGGACCACAAAGATGATCGGAGACCTGGAGCTGAAGACAGGCTGAGAGAGTTGGATTGTTTAGCCTGGAGAAGAGAAGGCTGCAGGAAGATCTTATAGCACCCTTCAGTACCTAAAGGGTGCCAATAAACACTTCTGACTGTCACTGAAAGTTTCACATGAGGTAAGCCTTTCAAGTCTTCCAGTTGGAAATAGGAGGACAGCTATTATATAGACTGAATGGCTATGCAAATAAAAAGGGTAGAGAGAGATCCAGTCCGTCTATTTAAAGCTGAATGATGGTGTACAAAGACTTTGAAATCTTCACTGCATACTTGCTAAGGACTAAACTCCAGCTGTCAATTTTAATACAACAAAGATTGAAATTATGAATAATTTTCTGTCCCAATTAATGAACAGAAAAAGAAGATAACACTTTATTATTAACTGCATTCCCTGAGTGAAGAGATTCTGTAAAGGCAGTCTACAGAGTGATGCTAAAAAAAAAATAAACCAGAAAGTAACATGAATACTACATACATTCGTAAAAACTGCAGGCAATTAGAGTGAATTCTAGCTATGACTTTACTATCTATTATTTAGAGAAGAAAACAGAAGCAACCAGCAGCAGATGAGCTGAATAAAGCATAAACAAGAAAAAGTCACTGTTGGAATATATTGCAAGATACATCATTTGTAATACCATTACTTTGAAGACATAATACCAATAGACCTCTCTTGTCCTGATTTAGCTTTTTTCCTACTGGACTATAAGTGGCCCCTAAAATATTTTACTTGACCTACTAGTAAGGCAAAGTCAGTCTTTTCCCCTCAGTTATGGTATCCGTACTACTCCAGTGCAGAACGTCCAAGGGGAGCTGAACAGGCCTAGTGTAGTCAACAGTGTAGACTCCCAGCTTGACCGAACTGTTTGGTTTTTCTTCCACAATAGCCTGCCAGTGACAAGGAGTAAGTACTGTTACTTCTAACAGTGAGTCATTTTGTCTAACTTCTTCTTTCATCTTGCCTTGAAATATCTGAGCTTACATTTGTCTTTCCCAGAGTCCACTGTGCTGTAAGATGTTGTAGGCATATTTTTCCCCTTGAAATCTCTTTCTTATTGGCTGAAATGAATGTTTCATCTTTAAGATAGAACTAGTCTTGGTTTTTTGTTAGGGTTTGATTTGTTTCCTTTTTTTTCATTTTCTTCCTCTTCCCCTCCCCTCATTCCTTTGAATATAGAAGTGCTCTAAATAGTGCATTACATCTCATTAGGAATACATTAGATTCAGATTTTTTTTTTTCTTAGACTGAACCTACTTAAACGTAATGAAAACTTGATCTAAGCATTCTCCAGCATTTTACCATTCAGGCGAATTCTGGAATGAAGACAAAACCCTAAATAAAGATAATTCTATACCAAAAGTTATTCCACCCTGGAAAGTTATTCTAAAATGCTTTAGTTCTTGGATTAGTTGCCCTGTACAAGGCGAGAGAAACTTTAAAAGTATTTTGAAAGTGTTGACCCTTTTGACTATGCTGTTGTTGTAGAGTTTCTCTTCCCTTCAAAAATGGCACATTTACTGCCTCAACTAATACATATATTGCATAGTATTGTACAATAACTCTGTGGTAACTTTTGCTAGCAACTCTGCTGAAACCTGAGAGCACCAGATCTCCTAGTCTGATGAAATGCATAAATCTTCTAGGCATTTTTCGTACAACCTTGCCTCTCCAAACAGAATTTTACTTGATAGGAAATCTATGCCCTGAGGTTTTGTTAGCCTGCTACTTAAATTTTATGATCTTTTAGCAATTCCTAGTAAAAGAAGTGTGATTGGAGGAGTGGAAAGTGGACACCAAAGTAGGAAGAGACTGTTCTGGTAATATCTGAGGGGAGTAAATGTACTTTGGGATTGATAACCATGATAACTATCACATAGTGTGAAAAATAATCTATGTCCTTTCTGTGTCTACTTTCATCCAGCCTGTTTTCATGGACTTCCAGCCCACATCCATGTATTTAAAACTTCTGGAAACATAAACCAATGATTAGCAGTAATCACATAGTAGATTTTTTTTTCTTCTCTGCTGCTGTTTATTGTAAAATTGCTCAGGTGCAAGAACTAACAGTAATCAGCAAAACTGTTGGTGAATAGTGCACTACAGAGGTACAGTCTCTAAAAATAAGTTTAAGAAGTCCCTTATATTGAGACACTGCTGAAATTACCAGACATACTAGAGGAAATAGCATGTGTTTCTACATTACAGTTTTAAAGCGAAGTATACTCAAAAAATATAACTAGTTAATTTCCACTGGTAGCATAACAATGCAATAAAGTCTAGCTTACATGGCACACTTCCTTTAATCAATTGTAATGGTATGTGTGTTTTTGAATGTTTAGTTTTTCTCCATTGACCAAAAATTGATCACCTGAAAATAAAGAAACTTAAGAAACTGTCTTTTGTTTAGAAATAGTCCCAATACTTTCAGTCAACTTCAAAAGAAGATGTCTGAAAATTTCTTTAGTTCTCCTTTCACTGCTGCATTTTAACATTAGTTTTATAACCTTTGAGTTTCCTCTTATGCTAGTCTTTAGACTACCATCCAACTGCCACTTGCTATTCATGAAAAGTTCCCATATTGCTTCTGAATAAAACAAATACTAGATATAGTGAGAAAGTAATCATTCCAGACTTCATTTATTAACACAAACAATATTTTAAAATATTCTTGAATGCAACCTGACTGACAGACTATTAACCTTGCAAATTCTCTGGTTTTGATGGTATACAGCACATCAAATTAAAACAAGACCTGTAAAGACAAAAAAAAATTGTCCTGCCTTCCTGCTTCTGGTTTCTCTCTCATGTGTAAACAAGTTCTGAAATTTTTTTTTTACTTTTTTTTCCTTCTTGTTTTTTTTGACCTTTAACATGCTGTGAATATCAATGTGAGATTTGGCCTGCAGGATGAATTCTCTGACGTACTAAAGAATCAGAATGTGAGATATTTTAGCTCATCTACCTTTTGTTGAATCTTTACACAAAAAGTGTTTTTGTCAACATGTTCATCAAATGGGATAGAGAAGTTAAATAAGCCCCACACAAAACCAAAAGAAATTGTTTGGTTTTAAGGTTTGGAGACTTCTTTTAATACAGCAATGTTGTTTTCCCTGCAGTTTCCTCTTCATGACACTATACACATTAAAAAGATTTTTTAACTGAGAAACAGGTTGGAAATAAGCCTTTAGAAAGCACAGCAAATGCCTTTCACTCTCCATTCAGTCAGTGAACCTTTCTGATCTTTAGGCAAAATTTTAGGTTTCCTATTTGTTGATATTAAGTAAGCTGTATCCTGCAACTTACTTACACTGAGGAAAAGTTTCTATCAAAAATTACTGAAACAATTCCCATATTAACCACTGGAGAGTGATTAAAAACTGAGTTTGTGTGTGAACTTATCAGCTTTCCACACTTGTTGTTAATTATTAAGGGCTAAATCAATGCACTCTACAGTTCACTGGCAGGTGGATAAATAAGCTCCTTCTACAAATCAGGTGGTTTTAAACATATTTGATACAAATAGCTTAATGTAACAGAATATTTATATTTGGAAGAGAAGCCTTCTAAATGTTTGGTTATAAAAGATAAATCCTCCCAGTTCACTAAGTATTTTAAAGAGATGTTGAAACATCAGTCAGTCTTACTGTGGAGCAAGATACTTTTTCTGTTTCAGGTTTGAAAAATGAATAGTAACATGCATTGCTTCTGATTGTTTAATTTTGATTTTTTTGAATCTCATAATTATTGGGGGTTTTGACAGATTTCTCACATATGTTGGGGAGAAGGAAAAGCTGTATTTCAGCATTCAAGGGAAGAAAGGATTTCATGGGGTGTTTAGCTCAAACGAGAACTCCATTTAATATTAGAAGATAGAATGACATTTTAATCTAAAAATGTAGCATCTATAAGATATAGCAATATGTAAATATCCACTCATGAGATTGATATAGCAAATTGAAAATAGTGTGCACATTTTCATTCAGTAAAATATCAAAATACTATATTTATTCTTGCTGCTCCTGTCTGCATTTTCTGTGCAACTGGGTTTTGGTATCCTGCAGAAAGCAAGGAAACCTCCTCATGATGGTTGAACTACCCTCATTCCCAGCCAGACCTAAGGCTCAGTCTGCTTCCCAGTCTCAGAAGGAGGGAAGAGCTGTTATTTCTCACAGGTAAGAGAGTAACATATAGGTTAAGCTGAGGCTCTTTAAGCGAGGACACAGGAGACACAGAGGAGTCACCATCCTCAGTTAGTCACTACTAAGTCAAAACAAAACAAAGGTTTTAATTGCAGAATAAACCAGCAGGGAATGAGAAGTCAGAGTCCATGTGAATTGAGAGAAGAAATAATGAGAAATTAAAAGCATAAGCCTAAGGTAAAGGTCTTGTTTACTTTTGCGCCACTTGCCTAAACCAACAAAGTGTTACATGCCTGCACTGATAATTGTTGGAGTAAGATCACATACATATTGGTTTTGTAAATGTAAGTCACAATTCCTAATTCCAACCTATTTCTGTGCTCTGCTGCTCACAAAGCCTTAGGCGTAGGTTGACACAAGGGACACAACTGTGCAGCAGATACTGCCTATTAAATTACAGTTTTGATGCTGTTCCTCTGTGTGAATTAACAAATGTGAGATTTTTGTAATAAATTCTCTTTCAAATGTTCCCATTAATTACTCTACTTAATTCAATGCAGATATCTCTAAAATTCTATTTTAAATACAAACCAGTCCTAATTAGCTATATTCACCTTAGAGTCAGAAGTTTAAAGCATTTGAATGGACTAAAAAGAGCGGTTATTTAATTTATAATAGGTACCATAAAGTAATATGGACATGGCTCAGGATTCCTTTCTGGGGTTGTGATCATTGAGTGACCGTGAGTGGCTGTTATACTCAATAGCAGGCTACAGAACTGCTGCAATATCTGTATGTTTTCAGAATTCTTTGTGGGTGGGAAGATCAAATGTTTCACAGTTAAAGCTCAACACCTGTGAATATTGGCTATTTGGATCAATGTCAACTTGAAGGGAGGAGGGGGAAAAAGCCTCTCGACACAGCCATCAAAAGTGCAGTTAAGAAAATACTTTCTTGTGAAAGTGTCCTGTGATTGAGGTTTACTCTGGAATGGAGTCATTGAGTTCTCAGGGATGCTCATGGGAAGATCAAGAAACAGAAACAGCTAGAAGAATTATCTAGATATATTAGGACCATCTTGTAGTGTGAGTGATGACATACTCACATCCAGTAAGGTTATCATTGTGACCTTTTAGTAAATCTTCTAAAACTTTTTTATGCTTCACTGAAAAAAAAGTGTGTTTGTTTTTTTTTTTTAAAGAAGAACTAAAATTCTGTGAAATAATAGACAAAAAGAGCCAGTTTAATTTAATCCATCTCCATTTTGCTAATTCGATGTCTTGTTCAGCACAGAAATAATAGTAAATGAAATTTGTTTTCAGTAAAGCAGAATGTCTGGAACTCTGTCCTTTTCATAATCATCTGATATTTTCAGGAATTGATGGCATACAAGACAATGAAAATGAGAAAAATACAAGTGTCTGAAATGTTATGTTCTCTTCTTCTAAATAATGATTAAATAGCAGTCTTATATGAACATAATGTGTCTGATTTATTAAAGCCAACAGAAATCCAAAATGACCTGACAGTTCTGATGCTATTTTTGAGAAAGATGACATTACTGAGATGTCTGGTTTCACTGTCTGAACACCTTCTTAGAGCAATGTATTCTAAATGTTGTCAGCAAAGATAAATACCTTAGGCATGCTAGCGATTGCAGTTTGTACTTATTACTCTTTGTTTCATGGACTATTAGGTGCCACAAAAGTGCCTTTTATCTTTTTCTCAATGATCCTAGACAATATCCTTGCTGATTCTGTAGGTAACTATTCATATTTAGTACAGGTTACTTTGGTGCAATAGTCATTATTATAAAGAAGAATAAAGCTAAAAAATATGAGCAACCTAGTGATAAATAGGAAGAGCTGATGTCATAAATGTAATTGAGGCTGGGGGTTTCATCTTTAGAACATTAGATGCTTTAAAGAAACCAAAATGTCACCTGAAAAAGTGCAAATGCTTCCTACAACTAATAAATGTCTAATTTAATTTAAATGAAAAGGACAAAATTTCAGCTTTCTTTTGGTTTTTTTCAGTGTAAAGACAAGGATAGTTTCATGACCTTTTCCAAAAGATCCAATTCTCAGCTTGCAATCTCCCCCAGTCCCAGTGTTTGGTTTTTTTTCCTATCATGGCTTGTGTGCTTGGGTTTTGGGTTTAGGATTGATTTGCTTTCTTTTTTTCTTTTCTCCTTTTTTTTTTTTTTTTTGATGGGGGTTCTTTGGCTGTTGTTTTTC
>JAOXXN010000471.1:41060241-41071739 GCA_026770055.1 Myrmophylax atrothorax
TTTTCTTTTTTTGGGGGGAGGGGTGGTTTGGGGTTTTTGGTTGGTTGGCTGGTTGGTTTGGTTTCTTTGTTGTTGGGGGGGTTTTGGTTTGTTTTTAATGATATTTTAGGAGGATTATATTTCTGAAGTAAGTTTTAATTCAGGAAAACTTTTTTGAAATTTGAGATGAAAATCTGAAAAAAAAAGGAGAGATGATATAATTGAGTTGATACTGGGTTTGGAGTTTTTCTCCTCATCCTCTAGCTGTTGCTGAGTAGAGACTGTGTTCAGGTTTCTGTCATGATCTGTGCAGGGACAGGCAGCAGAACGCTGATTCACACACCTTTGCTGAATGTACAAGTAGTCTTGAACCAGATCTGCTTGTTCCTGTCCTTTAAAACTTTATATTACCTTTTTACACACTTTTAACATTTAGCCTGATGGAAGAGGGAAGTATTTTGACATATCAGTGATACAGAACAGGGAAAGCATATTTCATGCTCATCTCTAGCTATAAACCTACATGTTGTTGGTAGGTCCCTTTCCATCCTAACAGCCATCAGCTATTATAAGTGCTCTTCTGTGTGAATTCTACAGTGTTAAAGATCTTCATGTTCCTTTTACTTTATCTGGAGTTATGAGCACTTTCTGCCTTTCCAAACATTGAAGCCGAAATGAAAAATTCCACTCCTCTCTATACTGCCAATACAAAGGTTGGTAAAATACCAGGGTGTGTACATAAGCTCACACTAAGTGTTATAAATGTTCCCAAATCAAAACAAAATTTTTTGTAACACTGGAATGTATGGGTTGGATGCTTCTTGACATAGGAACTTAATTGATATGGATATAATCAAAGGCTAAATTCCAAGCCACTGGAGCTCTTGTTTGTCATTAAAGCAAAAGGTTTGTGACTTTTTAAACATTCTTTTAAGTTTTTAAACATTTGTAAGCTTTTTCTGCATTTGAAGTTTTTCCAAGTATTAAATTTGAAATTTCAGAAGTTTTCTACTTCTATCCCTAAGTAAATATGAGCTATATATATATAAATCTGTTAAATTAAAAAGTTGTAAATGTCATTTCACAAGGCATGGGTCTCTGCAGGTTTAGCAATATAAATGTTGTGTATGATGAGGAATTATTCTGGGCAAGAGTCTGCTAAACAAAATTAGATGGAGTAGGGACAGAATTTTCAAGCACTGGTGCCTGCAGATCTATCTCACTTTTAGCTAAACTAAAGCTTGCCATAGTGAAAGTTTTACACTTTTGTGTGCCACAGGGAAACAATGAGATTAAGGTATTAATACATGAAAATAGCTAACTTTTCTTGTAAACTGTTCCATCAGGGACCACACAGTCAAATTCTCAGAGAGTTTATTTATGTAATATTTGATCATTAATCTTGTTCCCATCCAGAAATTCACAGAATGGATGATTTAAAAATCATACTCCATCCCAGTGAATTTCTCTGTTCCTCTCCGATAGATTGCAGCCAGAACAACTACTTTGCTCCTCATTTACAGCTGTATTTTATGACTGGTTTACACTGACAAAAAATAATGACTGACACCCATACCAATGTTTTAAAATGTTATCTAAATTATCATGTCAATATTTTGCTAAGTGAGGAAGCAGATATATAACAGATGCTAGGTAAACAAAATGGCAACACCCATGGACTATTGGTTTGTTCTCATCTTCACTATGATTAGAATCACCTAAAGAATTAAGGTATCTAAGTTCACTTGGAAGCTGATGCACTCTACTGGTCTTCAGTCCCCCCATTCTATTGTGTCAGCTCTGGGGAGGAATTAATAACTAAGGACATGTAAACTCTAAAAGCTAGGGAGCACATACAAATATGGGCTGGATCAAAAATAAATGTAAACAGGAGAAAAAAGAAAGCACCAAAAGGTTTTGTTAGAATAGTGCACAAATAGTTATAATATAAAAAACATACAAAGAATTATATTACTGTATAGTTATTTCTTTCATTTTGTTATACCACTGGTCTTACTTTCCTCAAGTTATGTTTCTCAAACTCAAATCTAAACACCAGCTGTGTGTTTGGAGAAAAGAAGTATAAACAGCTTGAGGCAGAAAATATTTATTAATAGTAGGGTTTACATTCGATTTTCTCTTTTTCAGCATAATGACAATTTGTTTTTACTCTACTGTTTGGGTATTTTTAAAGCTACCTGGTGATCCTTATTTCCTACCATATTTGTTTTCCAAGACATATCTGGTCTCCAATAAAGCTGCCTAGAAATCTATGTGTTAAGAAGCATGCTACCTCAGAAGAAATACTGGGTTTATTTTCTTTTGTTTTCATACAAATACTTTCACTGTACCATTTAATAGCTGTGTGTGCAGAGGGGAGGATTCCCTCTTTGTCTTTTTATTTTCATTTGTTGTAAAATTGAACCCAGTCACCATGGAATAACTGTAGGTGTTAAAAAGTTCAAACTGATTTAGCATGGCACAAGTTAGAACTGCTGCAAGGTTTCACCTTGGAATTACAGCTAAGCCATGTACGTGTACCATCATAAGCTGTGCAGGCATCCTTGACTTTACAGGATGTGCTTGTGCAGCACTTGCTGAAAACTTGTAAGCTTGGTTTCTCATACCCTTATCCAAACTCTTCACTACCACAGAGATAGGTGACACCACTGAATCAAAGAGAAATGTACTTAAGTGTAATGGAGTGGAAATTCACTCCAGCAGGTTTAAGCCCAAGTGTCAGATTGTCTGAAGATGCACTTCAGGACTCAGCTCCGTTAAGTGTTTGTCTGGTGACAATGTTGCTAAGGAGACAGCCATCCTCTCTGCTTATTGCCTCAGCCATTGAATATTTGTCTTTTTCTTTCATAATGTTTCTATGGAAGCTTTTAACTGCTTAAAAAAGCCTAAGAGTTGGCAGTCATAACTAAGTTACAGGACTTGCATGTTATTTCAGTGAAACTTAGCCCTCCTTAGATAAGGGAGTGAGGTACAAGTGATTTTTACCATCTGATTTAATAGAGCTGCTACTTTCTTCTTTTTTGGTTGTCATTACACATGTTAAATCAATATTTAAACTTGGTTAGTGTTCATCCTACAGATACCTTTTGAGATTGTCAGAACTACAGAAATCACTGTCACCTATCACAGTAGTATGTTAGAGTTGTAAGCACTTGCTAAAAATTGGCTTGCATCTCCAATTTAATCTCATAAAAATTCCATTTCATACTAAACTGAGTGACACATTGAGAAAAAACACCAATTTATTTATCTTGTACACATTGATATAGGGTGCAACTTTACATTCCAGTCTATTTAGAATGAGATAAAAATTCACCCCAGACACACAGTCCAAAATGATTTGCAGTTCGAGCTGTAAATTTATAAATGAAAGTTCTGTGAATTAGACTTAAAAGGAAAAGATGAGCAGAGGGGTTTAGAACTTGCATGCAAAATTTAGGACAATTTGTACAGGAAAAATCCTGCCTGCTTATGTTATAACTGCATAAATACCAGAGATGTCCAGGATCAAAATGAATGAAAACAGTCCTTCCACCTTTTCACTTTTCAATCTTTTTTTGGTCCATAATGATGTATTGCTGCCCCACACTGAGTACAGTATTCATCTATTTATAATAATCAGAACTTTATTAGATAAAAATATTTTTGGAAGGTTTTGTAAACAGCTGCTGGGAAAATTCCACTACAAAACTCAGAGCTAACTTTGAAATAAATGAGCCTGAATTTTTCTGTCCAAATATTTTCTTATCCCACAGTTAAATTACTGACTATATCCTCGATCAAGTAAAAACATTTAACATTGCTTATCTTGTGTTTAAATGCATGTAGGACACATCTGACTCCAGGGTTTTTAGTTTCAAGAGCCTAACCAAAACACAAATGTGTTTGTGGTCCTGAGACATTTGCCACTAGATTTGACAGACTAAATGATGAGACTGGATTCCATTTTAGTTTTTGAAAGGGAATGTGCTCTACTGAGCCTAAATCTTTCTGTTTGCAGTTTTGTGTTCTGTTCAGTCCAACATTTCTCGGTTGAAGTACCATCACTTTTCTTAGGTTTGGCCTTCATCATTATATATTTTAATTTTAACCCTCAGTTTTCCTGTTTCTGTCTCTTGCTAAAAGCTTGGATATATTTTGGACAGAAAGACTTACATTTCCCTGTCTGAATCTCTTCTACTCCCATTTGTTGCCCAGCTCTCAGTTGCTTCTAGGTTGCAACTGCATTTATTTCTAGTTCCAGATATTTTCCTATTTAGAACTAGTTTCTTGCCAGAATGTGTTACCAGTCTTAGTCTGGAGAATCAGATCCTTCTTTTGAGGCACCATTCTCCCATGTCTCAGATTTCTAGGAACTCTGCATTTTGGTCTCCTCCTCAAAAATTACAGCTCTTTGCCTCTCCCCTCTCTACTACTGTTCTTTCTGTTTATGGTTCACTCCACTACCCAGCTGGAACTCAAGACTTGTTTGATGTTTTATACATTACTACCAAACAGTTTCCCACAAAATGAGCAAGAAATTAAGAATACAAAATAAGGAATTTCTTAAGATCATATTTGGTCCAGTAACACTAGTTAAAAAGCAAAAATTTTTTTTTCCTATTTTGGGACTAGAGGATGCATATTACAACCAGACACTTTGGTGGCATTAGTTGGAGTCATGTGAGAAACCTAGTGTAGGTAATTTTTCCAGAGCTCCATTCCAAACAGGTCTTTGCAATTTTAGGAGAAAAAGAAACAAACAAAAACCCCCAAATGAACTGAAAAAAAACAATTAAACACACACATAAAAAAATCCCAAATTGAACATAAAATCCAAGAAATATTTCCAAGTGTAATATTTTCTCTGTCCTCAAAGTTCATGAGGACTTTGTCTTAATATACACTACACCTAAACCTGTGTCTACTCTTTTTGTCTACAGTGCTTCCAGATAGAAAGTTACATGCATTCTTCTCTGTGTAAAAAAACAAAAAACAAAAAAAAACCAAACAAAACCAAAAACAAACAAACAAAACCAACCAAAACCACATTTCATTTATGGTACCATAACTCTATACATTTAAGATCAAAAGTTTATTCTAGCTAGAAATTGAATTTACAGATGGGAATGTTTCTTATAAAAATAAAGGTAAAAATTTTGAAAAAATTCTGGGTTTTAGGAGCTGTGACTGATTTGTTATTGGGAAGCATGTCCTCATGTGTCTGCTCCTGAAGCTGAACTAAAGGAATGGTCAAGTTGCAGTTATGTTAAAATACCATTTAAAGGTATAAATCTTTCAATAGGATTATGCAGTGTGCTCCCGTTGCCTGCATTTAGACTTTGATTTACAAACATAATACCCTTCACTCAAAGGAAGCAGGCATAAAAGATCTTCTGTATATACTTAATCTGCTTACTGTTATCAGACATGCAATTGTATCAGCAGAAAACACATCTATTTTACATATTCCCTTGAGAAAGGTCCTCTGGTGCAATTTCATAAAAAAGACTCTTCCCTTTTTTTTGTTGCTGATCTTTTCCTTGTGTCATATCATTTCTGAGAGTGGGAGCTATGAATTTCACAACAATCTAAGCACTGCACTTTACCTAAAGAATCTTCAGTATCAACCAAAGTTCTGTTTTAAAAGAAAAGCATTTAAACCAAAAAGAGTATTTTTTTCAGAATTATACATTATTCTGTTAGCTGTTTGCTGATATCTTTGCTTTAAAAGATAAAAGAAGGCTTTCTAAACATTCCTTATCGTGACCAACATGTTTGAAAGTATAAAATCCCCTATTACCTTTTAAAAATAGTTTGGTCTACTAAAGCAGCCACTATGATGGCTGGGAGCTACTCTATTTGCTTTTTATTGAGAAATATATTTTTTTTTTGTCACAGTGAGATCATAGCAGATTTGCTACACGTGTCTTTTCAATTTTTTAAGAGTATTGTAAGGAAGCTACACACAGTAATTAAATTATCACTGGATATTCTTAAGCTATTCAAGTAGGCTATTTTAACATCTGCATGAGAACATAACAGTTTCTCTCTTGATTGCTTCATATTTTCAGACACTTTCCTTTGCTTTCCTTGTTCAAAAATGCATAAGGGCCATATATCCAATACTTAGAATAGTGAAACTGTTGTGCTACCTAATGCCACAAAATTGTGTCTATGGGCATGGAGAGGAAGAAAGAAAAATATCACACTTTCAGTCTCACGTAAGCATTTTCACTCAACATTAACTCCTTAGTAAAGCTTCTATAATAGAAAAATTTGGGTTAAGTACATTGGAGGACATGTTGGAAGAATGGTTCTTTCCAATGCCAGTTTACATGGTCATAAAAGTATGTATCACTATTTAAAATATGTCAAATCTTAAAAAAAAATTGTTTTGACAAACCCCAAATTTGGATGTTTTTTTTCCAGATCCATTGGGTTTTTTAATCAGAAAATTTCTTGCTTTTTTTCAAAAAAATTCAAATCTCTCAAACAAGATACTCTTCAGATCTCTTTTCATTATGTTTACTGACATATTCACTGTTATATTCCCCTCTCAAGAAATGTTCATTCTTTTCTTTCAATTACAAAAATACGTTTTAATTTATAACAAACTGCTGTTTCAGTTGTGCTGCTAGGAAGCTGTTTGGGGAAAAGGAAGGATGGCTTCAATGGGAATAAGAAAGAACTAAAACAGGAACTCAGACTGTGTATTATTACATGAAGCAAACAGGCACACCATGAATTATGCAGTTTTATAATCCTACGTTGGGATCCTAATGACAACATAAACCACTTGAGCTTCACTTGTGTGGCTTATGATGTCAGCAGAATACTTCCATGGAACTCTAATCTCATAATTCCCAACTGCCCACTCTACAAAATGTGTCTAGACAGAATAATCAGAAAAGGAGATGATATTTCATTTTTTTTATTTATCTTAGGAGTATGAAATCCACTACATTATAATAGTGAACCTCTTCTTTAAGAATGTAATCCTCAGAAAAAGAAAAAAATATGGATTTTTTTACTCCACTTAAAACTACTTTTGCTTTGAGGATGCACAGTAATATGAAATATATCCATAGAATTTTGAAATGGCAAAATAAATGTGGCACTGATATTTAAAAAAAATATTCTCAGAAGAGAGATCTAAATACTTAGCAAGACACATTGATTTGAATGGCATAAGTTTGAATCCCAATCTTATTACTCAGTTTCCTAATGTAACACATGGAAAGAAGGAGTTTCATCTCAAAAGACAGTTGATGTTTTTTGTCATCAGAGAAAGTTGTTCTGCCTGAGAAAATGGGTAGAGGAATTTGCTATAGCAAAAGCAAAATAGTTCTTATTGTGAGAACTAAAGTGAGCTAAGGCTCACCATAGCTAGTGGATTCATATTGACTTCAATATATTTTTAATTTATTCCCAGAAAAAAATAAAAAGAGAGAGGTTGGCACATGCCTCAGTGGTTTCTTCCACAGACAGCAAGATGAATATGGGAGGAAATACAATTATTCACCTTTTTTATATTTTTTTTGTTCTAGTGTGATTGTTACTTAGACTCTCCTTCCCATTTCTGGGGGGTAACTTTACTTTTTTTTACTATTTGTGAGACTCATGAACCACATTCATTTTATGAAAATCCAGACTGTTATTCTTTGATATTAACCACATGAACAAAATAATTATTTATCAATTTTGTGAAATATAAGGGGGTTTCTTCTATTGTAAAATGTCGCGGAATCCACAGGAATATGAAAGCAAGCAGGGTATACATCCGCAGTTCTTCATTCTCCTTCAGAAGAAGCAAGGTCTTCTGCCTACTGCTCTTTGCCTAACTGGGCACTAATAAGTATCTCATGGGTCATTTGCTAAATTCTGCTTTTCGACCTGGCTAATGGGGATTTGGTCTCTCCTCATTACTCATCTCTAATCAGCTTTTTCCCATCCCACAGATATCTGTTGCTAAATCTCTAGACAGGAACTACCAGCTGGCAAACTGTGGGCAGACGCTGAATTTAAGCAGATTTAGTCAGGTTTCAGTGAATGTTTATAGGGCTTAAGCTAATTGGAAATAAGATTTACAGTGCTACTTTTAACCAATGCCATCCTATACTTAGAAATGAGAATTACTTAAAACAGTAATCTAATTTACTCACAAGTATAATTTCCTGGAGTACAGAAAAAGCCAGTGCCAATTTAAGGAAACACATCAGATTTGGTTTTAAGTTTTACAATGTATGATGAAGTGAAAGGTCATTATTGGTAGTTATATCAGGTATAGACAAACAGCAAAGTCATGCTTGACACATCAGGTGCAATTAGAATTAAATGCTAGTTCTTGTAAAAGAAAGTCTATAGCCTTTGAACAAAAAGTACTTATTCTTGGAGTTGCTAATTTCTAAGGAAACTCAGTGCTTTAAATGCCTCAGGATAAGTCTTAATTATGTTCATGACAACCATTTGGCAATAATAAAAAACACTGTCCATGTTAATTTAATAAGGGTTAGTAATGAAAATATTACTAGAAAATTAATTCCCAAATCTCCAATCATTATTTTGTATCCTGTCTTCTGGACTTTTCCACAAACTTCTGCATCATTTAGTAGGCTAGAGAGAACAATTTTCTATGTAAGTGTAAAGTACTTCTTTCCTGGGAACTGAAATTGATTTTCACCCTGCTTATTAATTTAGTTCATTGACAATTTAAAACAGATCTCCATTTCTTCATGTTCAGGCCTAAACAGGTGTATAATGTCACTGTCATATTCCAGCTGTTTTGCTGAGTTTTCATTTTTTTGAAAGGGAGATCTTTGAATATTTCTTATGTACCCTTACTCTTTTCTCATATCCCTCACTAGGCTGTATGTGACTTAGCGTGCTAAACAATTTCTTTATAGACTTTTTGAGCTGTTGCTCATATATGGTAAATAAATAAGGCTGGGTTTATTTACTGCATGCAAGTTCCTTAGGATCACAGCTGAAAATGCCTTCTTTACTTTAAAGATGACAGGGGAGTTTTTTAAGGTTCTCCTAAAATGACCGACAGGCATGAAAATAAGTTAAAACTTATTTTATTTTGATGATGATAATTTCACCAACGTAATTTCTAACTGAAATGGCTGCTATTATTTACAACTAGGCATGAATTTACTGCATAATAAAAAAGAGATATCACCTGCAAATAGCTGTCACCAATCAGCCTTGCAGTCACATCAGGATTTATACAAATCATGTGTCAGTCATGATACTACGATTTCTTAAGATCCTCGGTCATTTTAACTTCTGGTCAGGAATCAAATTGTGAGATGAGCGTGAGACAGAAGGAAACATTCCTTCCCCCTTGGCTTCGTGTGTAATCCAAAAAACATGTGGCAGATGAGATTATTGTTCCATCTCTTACTTTTATGTATCTTAAGCCTTTCAGCCATAATTTTATCATTTTCTGGTCCAGCCGCTTAGGACTCGGCTTAACCAGTCACTACATGCCTTACACCATTCTCATGAGTCTGAAACCCAGGAGGCAGCCAAAAGCAATGCCCTAAGTAGCCTGATGTTCATACACATATAACAGGTCTCAGAGTAGCTACAGAGCAGACTCTGTACCAGGCTGACTTCCTCCAGTCATGAGGTTCTGTGTATGAATAAGCAACAGTCTACTGCATTCCCTGGAAGTTTGTTGCTTACCTTTTATGTGATTTTTTTCTCTGCCTTGTTATGGAAAGGAGTGTTTCAGACTTTAAAAGAACATCAGCTTCAGAATAGTTGAAATTACATTTCCTCTGGAACAATATATAACAGTGTTTAAAAGATTGACAAGCAGATTTTAATCTGCTTTAGAAAATCCCCTAACAAAGGAATAAAGCATATGGTTAAAATGACACCATTATTCCATGCTTGAACTCTAAGAGCCTTTGTCACGCATAACTTAAAAAAGGTAAAGTGCTGAATTAATTTTTAAAGTACAACAGTCACACAGTTACTTGTGGTTAATCATGAGGAAATCAATGATCACACTGAATGCTGTAGCAAGGGGTGCAAATTATAGCTTAATACCTCATTTTTATTAGACAGTAGACAAACCTTTTTGAAGCAGCAATGGATGTATTTAGTTGACCTGATTTCAAAACTGCAGAACACCTGGAGTTTTTTCCCAATATATATTCTTATTACACTCACATACACCCTTGCTGACAAGAGTAACACATGGAAATAACGCTTACTGGTAGCTAAGTACTATCCTTCATTATTCACCGGTTTATTCCTTCATTTCCTTTTCCTGTTTTCACATCTGGAATTGAGAATAGGTTGCCCATACTAGTGAATTGGATCTCGTTCTAGAGAGCAGAAATGAAAAAATATGTGTGGGCTTGACTGAAGAGGAAATATGGGACTTTGTGGTTACTCCCACTCTTTGCTCTTTATTCTCATTTGCTTGTATTCTATGCATAAATACAGGGTGGTAACAAGAAAAAGGAAACTATGATGATTTCAATCAATATTTTGGATTTCTAAAGGAATTTAGGTCCTCACAGGGCCTTACAAATACTCTGGTTATATATACAACTTATCTATCTTATATATGGTTGTATACTCGAATTTAGTCTGTAAAATTAGCATATAGTCTGAGATTAAAAACAAAACAGTCTGCAACCAGATATTTTACACTATGGTTCAAAACATGGCTACCTGGCTTAAACAAAACACAGAAACGATAAGTTATAGGCTACACATATATTCTTGATGTGCAGCCAGAGAATGCTTACCTGATAAAAGCACTTACTATAGTATGTCCCTGAGTTTCAGCTTCTTAGATTTTCCTTCCTACAAAATTCACTTAGTATCTGGCCCAATGTCCATAGCTGACTGCTCTTGTCACAAACCTTAATTGTTTCTGCGCTTATGTGAGGAATCTGAAAAAATGTAAAATTACTTGCTGATAAGCTGTTAAATGGAACAAAGTCTAAAATGAGGCATCAGGAAGATTTCTAGAGAAGGGGAAAATCAAGAAAATACTGCAGATTCCTAATTTTCCAACTTCCTTAACAAAGCCCACAGTGAAATTTTTTGTCTATGACCCTGAAACATTTAAACAAACAAACAAAAAAGTCCTACTAACATGGAATAGTCATTTTGAAGGCTTAAGGACATCAGTTGTAAAGATAGGAGTTGATATCATTTGACTAGCTGATAATTATGATATTGCAACTGCAATTCGGCATGTTTAAGATTACAGCATGATATTACTTATGTTTGGAAAAATCTAAGAAGGTCCCTTGAGAAACCACACAAAACTTTCTTTGTTAAGGAAAGAAAATCTTTTTTCTTATAAACAAGATAACAGTAATCCCTTTTACTCTTTGGATAGGAGAAGAAATAAAAATGCTTCTGTCTTCTCAGATGATACTACATTATCATTTTATGGCACAAACTAATACTTGTTTCTGCCATTTGAAAGATAATTTGCTAGCACACCCTCCCGATTAAATTTAAAAAAAAGACATTTTCCTCAA
>JAOXXN010000471.1:41078637-41102464 GCA_026770055.1 Myrmophylax atrothorax
CCCGCCTCCCCTCCCCAGCCAAGGGAAAAGGAGGGAGAGGGAAAAAAACCCAAAACCTGAAGTAGCAAACTTTCTTATATTATACAAAAGAAAGCAGTTCATCATTGGACACCGATGCCGGTTCAGCTCAGGTCTTCTTCATCTGATGGTTCATGTCCTGCAACACACAATTCAAAAAGCAAATTATTTTGTCTTCTCAAGCTTAAATGTCCTTGAGGCACACATTGGGATCATCCTATCTCCTTCTCAGGGTCTTCATCCCCACACTGGGGTCACCATCTCCTTCTCAGGGATCACTATCCCTTTCTCAGGGGTCACTATCCCCTTTTCAGGGGTCATTATACCCTCACTAGGGTCACTATCCCCTCTTCAGGGGTCACCATCCCCACACTGGGGTCACTTAGCAAGCACATGTTTCACAATTGTGGATAACCTTAGAACTAGTGTCCATGGTTAAGTCCAGCCCTCGGCCTCACACCCACCTATAGCTGGCCTGAGGCATAATGGACCTGCTGAGCCAGGAACAACTCTCCTTACACTGGTCCAGGTATGATGTTCCTCATTAGCTCAGCTTTTGGGCACATGAGCACCCATATGACACCTGTCCAGAGATTCTACTCAAGAGCAGTGCCCTACCACACATCAACAGCCCACATGAGCCTCTCCATGCTTTCAATTAGTCTTTCTCCACTGACATAGACACCCTCACATGGGGCACTGGCTGTCATCCACAAGTCAGTGTAGAGGTAACGCCTTGGCCACCCCTCTTGTTCAGCAATGTCGAGGGCCAATTGAACGGCTTTGAGCTCTGCAAATTGACTTCATTGGCTTCTTTAAATATCTAGACTCTAGTACAGAGATTTAGTTTATCTAGACTAGTTTCAAGCCAGCAAATCTCACTTAGCACATTTTTGGCTTTAACATGGCTTCCACCCATTTAGCTTACCTATGTCCACCTGCAAACAAGTCCTCCAGTCTCTCTGAAGAGCTTTCCCCAGGAAAACAGTGGGAATTTACGTGAATTACAGATGAAATTCATTTCTGTAATTAACACTGTAGCTGTTGTTTCTATTTTGGTCTTTCAAATTTTTTGTGTTCTTAGAGCTTCTAGTTTACTCAAATCTGAAGTGCACGCTGGTGAGGAGGTCTTAGCCAGGAAGTTTATTTAGTTTTTATGTGAATATTGCTTAGAGTAAACACATTATTTCACTAGTTTCATTTACAACTGGGAGACATGCCTAACCAGAGAAAGCAGCTGTTTTGATGACACTGTTGAATAAGCATCTCTTTCTAAATCTCATGTAAATGTAACCACAGACAAAGAAAAGAAGCAACATGCTTCATTAACTTAGACTGTGTGAATAAATGTGAGATAATAAATGATTAAAACTATTTGCATCTGAAATTGAGAAAACAAAGCAGAGGTCTGTTGTGAAGCCATCAGACTGGTGTGTTTATACTCTGTTACTTCATCCACTACAGTTAAAGAAAAAAAAAAGGACAACAAAAAAAAAGAAAAAAAACCCAAACCAATTAAAAAAAATAAACAAAACCAAGTTTAACCTATCTGCAGTAACTCAGAAGGGATGTTTCTGCAATAAGCCAGCAATGGTGCTTCTCACCTTCTATTCACTTTTAGTATGTTTCTCCTGGTGCTGTCTTGGAAAGTTACTGACTGTTTTGGATTATTTGCTTGAATTTTTCTATTATTTTGCATAGCAGGGTTTGAAATGTTAAATTTGTCTTCAAGCATGTTATTTCTGCAGCTAACTGGAAAAAATTAGCATTTAAATGAAGATGTTGTTAAATTCTGTCACGGAGAAAATGATGGAACTATTAGTAGAAATTTTTTACTCTATTGAGATATGATATAGCTCTAAATTAAGGTATGTAAACTAGACCTGAAACAAACTACAACCCAAACTCAGGGAAACAGAGTTTCTTCTTACTTCTATTCAAGGTGTGACCATCATCCAGAAAGCAATTACTTTCATGTGTGCAGTTTGCATATGTGTGAAATAAAGAGGAAAATCTGCAGCATCACAGCCATTCCCCATCCTCTAAGGAAAAAAGTATCCTCTTGATAACACAAAACTTTAAATTTTACTTTTAAAAGTAGGAATGGACCTTTCAATTCTACTAGTGGAAGATTCAAATTATGCCTTAAATTAGTGAGGTTTTCAATTGGACTTTATTACCAGACATTTTTAAGACAGATATGAAAATTATTTTCTTCAAAGAATCTCACAGAGAAACTGGGAAAAATGGGGAAAAAGCATAGTAAGGTTGAATCACAAGTAAAAGAAACTTTTCATAAGAGGATATATCTTATTCATTAAAACCTAGTCTGAATTCACTGTTTAGGAGAATTAAATCAGTGGGGAAATTACCATTAGCAAGGTAAAAATAACACTTTTTCAGATTTTTAAAATATATATTAAAGCTCTTGTTAAATGGTTACACATCAAATCAAAGTTGTCCCTATGTAATTTGATTTACAGAAAAAGGGAAAATGTGTTGCAGAACAATCCTTAAAGGCGTGTTCATATATACTAACCAAATTTGAATGCCAGTTAGAAACCTTACTATTTGTACCATGCAATCCCATGTTTAAACAACCAAAATCCAAGACTCCCCTGATTTAATATTAAAATGTTGTTGTCACTCAATAAAAGTATTTGGTTATGATTTTCAGATTCACTTATATTAGAAATAAAAGTCCTGGATAGAGCTTGCAAATGGAAAGATCCTGAAGAAAGCTTCTATGGAAGAAACGCAAGATATAAATGAAATGCATGCTTCTTTTAAAAGATGAATAGTTGAGTCTCCCCAGGTGTTTTTAGTACTGTTCAAGCCATTAGTTATAAATTATTGATTTTGTGAGGCAGTTATCTTATTTGAAACTAGATTTCAGAAGCCATCTGCACAATTCCCATCAATTTGCATAGAAGGGAATCAGATCTTGAAACTCTCTTTAGTTCTGAATTGTTTTAGTGGTATCACTACTGGATCATACTATCACTACACACAAACAAAAGATTCACTCTCTAAAAATAAGTGCTTGGGCTCAAATTTAAAAGATTTCCTCTTAAATATTCCTCTAAAAAGATTTCCTCCAAAGAAAGGAAATTATTTAATCTAAAAAGATTTCCTCTGAAGAGGCTAATTTCCTATGTTTGTATAGCCTGGTAAAAGATTAAACTAGCAAAATGCAGCAAAGGCATTTTTGACAAGAAAATGTGTTTTATTCAGGCAAAATATTGTGTTTGAGCATTTGGGATTAATTTTTTGGGGTTGATTTTTTGCCTTGATTTGTTTTGTTTTGCTAGATTCCATGCTGTCATTACAGGCTGCCTGTGAGTTGGTTAGAGAAACAATACAACTATGTTTTTCACCTGTCTTAAACACTCAGAGGAGTGTTTGTATACTTTTTTCTAGATTACATATATGCTATTATACACTCAAACTAAAGACTTTTTAAAGAATGGATCTTTATTTACTCTTAATAGTGCAGCCAGGATGATTTCTATTGGTTATTCTTGGATTATAGGAAATACATTTAGCTGCTGAGCAGATAAATACATCACATAAAAGCATGCTTTGTCAGGAGTGTTAAACTGAACAGAAGTCCAATGAAGATATCTCAACAGAAGATTATTCCTTTGGGAAAACAAAAGTATGCCATGCTAATTGTTTACCTCTAAGTGTTTCATATATTCCTTAGATAAAATCTTGTCGGTTCATAATGTTGAAATTTTGTTTTTCCTAAGGTGAGTGAGTAGAACATACTGTGCACTACTGAAACCATATCTATATCTTTCAGGTTTTATTCATCAAGAAACATACAATTTTAAAGGAAGCCAAAGCATTACAGAGGTTTCTGTAGCAACTCTCTGAACTGCCAGCCTTTTGAGACAAGATTGCAAATTTGCATTTTCTTGTGGGTTTTTTTATAATGTGGGAGAGAAAATGAAAGCTTTCACATTCTAGATTTGACTCACAGTCCCTTCAGAAGAACTTTTAATGTGTTTTCCAAATTTTAAACACAATATTCAATATTTAAATTCTTTTACCTTATTCCTTTTAGTGTTGAATTCATAGAATCATAAAATGGCTTGGGTTGGAAGGGAACTTAAAGATCACATAGCTCTAACCTTCCTGCCATGGGCAAGGACACTTTCCACTGGGTCAGGTTGCTCAAAGCACCATTCAGCCTGGTCTTGAACACCTTCAGGGTTGGGGAGTCCACAACCTCTGTGGGCAACCTGTTCCAGTGCCTCACTACCCTCATAGTAAAGAGTTTTTTCATAATATCTTATATAAACCTACCCTCTCTCAGCTTAAGGCCATTTCCCCTTGCCCTATCACTACCTGACCTTGTTGAAAGTCCTTCTCCAGTCCTTTCTGCAGCTTCCAGTAAGCTCCCTTTAGGCATTGAATCCTGCTATAAGGTGTCCCCGAAGCCTCCTCTTCTCCAGGCTGAACTGTCCCAACTATAACGTCCTTTACTCATAGGAGATGCATTCCAGTCCTCCGATCAACTTAGTTGCCCTCTTCTGGACTCCGTTCAACAGGTCAATGTCTTTCTTGTGTTGGGGGCCCCAGACTTGGACACAGGTAGGAGAGCAGAGGGAGAAAACCACCATTTCTGATACTGGCAAATCTTCTGAGGGTGCACTCAATCCCACTGTCCATGTCACTGACAAAAATATTAAACAGTGTGAGTCCCAATACCGACCTTTAGGAACACCACTCATCACTGGTCTCCACGTGGACTCCAGCTGTTGACCATAGCTTTTTGAGTGCAACCATCCAGCCAATTTTTTATCCACTGAGTGGTTTATCTGTCCAATCTATGTCTCTCCATTTGCTACCCAACCCCTCCCCCACCTCCTTCTGAAATCGTATATACCATCTAAGCAGAACAGTCTGTAGTATTTCAGTTAAAAGGGAATACCTGTGTTCTGTATTGGCCAAGTTCATTTAAGGCAATGAGACTCATAAGTTACTAACCATGTAAGTTATGTATAGCATTTTTTACTTTCATTACACAAAAAGCAGTGTGAAAGGCCTATGGTGTTGAACATCCCATCCATAAGATCCTCCTTGCCTTTCCCCCCAAAAGTAAAAATGGTGAAAGCCATTGTTTTTCCCAAGCATGCTAAACTGACAAATGAAACATAAAGACAGTTTTACACTAACTGCAGATATTATCTTGCCTTGGCTGAAAGAAGGGACTGAAATCCCAAGGAAAACTTAGCTTTGAAAGCTATAGGAAACTACACACTCTTTCCATATTTACATTATGAAGACATTTATTATTATTATGAGGAATGCAGCAAGGAAGAAGAATTTGTACATAACTTGTGGCCATGTGATTGCCTGTACCTTCTGAAACTGGGTGTTTCTATCCATTTCTCATTATGAAATTACAAGTTTAAGACACTCCCCATGCTAAAAAATATAGTGTAAGATGTCTTAAAACAATGGTACAGATGCTACTGTCAATTGCATAAACTTCTCTAGTCTCACTATGAGAATAAATAAAGTCTGTTAGTTCTTAGCAATACTCAATAATGTATTATTGGCACATACACTGCACAATAAAACCAAAGCTCCAACTTCCTCATGAGGGGAAGCAGAGGGGCAGACACTGATCTCTTGCTTATGGACCCAAGGGAATGGTCTGAAGTTGTGTTAAGGGAGGTTGAGGTTGGATATTAGAGATAGGTTCTTCATCCAGAGGGTGGGAAGAGGCTCCCCAGGGAGGTGATCACAGCACCAAAACTGTGAGTGTTCAAGAAGCATTTCAACAACACTCTCAGGCACATGGTGTGACTCTTGGGGATGGTCCTGAGCATGGTAAGAGTTGGACTTGATGATTGTGGGTCCCTTCCAACTCAGCTTATTCTGAGATTTTGTGAAAACCAGAAAGGCACTAATTTATAAACAAATTTTAAATTTTAAATTATGACCAGAAATCATAGTATTACTCCTCACCAGTAATTTGTCCTGATATCCCTTCCCCCAGAGTCACTTCAGCTCAAAAGCATCCAAAGAAACCACTGACACTGACTTCTGATGGTATACTTTATAAGACCTCATTTGCAAAATTCCATTGAAAATTACATTATTTAATTTAGTCTTCTAAATCAAACATTTTGGCTCACTGTTACTTTTTTACCTTCGTGTGCTCAGCCTACACAACATGAGGAATATCTGCTCAGAAAATTAACTGTATCTTCCAAAAATAGTGCTCACTGAAGAATTGTTTGTAAAGCTTGTATTTAAGTGTTCCTATGAACATGATCCCATGGTTGAATTGCTGGGAAATCAGTGGTGCTCCCAAAATATTATATTGGTCAACAGAAAATTGTGGCTCTGTGTAAAAGTTGAAGGCCACACAGAAACAACCACAAGCTAGGAAATGAATTCTGACAAGTATGTGACGTGCACATACAAATTACAGAATTTTGGATGTTCACATTATCTAAAAAAATCTTCCTGTAAATACTCAAGGCACTTACAATCTTTGTCTTTTATACAATTCATTTATCAAAAGGAAGTATGAAAATGTGTATACAGTCATACATATTCATATGTGTAAGCAGTCTATCATTCTGTTTAGGCATTTTCCTTCTTGCTGTGTACACTGTCCTTTTAGCTTTGAGACTTCATCTTTCTTTCTTTTAAAACCATAGAATCATTTAGATTGGAAAAGGTCTCAAAGATCATTGAATCCAAACATTATCCAGCAATGCCTTGTTCACTGCTAAAACATGTCCCCAAGTGCCATATCACCATGTTCTTTGAACACTTCCAGGGATGGTGACTCCACCACTTCCCAGGACAGCCTGTTACAATACTTGACCACCTTTTCACTGAAGAAATTTTCCATAAGAACCAATATAATTCTCCCTTGGCACAACTTGAGGCCATTTCCTCTTGTCCTATCACTTGCTACCTGAGAGAAGAGACCAACCTCCACCTCACTGCAACCTCCTTTCATGCAGTTGTAGAGAGCGATGTCACCTCTGAGCTTCCTTTTCTCCAAGCAAATAACCCCAGTTCCCTAGATGCTCCTCTTATAGCTCATAAGAGGCAAGTAACTGCTTGGAAAAATTAAAAAGTTAGGGAAATTTGGAAAGTAAAAGGGATCTCTATTATTCTAAGAGGTACCATAGGAGTTTATTGAAAGGACAAGGTAGAGTCTGCATTGGAGTAATAGCATATGATGAAAACAAATAATGAATGAAACAAAGGCATGTGGTTACCTGATGTCAATTCTACTTCTGTGTGTGTATGTTTCATCTGTCTGAGGGAGTTTTGCCTGAAGTAGCAAACTTGGCTGCTGCATTTTGAGCTAGGACAGTCAGTCAAAAAACAAAGTATGTTTTATGTCTATATGACAGTGAACTGTGCCCTCATGCAGTACTCCTAGCAAATGTTGGAAGACAACAATTCATGTGCAAAATGGTGTAGATTTTGTGATACTTAAAAGTTGTTGCAGGCAGAAATTTAAACGTAGTATAACGTATTGAAACACCTAAAGAAAATGTTCATTTAGAAAGACTGTGTAACTCTATTAAACTCTTTAACACACAAGATTGCTCCAGCCTAAAATGAATTAACTTAATTTTGATCAGGATAATTAAAATTTAAAGATTTTTATGTAGCAATTTCTTCAACTTTTAAAGAATCAGTAGAAAGTAGAAAACTTACAGTTGAAAACATTTTCTATTTTTGTTTTAGGGGTAGGTTGCCCCTGGATGAGATCTGTGAGAGGGCCTGGGCTGCATGATGTACTGCGGACAGGTGTGATAGTTTTGATCCAGGCCTTCCCTAGTAACCAGGTGTAACTAGGGAAAGACCCATCTCCCAGGTATTCCCTACTTGGTTTTTTTTCCCTCCCACATGACAAGGAAGTATATCAGAGAGGGAGGTAAGAAGTTGCAGCTCCTCTTCTTCTGGCATGGGCTGGTGCACGGAGGTTTTTTCTGCCTCGGTCCTTTGTCAGAGCCTTGCAGGAGTTCAGAGAGGGAGAGTGTGAAAGGAGCTGGTCTTCTGAGGGTTGTTGGTAGTAGTGTGTTGTACTGGTTTGCTTGGGGGGGTTGGGTGGGGGTGTCTAATTTGTCTAATTGTACCCATTTGTTCTGTTTTGTCCCTTTGTTGTCCCTGTTCCCCCCCTTCCCTTTCCATTCCCTCTCGCTTTTCCTTTTCCCCTGGGAGTTTTTCCTATTTTGGGTGCAGATTTTATATATATCTAATTGTAAACATTTGGAAATATACATATATATACTCTGATTTAATTCAGTTTCTTTCAATTTTTTTCCCCTCTTCATTTTTTTTTCTTTCCCCCCACTTTGAGGAGTGGAGAGAGAAAGAGGGGCAACTCGGGGCTGGGAAGTCAAATCTAAACCCAGACAACAGGTGAGGGAGGGGTGCATGGTGGTATTAAGTGATTCAGGAGAGAATTCCCAAAAGCCAGTTGTGGATTACTGCAGAAAGTCCTTACAGCACTGGCTGACTGGATAACAAAATGTCAGATAGAACACAACATAGATAAACAAAAGGCAATTCACATAGGTTCAACAATCCCAGCTTTAAATATACAGTATTGTGGCATAAAAACTGCTGGGAAATTAAAAATGTGGGTTATAATAGCGCATTCTGTAAAAACATTAGGCAACTGCCCAGAAGCAGCTGATAACTGAAATAGGATGCCAGGTATTATTAGGAAAGGGATACAAAATAAACTGCAGTCTGCCATTGTGCATTCACATCTTGTACTGTTCAAGAAAATAGAAATAAAAATTTGAGAAAAGCATGGCTGATTCAAAGTAGAGAAAAAACTCCATGCAACGAGCAACTGAAATGTAGGACTTTTCAGTACTGAAGACACGCAAGGGGAGGGATGTGACTATTATTGGTATGGTGAATAGGTAAAGTTTGTTCACTGTCTCTTACAGTAAAATTAGCAATCAAAAGGCTCAAGAAACCAAAAATAGGTGGCATTTTTTATATGTCATGTACTGAAGTTCTGGACTTCCTCATTGCGACACATCTGTAGGTACTAAATGTAAGATTTTTTCTTGCATTAAGTAGCCTGTGAAGTAGTACTAAATGCAAAGACACTGTCTCTGCCTTGGTGAGCTTCTGAAACATGATTAGAGATCATTTTGACTTTTGACTCCTCAGTACCTCAAATCACTCCTCTGGTTCTGTTCACTCACTTTCAGTAAAGATTCACTTTCAGTATTTACCATTGTTGTTGACAATGTATTGAACTAAAAAGCCAGTTCTGGTCTGCTGTGATCTACCTGTTTTATGTTAGTTTAAAGTGACGCATTCCATTTTCAATGAACTCAGAAATTTCAAAGGTATCCTGTTAAACTTGCTTTTGTACACAATATTTGTCAAATAGAATTCAGCAGAAACACGTCAATTTATATTTATATGACCTGCAATGTCATTAGCTGTTTCACTACATCTGCTGCAGGAGTTTCAGAGTTTTTAATATAAACTTGTGGAATATGAAAATAAAATTTGTGGTCCAATTTAACTATGTACTTATGAAGTCTCTGACAAGACAAGACTTTTTAAAGACAGATAAGTCATAAAATATCATTAGGAGCTCCGTTTAGCTGGTCCATCTCACTGATGACACATCATTAGAGATTCTGTAAAATGAGGAATGCCAAATGAGACAAAGATTCAGAAAAAGAAACAGTACCACGTACAAGCATGAGTTTTCTTATTGTTAAAGGCAAAGTGTATTGAAATAGTCATAATTATCTTGATTTTTAAACTTGTTCCTGGGGATTATATTGACACTACAAAGATGCAGTAGATTTAGTAGATTTATTCTCTCTGCACAGAGAATACATATACTGCCACAACCTTTACATTAAAATCAATAAGGATTTACTAGGGAATGAAAGGACAATGCAGGGTTATGATATAGCCTTTGATGGTTGAATTTGGTCCATCTTAAGCAATCTTTTCATTTGGAGTCTCTCTCTATTTGAAGCAAATGCAGGGTATGCAAAAAAATTTCATAGTTATGAGACTTGATATGATTAAATAGTTCAAGTCATTCCAATTTCTTACTTCACATGATGAATTGGACACACTGTATTCTTTATTTTGTGTAACAGATGGAATTCTGGTACTCAGTCTGGAAGACATCAGTGCCTATCTGGGACCACTCTGTTCGAGGAAATCTTACAACTTTTGCAAAGGCCATAAGGGTAAAGTTCAACTGCTGAGCTGCTACTTCTCCATTTCCTTTCACATATTCTTAATATATTTTTAACTTTTGTGCTGCTTCTCTATTGCTTATTTATCTTTCAAATTTCAAGAGGATCCTGCATATGAAATATCCTTAGACCTCTGATATACCCTTCCATGCTGACACTACAAATACGGATGAAGGGGGATTTTTACACTTCTGTATATATATAGCTACAAAATACCATCTTGCCCTTCAACAACTCAGCCAGATGGAATTCTCCTCAGTATATGACTGAGCCTGGTTGAGCTTAGTCATGTGGCACCAAACACATGCACAATAACATTGTAGGAGACGTAGTACCTCAGTCTGACCTATGAGCCATGCTTGAAGAAGCCCCTCTATCGTGGGAAGATGGCTGGGTGTAAAATCAGAAAAAAATGGTAACATATATTCACATTGTAACAGAAGTCATAACAGGACAGAAATTATAAGGTGAAACACAATTGCTACTTCCTGGATGGAGGGTGGTTGACATCCAAGAAAACTATTCAATTACGATTTCCTGGAGAACACAGCCTGCAAACTTAAGCTACATGCTGAGCGATGAAATGGAGGGTGGAGCAGTGCGGAAACATCATGGCCAGGCTCTGCTGTCATCCTTGCAAGAATGGGAAGCTGATGTTATCATGTAGCTGATACACCGCATAGGATCTGTCAGCCAAGGGGAAGATGTCTTGCTGCTGAACCAGCAACTGTGGTAAAATCACTTTTCTCAGATGAACTTGGTTTATTATAATTTAATTGCAATACTAACTCAGACCTACATCCCAAATTAGTGCCTTACTTGCCTTCAAGGTATGACCACCTCTCACAGAGTATGGTCTCTATATTTTCTTGACTATATATTCAAGAGCAAAGCAAGAGAATTTTACACCAATCAGTAACAACTAGAGACACCCAAGTTCCATCTAAATGTAAAGATATATAAAAGTAAGTTAGGGATGGGGAGAATTTAAGGAAGACTCCATTATAACTTCTGGGATCATCAACAGGCTGAACCTCTCTTCTCCCATATGGGGAAGTCTGTTGGGTAAGGACCTTACTCTATGTGCACTGACTGTCTCACACTAGCTTTCATTGGTGATTAGAGCTTGTCTGCATATTGCTTCAAATTTGGTTTTGCCGTCAGTATCAGTGGCAAAAACTGTCACAGTTTTCTATTATCAGTGTGTTTATGAATAAAGTATGTCATTCTGTAAACTGTTTAGTGTGAGTCCTTCAAGGGCAATAGCAGTCAATAGCAGCAGGTAATACACTCAACAAAAGTGGGGAGATTTGGGACATGGTACCTCTTTTTAACTTGTAGTAAGAGATTTGACTCCAATATGCTATTGTAGCAAGTACCTAAACAAGTTAGTTCACAGAATCATGGAATATGCTCACAGTTGGAAGGGACCCACAAGCATCATCAAGTCAAACTCCTGGCCCTGCACAGAACCATTCTAAGAAGTCACACCATGTGCCTGAGAACATTGTCCAAACCCTTCTTGAACTCCATCAGGTTTGAGTGCTGTGATCACTTCTCTGGGGAGCCTGTTCCAGTGCCCAACCACCCTGTGGGTGAAGAACCTTCTTCTAACATTGAACCTAAACCTCCCATGACACAACTTCCATCAAGACCTGTCACTGGTCACCACAGAAAAGAGATCAGTGTCTGCCCCTCCTCTTCCCCTCACGAGGGAGTTGCCACTGCAATGAGGTCTACCCTCAGTCTCCTCCAGGTTGAACAGACCGAGTGAGCTCAGACCCTCCTCACCTCCTTTGGATGACTGCCCTCTAGCACACCAGATGGTTCAGTGGAGTCCCCATAACAGGATGCCAACAGATTGGTTGGGCACAAGGGGCTTGGCTTTCCTGCAACATTGATGAGACCAGTCAAACACAGAGTTAAAGGAAATCCCCTCTTTCACATGAAAATCATGAAGCTCCTTATGACTACTTTCCAAAGAAGACAGAATTGTAAAATCCCCTTAAATGCAGGAATAATTCTGCTTCTTTGCAGGAAAGATAATTAGTAAAACACAGGTTAAGTCTAGACCTTAGCCAAATTATAATTTTCAGTGTTTCAGAAATATAAAATCAGGTGTCCACTAGCCTAACCTGCATATACACTACTTCAGTGAACACCTACAATTGGATTTCTAACACAGATAAAGTCTGTCTCTTTTGCTGCTCTTCAGCTATGGAGTTTGGACAATTAGGTTACACTAGACACCTGTACTCTGACAGCCATGTGGACCTTCATTAATGTTGTATTAAAAGTCTCCATGACAGGCTTTTTGACTTGCATGTGTGAGTTAAGCTATCCTTACAATACAGAACTCAACCTTCAAAGGATGTGAGAAGTTTTCTTGATTGTGAGAATGAAGGTTTCAAAAAATGATAAACTGAACATCATTTCACCCCTTACTTATAGCTTCAAAGAAAGGACCATGTACTATTCACAGAGCCCAGGCAGTACATAGGTACTGCAGTACCATCCAGAAACCTACCAAGACATCCAGTTCACTTCCTTTTCAGAAGTTTCAATGACTTACAAAATCGCATCTATATTATGACAGATCCTTTTATTATATTACCAATTTTTAAAAGGAGGTTATGGCTAATTATAAGGAAGGGCATTATTAACTTTTGTACTTTATGAGTGTATGCATTTTGCATAGCCTCATATCTTCACTGTTCTAAGCTGAGAAAACCCAGTAAATTCATCACAGAAGGTGTTAGCTGCTATTTCACACACTTTTTTACTACATTCTTTCTGCATTTTTACTATATCATATAATCTTTTAAGAAATATAAACTCAGAAGTTAGGTACTTACAAAAGAAACTAAATAGTTTTTATAGGAATTATGTTTATTCATTAAATAGAAATATTTAGTGATATTTCAGTTTTCTAGTATCTGTGTGCTTTCCCAAGAAGTTAATTTTCACAACATTAATATCAATATAGATCCATTCTGCAATGTATGCATTATATGACATAGCTACATTATACTATTAACATTTTATACTAACTCTCTGATGATTGAAAATATTGATTTTTATTGGTTGCTGGACTCTCTGTCCCAGAACTCTTGCAAGATCTTGAGAGCATTTCAGAACCTATTACTTGTTCTAGCATGTGCTTCATTACTTTTAGGAGTTATTTGTAGAAAGTCTTTGAGAGTGTCACACATCAAAAGTCAGACAGTGAACTCTGACTGAGTTCTTTGTGAGCTTTCAAGCCAGAAAAGCAACAACGTAATGGGAAAGTATAAAACACACACAACACTCCACAGCCAGTTTACCATGTATGTACCAGGACCTTTTCAGCACTCAGAAATAGCAGTGTAAAGCAAAAAAAAATTCTGCTGCATCTACAGGGTTGTTAAGTCTGCTTTGGTTAAAAGTTGGTGGGGAAGGTTACATAGTTATGATTCCCTTTTTGAAAGGATTGAAAGCATTATGGCATTGTCAAAAAAGGATATGATCATCACAGGACAGCACAACTCTTGCATGGCAGCTTTCGTTATCACCCTTTATTGTGAACTATTTGCAATAGCTTCTGCCTCAGACAATGCAATATGCCTTGATCAAAACCAGCCTTACATACTTGCAGCATGTACACACCTACAAAACATGGAAAATTACCAAAAATGATTTCTATTAGAGCCCAATGCATGATTTCTTGGGTTGCCACAGAAAAACCTCATACAGGTATATATATGTATTGTTTTTATATAAAAAATGTTTTATCCTTGCTTTTGAGCAATGTACCACAATGCTGTATTCTCCTCTGTACTTCCAGAAGCCATTTATGTAATGACCGTTGAAATCTACCATGTTTGATCCTCATTTTCAACATCACAGAGAGAGGACAATGATGTGCAGTACAAGATTATGTACTGGGCTCTTCAGGGTCATATGGAGAACGACAAACAACCACTTGCACGAAAAGAGCTGCACTATTAGCAGGGAATATAAGATTTTTTACAGTAATGCTTTAGAGGCCACTGTCAGAATGACTTTATATGTACTATTGAATAAACAATATGATAAACTATCAGACAGGTATCATTATGCCAGGATTATCAGGTATTTCCTAATGATTTACTCTCCCACAGCTTTGGATACAATGTAAAGCTAACTCTGTTAATGCTCAGATGGGCAAATTTGTAATATCCTTTAAAAATTAACCTATCGGGCAGATATATGGAAGATGTAAATGTGTCAAGAAATTCCAAAAATCCTTTACTGCTTCCATTTGCCTAAAAGAACTGAAAAAAACCCATCCACCTCTGCAGTACCACGCTTAGATTTTCCAGTTCAACACAATGGTGTCATCAGTCCATTACTTTACAAATCTAGAAAATATTATAAACACATGATATTTGTAAGATAGAACATACTAGATTTCCTTTCCACCATGAAATTTATTTTATAGTTATTTCACCTTGACATATTTGGTTGTTCTTCCATTTTGCAGACTACAACAGTGCTAATGACAGCATGATTACCATAATGCTAATATAAAAATACATGCCTGTACAGTGACTTTGGTCTGTTTTCTCTTTCTTAGGCACAAGCATATGTGGAGATATTCACAAATAGTAGATTATTAATATGCTAGCTACTTAATTTCTGTTCTTTGACAGCAAGGAATCACCACATTCTCAATAAGATACTGGAAATACCCAGAAGCTATTGAAAAGTCAACCCTACTGAGGTGACTTATGTGTTTTCTTGCAGACTACTGGATCTCTACCTGGCATGCTTTCATGAGGTGAAAATACAGTTGAAAAAGCAGCTCTTGTTTTAGAGAAAAATCTCTGTAGAATGTGGCCATGGATTTAACTGAGTGGTATATATTTTGCACTTAGCTTGGGGTGGCTAAAGCCAGAATGGTGCAATTTAAAAAAAAAAAAAAAAAAAAGAAAACCACAATCCCCACCTCCCAAAACAAACCAAAACCAACCAACCAAACAAACCAAAAACAATCAAACAAAAAACCCAAATGAACAACAACTTAAATTTAGAAGCAGCTTAGATTTGGCACAAAATGCATCAGCCAAGGCAGTAATTTCTGTGACAAAAAAGATCTGGCTCAGCTGAGTTTCCACTATGGATATTTTGACACTGTATTGTGTCTTTTGGGCTAAACTGAGGGCTTTTCAGCCTCTATGAATTCAGGAGCAGGAAAGAAATTTATGTGTATTTGTTGTGTTCCTTAGGAAACTGAAAAAATTTCCACCTTCTTTCATTACAATGTGTTCCCACTGATATGTTGAGGACAGAGACCTATCTAGCAGCTCAGAGCTGTTGTTAACAAAATATCAAATGTAGAGCTCATTCCCACAGCTGAACTAAACCATTCAATTTTAATGCAGAAGACAGAATACAGCTATGGAAATGTGGTTTTTTAAAACAATTTGGTTCTGAGCTGAGACTTTATCTGGCAAGGTATCTTTTCAGTCTAAAGCCCATTTTTACACTGTGGTCATAAACCATTAGAAATGGAATGTTGACATATCCTTAGCTATAACAGCTCCAACAGGAGCTTCTACAGTAGCCTGTAAACCCAACTATTCTAACTAAACCCCCTGTTTATTTCTTTATGCTATAAGCTACAACTTCTGTTTATGACTGAAATAAATGAAACTTCGGAAGTATACAATACTGATAAGGTAAGGCAGGTGATCTGCAAAGTATTATCCAGAGCATAGTATTTATACTGCTTATACTCAGCATGTTAAGTACTCTCAATATTTCAGTCTATTTAAGACTGTCTTTAAACACAGGTGTGTCTCTTCCTCCTCTTAATAAAACTCTCTCATGAAGCCCATTGTATTTTTATATTATTATTTTATCAGACAGCACTGAGCCTGTAAAATTATAAGAGCATGTTGTAAAGATTATGAAGATTCAGTCCTGACCATGCACACATACGTTCAAGATCCTAACCTTATGCAAACAGTCATCTTTACAGTACTTTCATTTTCACCATTCAAATGCACTTGAGTGCTTAGCTTGACTGTATCTTGTGAGGATGGTAAAAAGTAGAGTAGAAAGGATAAAGAAGGATGGGCATTGAATGTATAGATCTACTCTATGTGAGGGTCAAAGCCAAGCAGATAGTTTTGCTAAGGTTTTAACTGTAAAAATACAGAAGATAAGGCTTATTGTGGGAACAATTCTGTCTAATTGAAATTCTAAAAACATCTGTAGGTATAAAATATTCACTCTTTTCAATAACTGTATAAAATAAGGCCAAAATTGGTCTTAGGATATCTCTATTTATCTTCTTTTTAATAAAGAATATGCAAGGAAATTGACATTCATCTGATCACACATTAGAATCTATAATTAAAGACAAAATTATAACTAGATAATATTTTTTATCTATCTCCATATGAATGTATGCCAAAAAGACCATAGAATGTCTGTCCTTATGAATTCTTTCCAGAATCAAGCTCAGAAACAAAATTTTATAGAAGTAAATATATTTATATTAAGAGAGAGGGAAAATGTTTATAGCAAATGTACATATACCAGTCATACAGATTAGTACATACACTTTACAATTTTAGGGTCTCAGTTCTATATTTGAGTTGCAACCATTTCCTAGGAGGTCAAAGACATTCTTTCATTAATATTTTTAAATTAGAAATTATTTTGGTTAGGTATTTCAATATCAACACTAATACAGGATCTAAGTGAATAAATCTAAGTGAATAGGATTTAAAATTAATAAAACCTCAAAATCTATTCTTTTGTCTTAATTTGTCTTGAGAGGACAGGGTTGGAAAAGAGCCCAGTATAGGAAATGATAGACAAGTAAGTCAACCGTGATTCAATTATGCAATCTATAAATATTCCAATTAAAGGTTTTCGTAAGAAACAATTGAACTGAAGAACTAGATATAGTTTCTATACAGTGCCCTCAGACTGTGTGTTCAAAGAGCATAAAGTTGTGCCACAAGTTGCTAGCCAGGCCAGTTTTTGAGGAAAGCAACATGTGTACTAGGATAAGTACAGATGCTTCAGCAAGGCATTCTGATTCAGTCTTTTAGCAAAGCATGCAGGGTCATGCAGCCTGCAAAGACAGGCATTGCTGGGCCAGCATTATGTCATTCAGAACAGCAATTCAGGTCACACAGCACAGGACGCTGTTTCACCCTGTGGCAGCTCTCATTACGGAGCAGGCCTGGCTGTGTTCAAATGTGATCTGATCTCCATATTGCAAAAAAAAAACAACACTGTTTTCATTTGGTTCATCTTCTGATTTTTAAGTAGTTTTAAATGACAATAAGGAATGATTCGTGAAATACAAAAATAAGAAATAATTAAAGGTAATATTGAGTTTGCTTTCTATTTCTATTTAAATTATAACTATCTTTCCAAGTTATTAATGAATATAAAAAGATGAAGCTGTGAGAATACATACATAATCATACAAGCTTGTTTAAAAATGCAATTTCTGAAAAAGCAAAATAAATTTTACATCGCTTCTGATGGCAATTCTGTAAGTAGTGTTTACATAAGAATGGCTCAGAATGCAGTTCAGATGGACTATGTGTTTGATAACTTCTTAGCAATTGCAAGCTTCTGTAATTCTTATTATGTTCCAGTGTACACATTGTATGCTTATACAGTCCAAACTTTGAACAATTATTTTTGCTTCACTTTCAGAAAAATGTTAAATGTCACGTAAAGTGTAAAAGTAAAACCCAGATCAAGGTTTAACTAATAAAGTAGCATAATTTATTTTAATGGAGTGAGAATTTAATTTCAAGTTTCTTTGGAAGGTACAGGATAGCATTCTCAAAATCACTGGTAGGCTCTGAAATGCTGGCCAATTTATTATCAATATTTTTGAAGGTTGCGAAGTGTATTAATACACTCTGTAAGAACAAAATTATTTATATAACACTGTTTAATTTTTTTTAATTAACAGTCCACAGTTCTGTATGCATACATACCAGAACTCCAATATTTAATAATTTTCAAAACTTCAGTAGCTCACCAAAAGAAACAGAAACTCACTCTTTTTTTGGGAATATCAACTAAGGGGTTTGTACCAAATTAAAGTTTCAATCACTTACTCAATGTATGTTTAGCAGGCTGTACTGAAAAAGGATGAGAAATTGTTTTGAACTTTTTGATGAAATACATGACAAAGGCAACTAGTGAAAAATATAGTTCAAAAACATCTGTGCACTTGCAGAGTGAAATATGTATCATAATTGAGTAGTGCAAACTTATTTTGTAATTTGAATATCTGGGAAAAGATATTCAGCTTGTCTAACTCTGCCTACTTCCAATGCTGTCATGGAACTCGTGCTGATTTACACTACCTAATATTCTTGCAGGAAATATTTTGTAGCTATGGAAATTTACAGTGATTTTTAGAAGTGTTAGAAGAATTCCTTATACCTGCCCCAGCCAAGATTTCTTATGATAGACAAAATCATGTTTAGCAAAATTATCACAGAACCACATAATGGGTGAAGTTGAAAGGGACCGGGGGAGGATATCTGGTCCTACCTACCTCAAGCAGGGTCCCCTAGAGCACAGCTTTTGAATACCTTCAGAAAAGGAGACTCCAGAATATCTCTGGGCAACCTGCGCCAGTGCTCAGTTACACACAGTGAAGTTCTTCCTCATATTCAGGTGAACCTTCCCAGGCATTGCTTGTTGCCCATTGGCTCTTCTCCTGTTTCTTGGTACCACCAAGAACATCCTGGCTCCATTATAAATAGGAAGGTCTAGTTCCCTCAACTTTTTCTCCTCAGTGAGGTGCTCACTCCCATATTCATCTCTGTAGCTTTCCTCTGTACTTGCTTCAGGATCTCCATGTCTCTTTTGTCCAGAGGAAACCAGAAATGGAGACAGCACTCCAGATGTGGCCTCACTAAGGTTGAGTAGAGCAGCAGGATCACCTCCTTTGACCTGCTGGCAAAGCTTTTCCTTATGCACACCAGGATACCCCTGGCCTTCTTGGGCACAAGATCACGCTGCTGGCTCATGGACAGCTTGTTGTCCACCAGGACCGCCAGGTCCTTCTCCACACAGCTGCTTTCCAGCAGGTTGGTTCCCAGCCTGTGCTGGTGCATGGCATTATTCTACTGCAGGTGTAGGACCCTGCCCTTGTCTTTGTTGAATTGTATAAGGTTCTGCACTACCCACCCCTTCACCCTGTTTGGATTCTTCTGACTGGCTGCATAGTACTCAGAGAGATCAGTCAACTTTTCTAGCTTTGTATCATCATTCATAATTATCATATTTATTCTCTTATGATACAGAAATCCTCTCATTTAAATCTTATGAAACATAGTACATATATATCTACTTTGGGCAAATTGTGTTTAAATATCAAATGCACACATATTTATGGCTTTATGCATAACTATTTAAACCATGTGAAATTCAACAGGATGAAGTGCTGAATTCTGTACCTGGGATGGGGAAATTCCGGATGTTCATACGCACTAAGGGAATGAGATGTTGGAAAGCAGTGCCACAGAAAGGGACCTGGGAGTCCTGGTCAGTGGCAAGTTGGATATGAGTTAGCAGGGTCCTGGCAGCCAGGAGGGCCAACTGTGTCCTGGCGGGCATCAGGGAAAGCATCATCAGTGGGTAGAAGGAGAAGCTTGTCCTGCTCTGCTCTGCACTGGAGCAGCCTCACCTTGATTATTCTGTGCAGTTTTGGTGACTGCAATGTACAAAAGATATTAAACAACTAGAGAGTATCCAACAGAGGACAACAAGGATGGTGAAGCGCCTTGAGGGGAAGCCCTATTAGGAGCAGCTGAGATCACTTGGTCTGTTCAGCCTGGAGAAGAGGAGACTGAGGGTAGACTGCAACAAAGGAAGTGGAGGAGCAGGCACTGATCTCTTCTCTGTGGTGCCCAGTGACAGGACTTGAGGGAATGGCCTGAAGTTTTGTCAGGGGAGGTTTAGGCTAGATATTAGAAAAAGGTTCTTCATACACAGAGTGGCACTGGAACAGGCTTCCCAGGGAAGTGGTCACAGCACCAAGCCTGACAGTGTTCAAGAAGGATTTGGACAATATTCTCAGGCACATGGTGTGACTCGGGAATGGTCCCATGCAGGGCCAGGAGTTGGACTCCATGATGCTTGTGGGTCACTTTGAACACAGTATATTCTGTGACTCTGTAGTTAACTGTGATTCTGTGAAAATGTATTTATTAATTGACTTTACTTCTATTTAAAAGAAGTAGTTGATACTAAAATTGTTTTCCCTGGAGCTAGAATAAACAGTGATTCCTGTCTTACAAAATACCCCAGAAGTTTCTGAAGCATGAAAAAAATAGACATAACAAGGACAGATTAAAAAACCCCCAAAACATGTCTGTGACCCAAGGGGGCTGTCATAGTTTAACCCTAGCTGACAACTCAGCCCCACACATACCCTTGCTCACTCCCCACCCCTGGTAGGATGGGGCGAGAGAATCAGACAAGTAAAAGTGAGAGAACTTGTAGCTTGAGATAAAGACAATTTAATTGGTAAAGCAAAAGTTACACACACAAGGAAAGAAAGAGGAATTGATTCACCATTTCCCACGGAAGACAGGTCTTCAGCCATCTCCAAGTGAGCCGGGCTCCACCACACATAGTGCCTTAGAAAGACAAAAGAACATTTAGTATTATCACTCCAAACACCCCCTCATTTCTTCTTCTTCCCTAGATTTTACTGCTGAGCATGATGCCATATGTTATGGAATCTCCCTTTCGTTAGTGCAGGTCAGCTGTCCCAGCTGTGTCCCCTCCCTATCCTTGTGCACGCTCAGCCTCCTCACTGGTGGGCTTTCAAAGATAACTGAACTCTTCACTTTGCCTAACATTTGTGACTACAGGAGAAACCCGAGGCTGTCCCTTAGAGGACATGACAGATTAAAAAATTTGTTAGCTGATTTACACAACCTTTCACTTCAGGTTCTGATCATTTCACTTAGAAGTAAAAAACAAATACTTTTTGTACTTGAATATTCTACCCACATTATAAAGCTAATTTCAATAAAAATGTAACTGTTGTTCAGTTTCTCTGAATTTACTTTTTTAGCCATTTTTTTAAATTCTTCTGCAGTTTTAACTCACATTTTCATACTGCAAAGGGTTTCAGCTGTATATTACAACAAATGTATAGTCCCTAAGTTAAAGTCTATTGTTGGGGTTTTTTTTTGGAAAGGAGTTATAGAGTAACTCTTCTGTATTTAGTATGACACAGATCAGTGCTAAGCTGTCACATCTACAGAACTGTGCTTTTTCATTTAACATATGTTACATTATGCTGGTAAGAAATTGAGTTCTGGCTCCAGCTGAATTGTCTTACAAGTCAACTAATCAAATCTCATTTAATATATAATTTGTGCTTAATTTTTGAATTATTGGACAACCTGTTTTATGCTATGTAATATCCTCATCACATTGACACGTCTCTCACAGCAGAAGCCGTCACAAGCACATTTAAGCAAAATGCAAATATAACTACAAGATCATAAAAAATAGACTTAAAATATACATATTTACTACTTAAGATTTCTACTACAGGGAGAAATTAACTCTATAGGCTATTTTGAGCTGTTTTGAATAGTTGCTATTTATATTTCATATCTGTATAATCATACAGTATGAAAATGAGACCTCATGACAAACACTGTCTGTGCAGTAATTAATTTCATCTAGCAGCAAAGTTTTAGTATTTGAACGCTGATGCAAGAGAGACAAAGAATTTATACTGAACTTTTGTGTCAATGTAATCATTCCACAGTGGAGATGGCCAAAGAAATAGAGTTCAACAGTTGTGTGCATGTGTACTCACCACCCAATTTTCAGAGTAGTACTAAAAGCACCATACATAACACATTATAAAACCATATACTCACCTGAAACTTGCAGCATAAATGGATGCTGTCAAATATTAAAGCTACTTGCAGACACAATCCTGCTCTCTGGTCAACTGGTCCCTTAGACTGTTAATCTTCAGAAGTATTTTAAGAGGTGAAAACATCCTATAATACAATTCCATCAAAAAAAATAAGAAATAATAGTAATTTATAATTTTTCCATATAGACAGGACTAAAGGAAAAATGGAGAATAGAAGCAGAGTTGTTTGTGGGGCAGATAGAGTTGATTTAGATCAAATATGTGTATATCATACACCCTATCTTTTGAAGTTAGTGGATTCCCTGATGTTTTGGTTTGAATACTTTGGCAAAATGCCAAGTATAAACCAAAGGACAAAGCTCCCTTCCCACCCCACTGAGAAAAGGGAATAAAAAAACCTGGACACTTAAACTTGAACTTAACTAGTTATATATTTACATAAAAAAAGGGAAAATTAAAAATAGATTACAATATAGCACACACCTAAACAAGTTAGATATAACAACAATCTTCTACCTCCCACCAAAACGAGATCCCATCACTCCAGCTCCACAAAGGACGCCAAAAGACCCCCAGCAAGGAAAAGAGCAATAACAATAAAACGTTTACTTCCCCGAACTAAAACAAAATGCGACATAAAGGCAGCAGCATGTCCTGTCTCTACCTTGACCGTGATGGGAACTGAGAGAACTCTTCTTACTCTACTGTATTTATACTTAAGGTGGCATCAGAATATGGTATGGTATGGAATACCACTGACCAGTAGAAGTCAGCTGTCAGCTGGCCTAACCCAGCTCAAGTCAGCTGATAATCTGAGGTCTATTTTGAAAACTAAAGCCTAAATTTAGGCCTAGCTAAACCCATAACACTTGAGTACTGCCACCCTGACTAAATGTGCTCATGAGACATAGAGTGCAAATTCTGTTACTGAAAGTGTATCCTTGTTAAGTCCAAACTAATTATGCTATTGCAATTTAGGAATTTATTAACCCAGTTCCAGGTGATATGACATTGAAATTTTATGAAATATGAAATAATTTTCTGCCTGCTTCTTAGCTATTGTAGTTCACCTGGCACATTAACTTGAAAAAAAAATGATCGAGAGTTGCCTTAACGAATACCTTAAACTGGTCTCAGAGGCAGTGCCCTGTCAGCATATGCTAAATTATCTGCAGAGGCAGTGCTCTATCACTTGCTGCTACAAGAGCCATTGTCATTACTGCACTACCACAAGAGCTGTCACACTGTCACTGCTACAAGAGCTCTGTCATTCCTGCTGCAGAAAGATGTAAGCTGATGGTACTAATCCTATGTAAACTCTTCTGCATGACCAGACAGCAGTGGTTTCCCCTTCTGTAGCCATTTTCCTTTCTCCCAGCAGGCAGATTTTTTTGGGGGGGGGGGCAGGAATGTTTACATTGGTTTAGTACCATCAGCTTCCATCTTTCTGCAGCAGGAATGAATAAAAGGCAGTTAAATGCCACCCTGACTCCCGATCCTGTCAGATCTCGGAAGCTAAGCAGGGTCATGTCCAGTTAGTGCTTGGATGGGAGACCTCCTGGGAATGCCGGGGGCTGTAGGTTCTAGTCCTGAGGAACTCACTGTCACAGTCCAAGCTCACTCAGCTGTGGCAGATGAACCTTAC
>JAOXXN010000471.1:41102564-41116241 GCA_026770055.1 Myrmophylax atrothorax
GTCACAGTCCAAGCTCACTCAGCTGTGGCAGATGAACCTTACGAGTTAAAGGATGGGGCCAGTTCTGCACACGCTGTGCCTCACCTAAAAAATCCACTGCACAGGTTCAAACGTCACACCCACTTGGGTAGAGCCCCTTCCTAGGCTTTGTCCGTGAAGCCTAGCACCATCATCATCATGTTAATAAAGAAATTTTACCATCTACATTTAGGTTTCTGAACAAATGTGATTTTCAGGAGCTCTTGCTAACTATGTCTCCCTTTTTAAATCCATAACACTTTTCAGTCTGGAAATTTCAAAGAATGATTTCAATGCTTTATAAAAATAAACATCAAAATTACTCAGAAGATTTTATCCTTTCTTTTCACAAGTAATCTCAGAATTATCTTTCACTTGATTGATTTTTATCCAAAAGTTGAATGATTTCAAACATATAAATCAAGAAAACTAAAAGCAAAGCAGGCTTCCTTACCATTCTAAATTTAGTCAAATATGAGATACATATTTGAAAATGTATCTGGCTGGTAAAATACAGTGATTTATAATGTAAGAGTCAGGAAAAAGGTCAAGTTAATCATTACAGTCATAACCTTCTTCTCATCTGGTTTGCTACTGAATATGAACTTTTATATTCTGTAGTATTTCAATTTCCAATTCATGATTCTGATTGCAATCAGGGTACATCATTGCTCTGTATCTGCTGGTCTCCATTAATGTTCACAGCATTTTTTGAGTTGGAAGGTTTAGATTCCAGCAGAGCAGATACAATGTCTAAATTTGTTTTATAGCTGAAGTTAGGGAAATCCTCCTAAAGAATGAAAACCAGATCATCAGATCCCACTGCTACAGCTTTAGTTTTAGTCAGGATCTTATAATATCAATCCTAACAAAGCTGTGAGGATTAAAGAAAAAAAAAAAAGAAAAACAGTTTGTCTCCTTTCCTCTGCCTAAATCCTTTTATTTCCTTAATTAACTGTCTAGGTTGAAAGATTCACTGATTATTTGCTTTATCATTGATACATATATTGCATAAACAGCCTTTGAAATAATACTTCAAACTTTCCCTGTTAAATAAAAGACACAGGATGTTTTTTAGGTTTTTAGCCAAGGCTTCTGTCATTCTAAAACTGCTAGGTTTTGGGTTTTCTAATAGCCTTATCTTCTTCCTTGCAATTCCAATTTTAAATATAGATTTATCATTATCTCACTTAAGAAAATAAAATAAAGCAAATTCATGTTCCCCTGGATTTTGTGGCTTGTTGTGACTTTTTTACTCAGCCAACACTGAGTAGGTATATTCTGGTTTAAGTAACCAAAGAAATTGGTTGAGAAAAGAGAGATGAATTAATAGCAAATAAATATATGCTTAGTAAGTCTTTATAGCTACACAATATACAATTAATACTAAATGTCTCCAGTAGAATCTTTCATTTTTTATTCAGATGAAGAGACAAAGAGGCTGATTCCAACTTTGTATATATAATCAGGTTAAAATTATTGCACAAGGGATAAGAATCAACACTTTTTCCTGCTTACAGTAATGAATCCCATAAGCAGCATAAAATGAATAAATGTATCTCTATATGGCAGAGGACAACCGTGCTTCCTCAGGGGCTCAAGTAGAGGCTGCAAACTATGAAAGTGTAAACATTACTGAAGACCTCCAGAATGCATATATTTACTGAAAATATATCTATTCTCTCCCTACAATGCCCTACTTCCCCCAAAATCCAATCAGTGAAGCAGACCTGAAAACCTCTACTTCAGACACTATATGTAACTATAGCAATATATTTCTCTGTCTTTCAGAGATCAGATGCCTGTCTTGGATTTTACTCTCTGAAAAGCATCAGGCCATTTTAATACATTGAAGTAATTATGAAGATAATAAATATAGCATTATGCAGAGTAATTTTAATGTCATTGTGCTGAGAATTATTTTTCTATGTCTTCAATGCTGGTTGAGATCAAATATTGACTTGTACAGAATAAATATTTCTACAAACAATAGTTGTAGAGATATATTCCATACTCTACAAACAACAAAAGCTGAAAGCTTCAGTAATGAAATATGGTCTTCAAAATTTTAAGAGTAAATTTGCTAATGATTTTATTGAACTCTCTCAAGCAACTATTTTTTTAGGTCTAATGACTTTAAAGGCTAAGTAACAGTTTTATTAAATTATTTCCTGCCTTTGATAGAAACATTTTTAATATTTTTCTATATTTTTGATTCTTTTACTATGTACTGATGTGTATTATAGATGTTCATAACTAGACAACATATGATGGAAGTAACATCAAGACAGAAATCACAGACAGAGCAACACACCTCATTATTTTTTCTTCTGATAATGAGACTGTCTTGGTTTCAGTTACTAACATGTAGACTGGTACTCAACATTGTCATTTAAGACACACATTATTTGTATTTTTCCAGACACTATGGGTATTGAAATAATAGTTCTCTATGGATGGGTGAAACTACTGTTCTACTACTGCCTGAGACAAGCCAGGAAACACACAAGAGTCAAAGCTTGTGCTAAGCATCACTTTGTTATGTTGGAAGTACCATAAACCAGAAACTAAAGGCAGGAAAAGAATCACTGCAAATATGACCATCAGTGCATAACTGGAGACAGCAAAATGGGATCGTTTAAGGTTACTGAAACTAGCTTACACTGCTCACTGATACAATTAAAAGGAAAACATGGTAGACAGTTGTAGCACCGTCTTTAAAGGAACACAGATAAGAAGCTTGAAGCAAGGTTTAGTTTCACTAATCCTCGGTCAAGCTTACTAGAGACCAGTGATGTAGCTCAGCTATGAGATATTGTTCTGTGCTGAGATTAGTTCAGTTTGTTCAGACCACAACCAGTAAAGTTATTTCATATCTCTAAGACCTGACTGTACCATTGCTTTTGCTGTTTGGTGTTTAAACCATCCTCTACAACCCAGAAGGTTCTGTGAAGGTGCTCTGAGAGTGCTTTCCTGACAGATATAGGTAGCTACTATACTAATGTTAAAATCTAATTTAGAAATCAGATATTTGAAAGGAACAGAAAAGGCCAAAGGTTTAGGAAGAGGAAAAAGAACAATGAAACAAAGAAGATAGGGAAGCATTGCTGTTGATAGTAATATTACAGGAAAGTTGTCAAAAACAGAGATCACAGGAAAAATAATACCTTAAATCAACAAAGGTGTAAAAAGAATTATTAACAGGTTAAGAAGTGGGTACTACAAGTAGAACAGGAAAGGACACAGAAGTTTTCTGCAAATCATGGGTGCTAGTCATAGTATTTGAATTTAAGGACACTAATTAGCAAACTTACTAAACTCCTGCCAATATATTTTAAGAGTAATAGATAGCTGGAGACTTCAGATAGGAAGAAGAGGAAAGGGGAGCAACAACTTGTAGTTGCTACACTACAATCTTAAATAGTCTGGTTTTCTCTGTATCCTTATTTAAAACACAGCCAGAGCTGTGAGTTAAAATAGGCAAACATCGGGAGAAAAATAAAATCTTAAAAATGAGAAAGTAAAATTTCAAACCCAAATAATCATGACAAAGAACTGCTTTTTGACGTTAAAAGCAAAAAAGTAATAGATGAGGGGAAACAGTAGCCAAACTAATACCAAGATCTTAAACAGGCTTACAAAACCTTCTCTGAACAAGATCTTAATTAGCACAGGAAGCACTGCCATGTGAAGTAAGATTCCAAGTGGAATGAAAGCAAAATATGCTGATAGCAGCAATGTGTATAAACTCAGAGATAAGTAAGCAAGATGTCCCAGAGCAAGTTTCTACATATTTTCTTGTTTCACAACATAAAGATATGAAGAGCATTAAGAGCACTTTAATTTTATTACCACATGATACTGATTGTTTTGAAAACACACAAACATATTAAACTCTAAGGAATGTATCAGTGCAAATACAGTGGTTATTCTCTTGTTCCAGCAGAAGTGCATCCGAGTGCTGTGCAAAAGAAGGGTATAGCCAGGATCAGAGTATGTTGTAGTCATTCTTCCATCTGGATACAAACAAGAAACCCCTGTAACTCTGAGCCAAGCTATTCATTCAGTGCAAACAAATGGCTGGAAGTACTCCAAAAGTCATGGTAGAGTACACCTGATAATTTTGTTCACAGTCACTGAGCTGTGCTGACAGGCATGAGGGAGAGCAGACTGTCCTATGTCCTTTGGGTGATGGCAACTGCTCTCACAGATTTCTGGGGCTTTTCAACTCCTTCTCATGATTCGTTACCCACAGAACTTTCAAATGCCCATCTTCAAAGGGGAACCAACGCTGTCTTACAAAAGCTTATTCAGCACAAGTAGAACTGTGAACAAAATAGTAGCAAGGATTGAAGAAGAAAGGACAAACAAGAAGAATTTTATTTCAAAAGGAAAATGAAGCAAAGACACTGTCAGTAAATGTATAATTTCACATGCAAGTTCAAAGTTTGACACACCTGATCACGGTATTTAAAATACTTAGATATGCATGTTCATTGGGTTGTGTCCATCCACATCTCTAGAAGAAAAATACAACATACCATTCAGGGAAAAGTATTAATATAGAAATTTTAATGATTAACTAGAAACATGTATAAAGGCAACAAGTTAAAGAGATAACCTACCCAAAGGTTACCTACAATAATAAAAGACTCTCACTACCATCTTTGCTTTTCTAGGTAGCTGAATACTTGTGAATGATCAATGAGCAATTGATTATAACTTGATATTAACCTGGGATTAAAGACTAAGCAAATACTGAGTTAAATCTTTGTGCCTCAGAGGCACAAAGATCCTGCAACAGTGACTGTGTGCAAGGACTGTGTGCTACCAAAGGAATTGTAATGAGGAGATGATAGCAACAGCATGGGAACAGGGGCACCATTTTCTGTACATGGTTGGTTTAGGCACAAGGCAGGTAACTTTTGCTACAGAAAAGTTTGAAAGCTTCTGGAAAGCTGGAAGTGTTTCTCTTACTGTTCTGCTCAAATTTCCCATTGCTGAAATAATCTAAAACTTGCTTTGTCTGAAGAGAGTAAAATGAGAAGAAAACTATTTGTCAATATTTCAGAAAAAGCAGAAAGACAGAGAAAAAAATGTTAAGTGATGTAATGGTTCTCTGTATATATGTACTTTGTAGTAGAAGGGAATCCTACTGGCAAAAATCCATAATTTTCAAGTCTCAGAAGCAAATAACATGTGCAATAAAGTACAGTGTCCAGTAGAGCTGGACAAAGATTCAGAAGCTATACCATGGTGACAAGAACTATATTGAAATGGAGGTAACACAGAACATGTAAACTCCCTCCTTTTAGCTAATTTCCATGTTTTAGATAGAGACACTTTGAGATTCCCTAGGCAATTATTCCACAAGATGCAAGGAAATTAAACAACAGTCTCCATTCAAGAGCATGTTCCACTGCTGAAGTAATCAGACAGACCTCATCCAAATTTGTGAAGTAATTTCATTTCCACCAACAGGGAATCCAATTCTATTTCTTTACCTTTCCTCCTTCTACATATTCTTTTGTTCTCTTTATACTGCATTCTTTCAATATTGGTAAAGGAATTATTTTATCTTCTTCCACCTGGCCTGTATAATTTTGGACTGGCTTAGTTTGTCAAAACAATAGTCACAACTTTCTGGTGATGTGGAAATGCATCTTGAAATTAAACACATTGTGCAGCAGCAAAATCTTTCCCTGCCAAATCATATATATAGCTCAAATTTTAGAAATCAGTGTCTTCTTATTCAGATTGCCCTGTCAAAGGTAGAAGATGAATTTGGTGCTTTTCATTGTCTGCTTTTCTACTGTGGAATACCAGGGCTTTCACAAAGATGTTTTTCTACACCAGACAGAAACTGCACAGAGTCAGGCACTAACAATTGAGAGAATGTGATCTGATAATATTATTCAGTGAATGAGTCGGTGCATCTACTCAGATATAAAAAAGGAAAGGAACTGTGTTTTAATGTGGTATGTACTGTCACAGGACTATCAAGGGAAATACAAGTGGGTGACAATGGCAGCTACATTAAATACCTTAGAATTTGAGTTCCTCAGTGTTGTGCTTTGCAAGCAGAAGCAGAATGTAAGAAACCTTTGGAGCACTAGCAGCGCATGGCACAGACTGCATAAACTATAACACAAGACTCTATGAATGCAAATCTCTTGTGGAAAAACTGCAACTGTTTTGGCCTAATGAAAATAGAGTCTAACTGCAAAGTTGAAAGCCCAGTTCATTCTAGGATTCAAACCTTTGTGCTGTTTTGTGATGTTAGGGTTTTTTGCTCAAGGACCCTCTTAATGAGTAGGGGTTTTTTTATGCCAGTAAGAAATAGCAGCACTTGATCCCCATGTCTTTTAATCAGAAATTAATCAAATGCCATAAAAATTTATATTGCTTTAAAGGTTATATTTTTCCAAATGTACTGAGAGAAACACACTGAGAAATGAATTGTATACAATACAGCAGATTTTTGAACATCCAACAAAATAAGCTTCTGTGTTTTATAAGTGAGGAGTGCACTAAGGCACAGATGGTTAATTTTTCCCTTAAAAGAAATCTTCTCTTGAAGTTCCACAACAGTAAACACAATTCTCTGTAACTATACTAGACTATCAGAGAATATTCTATAAGAAACTGTCACTCCTCTTGTCCACTACGAGTTCCTGCTGTCATTAAATTATTTAAGAAGATTGAAGAACACAACACTTGTAAATATCTGCTGCATCCTCCGTTATTTTGAAAGATGGCAACTTGGTAAAAAGCAAAAGGGAGAGGGGAAGAAAAAAAAAAGAGAGAGGGAGGGAGCAGCCTGAATGCCAATATTCCTCTGCTTTGTGTTTTTGTTTTCACTGCATTTGTCGGGTCTTTCCTTAAAACCAAGTTTTATCAGGCACAATTATGTAGCCTTTCCCTGTATAATTTTACCTGACCTCCCCCTTACTTTTTTATGTAAACCAAACAGAACAAAACAACTAAAAACATGTTTAGACATAGCATTCTCACAAATGGAAGTTGCAAGTTCAAGTGTCACTGTCTTTGTAGATTTATGATGAGTTCATCACAATGCACATTTGCAATACACCCATTATGGAGACACCCAGAGTGGTACAGTTAAAGGGTTATTTAAAAGTCAGTTTTCAGCCCAGCTTTCCAACTTTCAGTGTTCTTGAGATACACTTGAAAATGTGGCCAAAGATCACAGAAAGAGTAATGTAGGAAAATAATAACTCCAAATGAAATCAAGGAAATTTAGAATTCTTTAATCTGAGACAGAGAGATTGACTGATTGACTGAGATTAGCAGTTCTGAAGGACAGGCTCACATTTAAAAACTGTGTAATTCCCATATGATTTAAGGCACTAGAAACATATGGTAATGTCTTCTGGGTCACTATTTTACGCTAATGGTAGATAGCATGAGGAAAGACAATTGCAATTTCAAAAAGTGACTTGAACTCACTTAAGGGAGGCAGGCTCTGAAGATCTTGCAGAGGAACAGGAGAAAGAAAATCACAAGATTAAGACACTTTGCAGCTGCTAAAAACCAGCCAAAATGTCTGCCAGCATAAGAGAGGCAAGACACTATGCCTTGGATATTTTTGGATATACCTAAGCAGCACAACATAATTGGGATGCTTTTTCTGATGCCTCTAAGCTCCAGACTTGAAAGAAGTTACATTCATGCTATATAAACATTCATAACTACACTGAAGTGAAAAGAAAATCTTAAAGTGCAGCTGGAAAGAAAAAGAAATTAAAAATTTTAGACTCCTGAGGTGTTTCAGTCTCAACATTCATGTGTTGATTAAGACTTAGCTATTCATTGTTTAGAAACAATACTGTATCATTGTGTATTATTTCACTGCAACAAAGGCAAATGATAATGATATTTCCTTTTTTGCCTCGCAAATTCTGGAGTAGGAGGACAGTTGCTATGCACTTGAATTGTATAATATTTACTGAACTTGAATTACAATTTGCACACACTATAAAGATCTTTGTATGCAAACAGTAGAGTTATCAACCAGAAACTGTAAAGGACATAATAGTTTAGTGCTATTAACATATTTTGTACATTTTTCAGTGAGTGAATTAATTTTAAGTTGTGTACTTTTTATTAATCATTGAATGTTTAGTCTGAAAGTGTTTAATTTGAAACATTACTGATTTGCAATATGCATGTTTCAAGTTTAGTGTTTGACTACATTCACTTTCCCTTCTGTCATTATCTGCTGATTAGTTTATCTATAATTGAAGGCAATAAAGTCTCCTTAATGTACTATACTGCTGTGTATCATTAAATATTGGTTGTAATCATAAAACTACTTCAGCACTTTGGAATCACAAGAACATGAAAAGGATGCTCTGATATTCTCTATCTTTCTGCATAAACACTTAAACACCCAAAACAATAATTAGTAGCAATTTTATTTAAAAGTGTAATCACTAGGTGTAAGGCACCCCATTACCCTAAATTCTGGTTTAGTTGCAAAATCAGTATGCAGTCATCAACTTTTAAGTGACAATCATACTTATCACAAGGAGATCCCTGTTCAAATAAAATAGAGCAAAGGGTCATGTGGCTAATGTGTCCACTTCATCCTCCAGAGAACCTGGACTATGTGCTTCTTTCTGTGCTGAAAGTCCATGTAGCAGCATAATGTAAGAGTCATCTCCAAAATACCAAGAATCTCAAAAATTATTCAGTAAAGCAAAAAAGTAAACCAAGTGCTAAAGGGTTTTGTTCAATCAAGGTCTTAGTTTCTCCACATCAGATCAGCATAGTCCTAGAAGTATTGTGAATTAAGTTCTCCTTATCACATACCTAAGCTTACTTTACCAGGTCTTGAAAGGGCTAGGATACCAAGAATATAATTTAAAATAGAAAGATGATCAGAAGGACCATTGACCTAACCAAGTACAAGAAATGGAGCAGTCAAGGGAAGGGTTAGTCACCCTCTGCTTAGCACTCACTAGATGACATCTAGAGTATTGCATCCCTTTTTGACAAAAGACAAAACCACAGTCATAAGGTAGAAAAAGATCAGACTGGACATAGAGAAAACTTTTTTTTTTCAGCACAAGTACAGGGAGATTGTGCAGTTCCCATCCTTCAATGTTTTTTTTATTACCCAAGTGGATATGGTCCTGGGAATGCTGCCTGATACTGCACCTGACCCTGCCTGAATGAGAGGTTGTACTAAAAACCTCCTTAGTTTCTTTCCAGTATGAATTATTCTCCACTTCTGTCATGTCTTAATACTGTGACCTTTTAAAAAAAGAGTATCAACTACAATCAGTTTGGATCTGAGAATGCCCAAAGAGACAGATAGGAAAAAATATCTTCTTACTTCTCCATTGCTCTGCTCTGAGCAGTCCTACCAGCAGATCAGAGTGGGAAGAACATGACATTATTGCCACTACAGGATTAAAGTAGGTTCATGTTTGGTGAGCAGGGATTGCTAACAATGGATCTTTCATTATTCTGCCCTCTTCCATGTCATAGAATTATAGAATGTATTAGGTTGGAGACCTTCACATATTTAGTCACTTTCCTTAAAATTGTTATAGTACTGAAAATGATAACTACAAAAGATTGCATTTAAGTACTCCATAACTTATGAGAGCAGCTATTGCCTTTTAAATCTTTAACTATGAAATGGTTCTATTGATGTAACTGTATAAATATATTGTCACAGGCTATACATTAAATATAAGACCAATCAAGTGGAAAACCAATTTGTCAGTATGATGTGATCTACTGACAAGTTATTTTTCTTCCTCAGGGAAAAATGCAAATGGAGGATGTATTCTACATTATAGTCTGGTTTGGTATCTGATCAATTACTGATCAGCTTAGCCCTTCCTGAGGGCTTCTGACATGTAAACTCTAAAAACAAAAACTTATTTTATTAGCTACAAAGATGCTATGTTAATAGATTTGAAAAGAACCACCCATGTATCTTACATATTTATAATTTCTCAGATCAATTCACCTAGAAACTTTTTTTTTGTTGAAGACTTTAGTTCCAGTAAGTCTTCAACTAGCAGAGTCAATGTTTTGGTCTGGCTTCATCACTATTATTTTTGTTTCTAAATATCCTATATTATCCAACAAATGAGAACTGTCACTTCTGTTCTGCTTCCATTCATCAGATAGAAAGCAAGAAAACATTAAAAGAAATTAGATTCTCAGTCATTAACTAGTTACCTAGTCAACTTCTTTGTAGTTCCCTGAAACTTTCTCTTCGCATTTTATGCAATGATATTTTCCAGTCACTCTTCCTCTTATCTGGAATTTTCCTTTAACCCCCATAATCTTCCGCAAATGCTTTGCAGTGACAACATTCAACACCATTAGCAGCCATGAATGCATCCTGTAAGTTCCCAACAACATGCATTTTTGGTTTACTGTATGCTTCATCATTTCTTGTTGGCATAGATCTAATGAAGATTGCAAAAGGGTGATGCTGAGTATTTTGTCTTGTTCTCTATAATTTTTAATTAATTTGCCAACCTCATTCTGCAGTTTTTGCTTCCTATGCCTGCTCTTCTTCCTGCTTGGAGGATTGTAACAGTCTTGTACTTCAAGAGTTGAACAATCTGAACATCTCCTAGCAGTCAAAGCTTCTTCCTTATTTGTAAATAATCAGTTCAGTAGAGCACTACTCCTAATCATTATATACAGTAGTTGCATTAGGACTCACAACACACTGCAAAAATCTCCCAAATAGCTTGTGTACTACTATGTTACTTTCTGAAATCCCCCATGAGCATCAGGACCTGCAGAACTGAGGATTTCCCAAATTCAGTACTTTGCTCTGTACAGTTAGTTAGAGCGTCCATCCTAGCCAAAATAAATATTATCAAGCAAGAATGTCTCTGAATGTCTACTGGTTCTGAGTTGAGCACAATATAAAATCTGTAAAATATAAATTCAGTCTTAAAAGTGGAGAAAAACAAGGCACATCTTGTCTCCCTGCCTCTGAAGTGGGACAGATATGCAGAGGAGTTACCTATACCATCTTGCATGCTTTCACTGCAGAAGTACTGGGACTATTTGAAGACTGCACCTTCTTGAGCACTAGTGTTTTTAAGTCTCTCTTCAACAGTATCAAAACATTGTACTTGGTAAATAACATGAAGTTTGTGTTTAGACAGACAGAAATATGTGAGAGCAAGAATTCCAATAATCTGTTCTTTAAGCAATACTCTGATATTACCTGATGCTATATGAAAGAGCAAGCAAATTTGGAACAAGTTTCCAGGGAGACTTATTTTTGGATTTTTAAGTGATGATTCTCACTTTAATTTCAATTGAAGGAATAGCAACACACCCACTGTAAAGATCTATACTACCAACAGTAACATTTGAAATTTCCTATTATTTAGAGTAAGAATAGCTGTTTTAGCTTCTAATTATTGGAATCACTTTTACTTTGGAAAAGGCAGAGATTATTCTTGGAAAAAAAGTAATAAATCTGGATATTGTCCCAGAAAGCTTAAATTAAGATTTAACCATTTGAAATTTTTGTTCAATTTTTCTCAAATAGAATATGATATTTCAGTTGCATTTTATCTTCCTTTCTATTTTTTATTTCACCTCCTTCTTTGCATAATTGAATTTCTATTTTGGCAATACTCCCATATGATTTTCTTCAGTCAAATAATATCCCTTTCTAAGTCATCTAGTTTCTACTTTCAAATCTCTTGAGTAATGCATAATAGGAGATTACAGCACCTCTCAAAGCCAACTTACAGGCTTACCAAAAAATTGCTGGAAAAACTTAGCATTCTTGTTTTTATATGTTTCCCAACAGAAGGCCAATTAGTTTTGGAAGCCTTCAGGACCTCGTGGAAAGGAGACTTTTTTGATTTATATATAGGTGCAGAAGGTTTCAATTAGATGGTATTGGTGAAAAAGTAACTTTAAGGATGTGGAGGTTTCTGTTCTAACTGCAGACCTAAAATTAGATGATGAACCACCAATGCAGAAAACTCACTATTTTCCTTTTTTTGCCAGACCTGTAGTCTTCTATGATGGAAGATGGAAGATGCCAATTCCCTTGCATATTTTTCATGTATAAAACAAGAAAGCCATGTCATATTTATTTGACTGACAAAAAAGTTTTAGAAAATATTTCAATGCTATAAAGAATTTGTATTCAACATTTTTTCTGCTATTCTTTATACCTCTAGACACTTCAAGTCAGAATTCTAAGTATTAAACTCTATAGCAGTGGCTCTTGCTCCTTCTCTGAGGTGTTAACATTTGTTACAGCACAAGCCAACCCTGACAGAATACAAGGAAGTGATTTGAATTCTTTACCTATTGCCACTATAACCAGTTTCTGGAATATCCTGATACTTCAGCTCCATTTATTTTTCCAGTTATTTCTTGAGGTCTAAAGATTATTGTAGAGACACTTTCAAAATGTTGTAATACTTCTGGAGAAACTGAGTTTGTAATGTAGAAGCCACAGCAAAACAAAGCAGCATTAAGAAGGTAGGTGGCATTTGATCTCTGAGTAGAAAACTGTGGTATCATAAAGCAAACCTGTCATGACAGACTTGGCAGGGGGGCATGATGTTCATCCTAAATTCTTGTCAGGCTGAACAAAGACACCAGGCCACATGTCACGGAGCTCTTACTGTATAATCACTTTCATTCTGGGGACTTGCCCACCATTTAGTCTCAAAAATGTTGGCTAACAAGCTCTTAACTTTTACAACACTTTTCTCAAGCTCCCAATTCCCTCAACAAACTTCAGTATGAAGCACGGGATAGAATATGATACCTGTGATCCACCGGGAAAAAACAAGAGCGACGAGAAATAAAGGCAGAAAGGGAGAAAGAAAAGCATAAAGATCACCACACCTTAGATCCTGTATTGGTCCTGCTGCAAGGATGGTCTGGATCCAGGGTCAACAAAAACAGCAAGACAAAGAGAGGAAAAAGAGAGAGATAGCAAAGGGGATTCATCCACTGCCTTTTACAGTTTACCTGGTGCATGTCTCTTATGTAAAATAGATTTTTCAAGCCATTCCATTAGCACATATGCAGCCATCCCTTTTCAGTACCCCAGGAAGTAGTTGGCAGGGGGTAGGGAAGTTGACACAGGTACACTGTGCCTGAGTCTCAGGGCATAAAAAGACGTCAGTCAGAACAGCACTGCCCCACTTCCAAGGGATCCTCTCTTCCAGTAACCAGTTTCCTGTCATAACAATCAGAATGTTTGAGACAAAGCACGCTTATTCTTGGTCCTCCACAAAACTGATATTATCTAGTTGCTCAATTTAGTAAATTATTGTCCATTCAGCTAAGATATACTACATCACTGTCACAGGTTAAAGTCTACCCAAAAGCACCACTCATTTAAGTGAGTTTTTAACTGCACTGCCCAGATTTAACTGCTTAACTGAAATGTGAAGTATAATGATGCACTTAATTTAAGTAGTTCCTGAGATTGAATCTGTATTTAAATAACAGCTGTTTCAAGTTTGACTATTGAAAATGTAATCAGAAATGCAAGATGCACATGGAAATGTGTCAAGTATAGCATGTCAGATCAAACATGAAACAAATGCTGCAAAGTAGACCTTCTTATGTTGAATGGAATTATTGGAAGTAATTATCAAGGTACCTCTG
>JAOXXN010000471.1:41119273-41137221 GCA_026770055.1 Myrmophylax atrothorax
TGTGAGCTAAAACTCCTGAGCTTTGAGGAGCTTGTTTGCCTGAAGGGGGAACACAGTTCACTGCAGATCTACCAAAGTCCTATTTTGTTAATAAATGTACAGCATGTAGCAGCTAAATGAAAAATGAAATTCAGTAGTAATTCCTGAAGGACCTCAGGGGTGTATTACACTGACAGAATGCCAATTTGTATCTTTAATAGGATAATATACTGGTGAAACATCAAAATCATTTTAGATGGGTGCATGTCACAACACGCTGAAGCATCTTTGTGCTTAGAAGAGTAATGTAGTCATAATAAAAATCCCAATTTGACCGTTTATCTTTCTGGGGCTTGTAGTTTTAATGAATGTGACTGTACATTTGATGTCACTCAAATACAGCATAGAAAAATCAGATTTTTAGCAAAAAAAAAAATTCCGGAAATTCTCAAACATAAGAATTCCTAAAAGACACTCCACTGACTCCATTAGCAAGGCTTAGAGCTGTGCTATCTCATGGAAGAAATAACATGACTACTTTAATGTGTGTTGCTTCATGTGGAGATATGTGGCTTTGCTAGGTTTTTTGTTATTTTAATTTACTTTCTTAAGCTGTTTTGTGTATGCAGCTGGTTTTGAGGGAGATTTTGGTAGGCACTTACTTGCTACACAAATTGTCAATGCTAATCATTTCTCCTACCCTGGGTATTGATGTATTTTGGATATAAGCTGAGTTGTAGTAACTATGGGCTGCAGAAATGATGTAGTATTGACTTAAAAATTAGCTTATCAGTGTGGTGGGTGATCCCAGCCAGCAGCCAAGCACCCACATGGCTGTCCTCTCATTCCCCCACCCTACCCAGATGGCTGGGAGAACAAAAGCAAGAAAATTCATGGGTCAAAACAAAGTTTAATCAGTGAAGAAAAACAAAGGGAGAAAATGAAATGATGCACAGGAAATTACTCATCGCATCCCACAGGTGGATCAATGCCCATATAAACAGACATCTTAGAAAACAAATCCCCACCCTTCTTCCTAAACCCCAGCTTTTATTGCCAAGAGTACATTACAAGGTACAGATTATCCCTTTGGCCAAGTCAGGTCAGTTCTCCCATCCCAATCTCTTGCCCATTCCCATGATACTCAATTAGGCAGAGCAGAGACAGAAAAAAAGAATGCTTTAACATCGTGCAAATCACTTCTCACTGGTAGCTGTTATCAATGCTTCTTTAGCCACAAATCCAAAACATGGCAGCACATTGGCTGCTAGGAAGATATTTAAGTCTATCCCAGCCAGACTCAGTACAATCTGATAACCCAGCACCACTGTTTACAAAGATTGCAGGCACTGTACAGATCTTCTATCCAAGGACCAAGCCTGCAGCATTGTAAATTATAAATTTTGATTTATGCTGACACTCTTTTTTTTTTGTTTGTTTGGATTGACATCCTTTAAAAGGAAGTATAAACAAAACAATACATTGCAATTGTGGAAAACATCAAACTATTTTAGCACACTGAGATTTTGGTTTGTTTTTTTTCCTAATCTGATTTGGATCACAGTTTTAAGACTACTTTTTTGACTCTTCAGTATAAAAACACAGTGTCATTCTCTCAAAATCCACCAATAAAAGTTCATCTCCATTTTCTAGGTTATTAAGTCAGTATTCCAGCATTCTACAGCTGGAAACACAGCTTGAGCAGTAGTTTCCGTAGATTTGCACTTACAGTGAACAGTCACATGCAGAGTTACTGCTAGATTTAAACATTCCAAAAATTTTCTTTACTTGTTTTTATTTAATAAGGAAAAATTTTCAGTTCTCTCTTAACACTGACATTTAACTCCTGGTGACTGTAAGTAGATGACTCAGTAAGTTTATGCTTATAGTACTTACATTTTTACTCCAATACATAACCTTGGAGGAGAGAGGAAGAAGATGCCCTCTCAAGGTTTCTTTTGAATCTAGTCTAGATTAATTATATGCAGCAACCATTGCTATATCAACAGCTATTGAATAGTAACTGCAATTAAGTAGGTCTTTTCCTAGCAGGTATCTGTCCTTTCAATTAACTGGTACCCACATTGTAAGTTTCAGGTGCGTATATAAGGAATAGGGACAGGTTATTCCATTGCCCTAAGGGCTTGTATGTCCTATGATTATGAATCTGTCTCTTTAACACATTGCAGTTCATATTCAAACTGCAACCTGTTCTCTGACTAATAGCTAGACTGAAAAATATAAGTTGTGGAATTTTGATTAAGCAAAATTAATTAGGTTTCCACTAAACCAAAACAGGACTAATTTTTACTACATAGTTACATTAGAGCTAAAAACAAATCCTTCAGTCTTCCTTTAATGTGGACATGGCTTTAAAAATAGTGAAACTAGTACTATAGACTGATATTTCAGGTAATAAGTTTGGGTTTATTTTACCCAGTAAGATGGTTTTAACATTATCTGACACAGACAAATTTTAACATTTACACAAGTATGGCATTTTATGTAGCAAAGGAGAGATTAAACCTAAGAAAATTTACAGTGTCCTTTAATAAGAAAACTAAAGCATGATTTTCACTGAACCTCATTATATAATTTAGTTGTCTCCTTGCACAGAAAGGGTATAATAATTGGTATACAAAACCTACCATTTGTGGGAGAAGGTAGGCAGCAAGCAGGATATGGTCACAAAGGCATATTCTCATGGTTTCAAAACAAAGCAGAAATATTCCCTTTTGTAATGACTACCAGGGAATGCCTGAAGAGTAGAGGTCTTTGGCACCTCTGTTAGCATCTTGTTTCTAATAGCTCTCTTAGAAAAAGCACTCCTTTGAGATGCAACAAAATCAATTCACAGAACTGAAGAATGGTTGGGGTTAGAGGGAAGTTCTGAAGGTCATCTTGTACAAGACCCCAGCTCAAGTAGGGTCAAATTCCCAGCCATTGTTTTGAGCAAGAGAAATAGTATTGGAAGAGAAGGACCACCAACACTTCTGCTTTCCTCTGCTACTTCTAAATTTCTCATACAGAGGTGTAGAATCTAGACAGATCTAGAATAGAGAGATTTAAAATATGGAAACACTATAAACTTTCCTCTTCCACTTATTGTGCTGAAACAACTCCAACTGCTCTGGTGCTTTTACTCAGATTCTGGTCAAATGGAAAAAAATAGTGAATGGGATTATTTACCATCAAGAGTTAAAAAAAAAAAAAAGAAACTTGGGAAGAGGAGATTAATAAGATGGAAAAAACTGTAGGTCAAGATAAAGGCAGTTTAATAAAGCAAAGGTGAAGGTCATGTTTGAAAGCAAAGTAAAACTAAAGATTTATTCTCCACTTCCCATCAACAGGTAATACCCAGCCGCTTCCCCAGAAGCAGGGCTTCAGTTCAGGTAGTAGTTGCTCCAGAAGGCAAAAGTCATAAGAAACAAAATCCATCCCCCCACTTCACCCTCCTTTCTCTGAGCTTTTATTGTTGAGCAGATGCTGTGTGGTATGGAATATCCATTTGGTCAGTTTGGGTCAGCTGTCCTGGCTGTATCCCCTCCCAGGATCCTGCCCACCCTCAGGCTACTGATGGAGGTGGGGATGTTGGGGAAATAGCCCTGATGATGTGTGATCCTGCCCAGCAGTAGCCAAAACACCTGGATGTTATCAGCACCTTTCTGGCTACCAATGCAAAGCTTAGCAGTGTAAGGGTTGCTACAAGAAATATTAACTCTGTCTCAGCAAGACCCAATACATATCCACATGTTTTCTTTGTTCCTCTGTGTTGAGAATACACTCTAGTATAACTTGACATCAGCAACATAAAAATATTACACTTCTCTGAACATCATGAGCTTTGTTTTAACTGAAAGCCATACTTTTTAAGAAGTGAATTGAGGGGGGTGAATATTTAAAATACAAAGTGGATTTTTTTGTTTGTTTTGTTAAGTGTATGTTCTGAATTCTTTAAATATGGTTCACCATATCAGAAAGCAAATTTTGAGAATTTGCATTTCTCCTGTGCTGCCACTTCTGTTCTCCACATGGCAGTGGAATTTATTTCCAGGAAAAAAAATATGGGTGTGACAAGCAATATTGAAAGCTAGGGTGTGTAACTTTTGAAATTATCACAGTATGGAGCTCTACATTTTGAATCAGAAAATCTGCATTTGAACTTGGTAGTATCCCTTAGATGAAATTTATTTGAAGCCTTGAGATGTAGCAACGGCTATAGAATTACAAATATATTCCAAGGTCAACAGTAGTAGAAAAAATTACGTTTTAGTAAGACTTAAAATCCCTTCATTCTTTACTAGACATTACATTCAGCCATTACAGAAACTAGTGGGATAATAATACATCTTTTGAAAACAAATAACCATACTATAATACAATGATGTGTAAAACATTCCAAAGCATAGTTGCTGAGTCTTAGCATTTATGAGATAGAGAAAGCTATGCTACATAAAAAAAAGTCTTTGAAAATACCTATATATGTTAGAATTGCTAAAATAGTAGGCGTCATATTAACCAGCCTGAGCCTGTGATGTTCTCTTAGATCTAATAACAGCCACGTTATTATTTCTTTAGTAAAGACAATTAAACGTGTTGTGTTCCACACAGCAACCAGATAAATTGTTTATTATATGTTTTACATACTAATCTAAAGACTTGTCATGGAAACCACCTTGCTGAAGTACACCAAATTTTGAGGTGGTTTGAATACTTTTCAAAATTACATTGGAAGACAGGGGCACTACAGATACACATATTTATTTTTAAATTACATTGTAGAGAGTTTTAAAGGTCTTCAACCATATTTAGAGTCTGTTACTGTATTAATAACTTTTTAAAGATCTCTCTGTTCCTATATATCTTTGTGTTTCAAGTTGGGAATTCACCAGAAGAGAGGACAAGGAAAACGAGATGCAGAACGAATGTTTTGGTCATTAAATTGACATTTTTCTGTGTATGCCACTGTCTACAGCAATGTGTGATAGTCATTTCCCAAAAGACTTAAAAATCATCCACAGCAAGGATAGCTGCTGACATTGGATAATATAAACATGTAGAAAGAGGAATATTTTAATATTGTTATGTGTATTATTTCATTGTGTTAGCATGTTAGCTACAGACTGTGGCTGTGACTAATCCTTCAGCAGGCAGGTGTCCATTAATTTCAATAATTCACTAACAAGACTAATCATAAAAATATTTAAAAATTAAAAAGTGAGGAAGGTAGAGATGCAAGGTAATGATTGTTGTAAACAAAGTCATTTGCTGTCTCAAGGTAGATGGTTTTAAGTTTAATATTTTGTATAAGTGAACCATCTCAAAAAGACTAGCTTGACCAAAATAGCTCATTGAAATATTTCATCTCGGTGATTTCACACTTGACAAATGGAACATACATGATTAGTTTTGGTCCGCAAGTGTGATGTTTGCATTGATTTTCCCTTGCTATGAGGATCATTGCTGAATTTCAAAATGGAATCTGCCATTAATGCTTCATTCCTTCATATTTCCCACCCTCAACCATAATTTCAATAATTGCCTTTTTTAATGAAAAAGTGATGAAGAATAGTGAGCTGTCAGCAGCTATTTTTCCAGCAAGAAATCTACGCATGTAACTGCATATTTATTATTCATCTGTGCTTGTGTCCCAATCTGTCTTTAAAAATAACAATTTATTTTTTAACTACTTGTAGCAATATTTAACCACTGAACTCTTTAATTACCTACACTACTGACAAGCAGGGCTTACTCAAACGCTGAGATAATAGTTTTGTACACGCAAGCTGAATTAAAAGGTAAATGACAGAACCTTTCAGTTATTAATAACTTTCCTGAAAGGTAAAGATGCCACACAATTATGTGCATGTATGTATGCAGGTGTGTATACACATACACACAGAAAGCATATCTCATAGTGGAATGGTTGATGAAATATTTTACGTTCACCTTTTTTTTCAGCTATGCATCATCATATGAGGAGTGCATCTAAACTTAGGTTGACACCTAAATCCCCTCCTGGTACCCTGAAAGAAACTGTCACCTGCAAAGGATGTGTCACATGATTTGCTATCCTAATTTAGTATTAGATTGAATACATATAAAAGGCACTTAACTTTCTCCATCAACTAAAGAAGAATCCTAAATTTCTTTTCTACAATAGACAGTTTCTTTTAGAAGGAAAAAATGCTGGGAGATAGGAACCCCACAGCACTGATAAGAAACATGTAGCCAACAACTGAATCTGCAATGTGGTCAGGAACACTTCCCTAAACCTTCATGTTTTTATGTATCTTTTCTTGGTTCTATCATCAGTATTTTATTATTTGTAAGTGCCAAATACTCAGAGTACAACGGAAACAAATGAAGCTGAAAAGCAGGGAAACCCATTCTCATCCCAAGTTGCAACTGGATCTGAAAAAAACAGAATCAAGGTCCCTGTGCCTGTCACATATGACTCCAAGGGCCATCAAAGCTCACAAGAAGTTGTCTGGACCAGGCTCTGAAGGAGAACAAGGGAGGACAGCCACACAGTCTGTCCTATGCACACCAGAGCCCTCAGGCGACAAGGAATTCAGGGATCCCCAGATTTTAGATACATTTTGTTCCTTATGTCTCACAGGAAGTAGGGACATGCACATGTACCAACTAAAACAACACGTAGATGATTTTCAAGGACCAAAACCCCACAAAAACAATTTTCACTTTTTGGTTTTTTTTGAAGGCAAGGTAATTTTCACAAAAATTGCTTTTAGTCCAAGTTTTCATGTGATATAAATGCTTCCATGATAATGCAATATCTATTTACTATTTCTCACTCTCTAGTGAGAAAATTATTATTATTATTAAAATAATAATAATGAGGATGATGATGATTATGATGATGCAATGAAAGATAAGAACCTCTATCATGTGACTCAGGGTTCTACTAAGCTACTTTTCCTACTTGTATAGTAGCAGTAATGATTTTTTAAACAGAAAAGTGTGCCCCAGTTGATTTACTAGATAAAAAATAAAATATGAGAAGGGGCTAAAACTTGTTTTATTGATAAGAAATTAAAATCATAGTTCATTCCGACCTAAGTACATAATGGAAATTAAACATTATTTAGTTGTCTAAATTATAAGTTACCTGATCTGTGACCTCACAGACACCTGGATTTCCGGGAGGCCAGAATGTCCTCACTGCCTAAATGTCTCATTTTGAAGATGAAGCTCTTCCTTATCTAATTAATTAACTGTTGAATTCTTTTTTTCATATTTTCTGAAACCATACCTATCAAATCAGATGACTTGGAAAACTCTTCCAAAATGAGAACAGAAAGGAGAAGAAGAAAATGTGGTGTTGCCATTTCAATCAGCTGGTAGCTAGGAACTTTCCCCAGGGCTGAAGAACCGGGGTCCAACTACTTTATTAACAAAGCATCCACTTTGGGAGAGTATGGCAAATTTCTGTCCTTTCTGCCCACACCATCCATCTTGGTATTAAAAATGGGGTCAAATTTCCTCACCTAGAGACCAATCTCTTTCTTTCACCTCAGAAAAGATCTTTAGCAATAATCTTCCTGAGAAAAGGCAATCTTCCAAGTTCAATAGCACTTTGTGAGAAAGAGATGACTGATAACTAACTCCAAGATAATTTTACAGCTGTGAGCCAGAAATGGGCCTGGGTACTTCTGTGAATTATAAACTGTGCAGTGGAGAAGACAAGACTTAAACACATCCTTTAGAATTTCCTACTGATCTCTTACAGTATTTTATACTCAGATTCAGGTTCAGCTTCATAACTTTATGGTACATATAACTGTCCAAGTAAGGAATGAAGTCACTCAGTATTCCTGTTATAGTGAGCACAGACAGGCTACACTGTACAAGTAGATTATTTTTTGAGTGATCTGGCTTACTCCCCACAGAACATGTATTTCTTCACTATCTACAGAGGGATGCTACCAAAGTAAGAGATTCCTACTTTATATGCCTGATTTAAGTTTCTAAAATACAATCAGTGTGGATTTGGTTTTGCAAGATTTATGTTTATCACTTTTCAGTGCCTAAATCCACAAAAATTAGTCAAGTCACTCATGCCTGAGGACTAGGTTACTTCATCTATCAAACAGAAGTGCTGTTAGAACTAGCAATCATATTCCACTTTTCTGAGACTGGATCCAGCCTGTTTACTCAAAGACAGAAACAAGGATTAAATCAGGAATTATTTGTAAGTGAAAAATGTCCGTAAATTTGTTAACAATGATGCATAAGTCAACCAGTTCTAATAAACATAGTAAAACAAAGTCTGGTAAAAACTGCCTAGCCAATATGCAATTAAATATAAAACTATTAATGAATTTCAAGTTTTATGTTCCAGATGAGAGAGCCCACTATTAGAAAAAACCAGCTAATGACACATTTGCATTGTTCTCTAAGGAATTTTTTCTAATTACGCTTTAAAATTCAGCATAATCAGAGGAAAAAAAAACAACTTGGGAACCAAGTTTTGACAAATAGGTGTTCAAAATGTAAGTAGCTAACATATATTAAAATAAAAAATACATGATTATTTTGGCAATAAGAGACTGCTATTTATGAGTTTATAGTTTGAAAAGACAAGTATATATTTGTTCATACAGGCATATGAAATTTTTTTCATGAAAATTAAGGATTCATTCTTTTTATTGCACTAAAACAGGACCACTCTTTCAACTGACAAACAAAACGCCAAATTGCAAAGATAATTGATTAGCAAAGAGGTCACCTGTGGAGGTACTAAAGCCACAATGTGGTTTTATCTCACAGTGGGGCCTGAGAAGGGAGCAACGCTTTCAAGGAGTTAATATGGCTCTAAATTATCACAAATATATTCCAAAATCCACTTATCCATTCAAATCAGTCTTTGCCAATATAACCATACCCACACTAAATAATACATTTTTGAGTTTACAGAGTAGACAAAAAGACATTAGGAAGGAACATTTGCATATATGTGTTCAGGTGACACAGCCTGGCCACTTACTATGAAGTCAGAACTTTTTGAATACTTTGTTCCAGAATAAACTAGCACCTTCTAGGCAAAAACTTGCAACCAATGATAGCAACAGTTAGCATAAAAGTAGATTTATAACATATTATACAAGAATCCATTTATTTTTCAAAATAATACTTTGCTACATTCAGCATAGTTTCCTCAACAGAGTTTTATGTATTCAATCAATGCCTAACAAGTATCAGTTAATTCTTGTTTAAATATTACACTGGATTCTTCCATGAGGATGAACATCATTCTCTTAGACAAATTCCTCCTACTGCCATGAGATATCTTTTCTTTGGTTAGCACTACAGGAATTTTAAGACAAGTTTTCTAGAGTTCTAATTGTGTCTTCATAGTCTAACCTCTAGATGGGAGGAATCCTTCAGGGAAAACAGATATGCATACAAATGTTCCTAACGCACTTATAACCATTCCTTCTATATAATGTGGTACCTGCTCTTCACATGGTTTTGGTTCACATTCTGGTCACAGAACTCCCTGATGTTACACACCTCTTGATTTTGGATCATTAATAACTTCAATGTAAATCAAAGCATAATACATACCTTCCTGAAGATCCAGGAAAAGTTTTGGAGCTTTTCTTCTGTTTGTGTTCGTCTCTGAATCCTATTTAAGTGGTGAGGAATAGAACTTCTTTTTCTGGGGATAAAACATTCAAAGACAACTCCAACTAATAGCACTACCAACCTTAAAAATAAGAAAATAAAATAGAACACTTTGGACTACTGTTTTACATTTGCCAGGACTGTATCTATGTTTCCATCTATGGTTCTGATAGCAGCTGAGCTGATGGTTGGCACCACTACCATCTTATTGATAAGTCTTCAAACCTTAGCAGTTCTGAAGACAAAACTTTATCTCATTAGCTCACATCAGACAAGTTGTATCCAGTGATTCACAGTGATAAAAACAAGTAAAAATCTTCATTTTCTGTACACCTGTAGTGGGAAATCATGTATCACCTCATCAGAGTCTTCCTTCCTTTCATCCTCTAATTTGAAGCAAGGAAGGTGCCAGATCATAGAAGTCTTTGGGGATAACTATTCAACCAATTTACTCAAAATAGTAGCAGATGGGTGCTAGCTAATTCTATTGTATTTTCTAACTGTTCTCCATCAGCTAACAGAATACTTTTAGTTGGGAGAACAAAGTTTCAACAAGCTGCATGTTTGGTGTATCACTTTCCCATAGCCAGTGTACTCTAATACATATGGTATGCTAACTGAACTTAACTGGACATTTACTATCAAGTTAATAATAAGCTGATTCTCTATGGTTCTTTTAACAGAATTAGTTTAGAAATTCATATGGTTCACTATTAACTTGCTTTGATCTGCAACAAGTGAAGGCAACTGCAGGTATTTAGATCATGTCACCACAAAGTAGATCACCTCTTTTCAATAACATCTCTGGCTGAGAAACTCACGGACAAATAAATTATGTACATTAATTCACTGATAGCAGAAATAAAAATTAAAAAATAAGACAATATGGTGAAATCAGCTGCAGTTAACTAGCTAAAGAGAAGGTAGATGCCACACTGTTGTGAGACCCAGCTAAAAATGAAGGTCGAGGTTATAGATAAAACTTACTAACACTTTGTTTAGCAAGCCAGTGCTTTGTAGTAATATTTTCAGGAACCTGATTCACAGAGTACATAATGCATACAGCTATCTGTTAAAATTACTGAAACTTTCAAAGACTTAATTTGACTTTTAGCTTGTTTAGATAGTAACAAATTGCAGAAACATTTACGCTAAAGAAATTAATGCTAATTTGAAAAATAATGACATGATTTTATTATTTCACTTAAATTTAATATTTCAAACACTTATTAAGCCTAATAGTGATACAAAATAATAATGTGTTCAGAATAAAAAAAAAAAAAAAACAAGAATAAGACAAAGCTATTTGCATTCAGGGCTTATCAATACAAATATGCATTTTTTGTAGGTAAGCAGTCTTCATTCATTATATATTTGTGTCTAAAATGGCTGTCTCTGAAAAGCTGTGCTTCCACAGTCATTCTTGAATGTGAATAAAAATACGCTTCAGTTTTTCTCCATATGACTGCCTGATGTGCAAACATAAGGCGCAATTCAGCTGCTCACTCTTCAGCTGTGAAGGGACTTTGCTGCCATAGCTGCAGGGAAAAATAAATTACTTGCAAATTATATGTCTGTTAATAAAAAGCCATAAACAACTGGTAAAAAGCAATATTTCTGGAAAAAATTCTTTGAGAATGTTTTTCATATTGGATACAGATGGTGCATGTCTACAGAGTACCCTCAGCAAATGACCACAGTACTGAGTATGAGAATGACTTCTGTAGCATCATCAGCTTCTGGAGGCAGAGAACTGGGGCAATGAGAGGATTCTTAGGCTGATTAAAAGTTTGTTGCTCTTGATCTGCACTTTGAACTTCTCCATATCCGGCTTTTGCAGATAGAATACATTCTCTTCTGTCAGACCCTGCGCTTGCTGTTCCAAGACAGTAGGTCAGATTTCTTCACTAGAATGTTTTTTTTTAAAAGCCCCCTTTATTAATCCTGCCATGTTCTCACTGCATAAGTATTTATACCAAAACATGAGATGAGACCACCCTTTCTTAGATATGGGCTAGTTCTTTACCCTCCTGTCAGTCACAAGGTTAGACATGATCTGATGCAAATTGTGCAAATAAAAATTAAACAAAGTCTTCATGACTGTCTTGAGGAAAAATACTGTTGTGTTCTAATTACTTCCTGGCCTCATTCAAACTCTGGAAATCTCAGCAATGTGGCATAGCATTATTAAAATTCACATTACCCTGCAATTATATATGTGGAAAATAGAAGTTGTTATTATTAATCCATTTTTTATTTGCTAAGACATAGGGTAGTAATACATTTCTTAAGTCCTAGCAAGCTGTCAGTTCCCATTTCCTTTCTGCCAGGTTGCCTTTCCTGCTTGGAGGTGTCTCAAACATTCCTTACAGCCTTTTCCACTCAGAAAACTGTCAGAAAGATAGAATAAAACATTTTCCATTGTCCTTCAAACAATCCTTTTGAATTCTGTTTTGTCTGTGGGACCTACGCAGCTCTGAAAATGAGATTATCATTATCACATTAACTGATATTGGCACCTTGGCACCCATCTTACTATATCTACCTGTTTCTTTTCCCTAGTGAAACTTACATAGCAATCATCCTTTCATCCATACTTTAAGAGCACCTTATGCACAAGATACGAAGTGTCATTGGCAGATTCAGCCAAAAAACTAAACAAGTTAATGAGAAAAGTCAAAGTTGGGAAAGAACTTTTAAAAAAGGAAAGGAATAGCATAGCTGAAGCAAAAAAAAATATGAGCAAAAGTATGGGAAGGAATTGGAATAAATATCTGATCGGCATTGGGAAAAAATCTCCTCTATTTAAATTGTAAAGACCATCTAAGGAGAACTGTGAGAATGCCCTGTGGGCTTCAGGTTCCCCTTTTTCTGCTTGTGAAAGAGCTATTGCTTGCTGCAACCCTTTGTCTCTGCTCCCAAGATAACTTTTCTGGGCACAGCACCTACCAGTTCACTTTCACCTAAGCAGAACATTTTTTTTTCTTCTGAAAAGTTGGTCTGAATGCAATGTAAGGACCCCAGAGAACTAAAAACTCCCCCAAAAATTTCCAGATCAAGAAACAGGAAAGTCTTCCCCTCCCACTTTGTTACACTTTGCTGTTGCTTTCGTCTCCAAAAGAAAGGTAATAGTCTTGGCATAAGAAACAGACTATAAAAAATGTATTCAACCCAAATGTTAGCTTCCTCAGTGCCAAATCCTCATTTAAGGAAACATGTGTGTATGCTGGAATAAATTTTACTGTAGTTAAATTGGGGAAAATCTTCCTCTTAAGGCACACCAGACAGGCTTGAGGCAACCTTTTGCATTTACTGTCTTGAACCCTGCTGCTCTACTTTGAAGGCAATGTTTACCTCCTGACTGGAAACAGATAGCTTGGAAGTGGTACCAGACCAACAGATGTCATCATGCAAGAACCCAAATCTAGAACTGAGGCACCCAAACTCTTCAGGAACTCTTCAGAGTAGATCTCTAGATTTAAGCAATGCACATACAAAGTCCTAAACTTCCTAGAAGCAAAATCTAGAAGACTCTGATTTTCATACTGAGAATATTTAGTATTGTGACTTAAAAGCTATTATTGCCAAGGTATTTGAGGAAAAACTCCTTTTTGTACTAAGGCTAGGTGGTCCTCTTTACATCTTATTTGCCAGTTTCCCTCTCACAGATAACTTGTAAGTAACCCTTTTTGATAGGCCATGGATGAGTCAGATAGTTCCAAATACGCTCAACAGCCCAGTGATTAAGTATTTTGAATTGCTCCCTCAACACATTCTGCATGTTGAACTTCAATCCAGCATACCTCCATGTAGACTGAAGGACCTTATAAATAAATAAGTATTTACGGGCTGGAGGGAGAAGGGAAAAGTGACAGGCTGACACAGAGGCCTACAGAATTGGTTAGGATACGCCTGTGGGAGAGTTCAGTTCAAATGCCTGCTTCAATAAATATTAATCTGTACAATTGGAACAACTTGGAAAATAATGGTTGTTTGCTGCAGAATACCTTACCTACTAGTTTAGGACATTCCTCCAGGCTTACTGTAAGAGGGAATCAGAGTAAACTAATTTTTGCTGCCTTAGGGTGGGATGGTATGAAGATGTGGTTTTTCTCTTGGCAACTAATTGTCCCCAGACAAGATCATCTTATTGCTGGTAAGGGTGACCAACTGAAGGCTGTAATATTTTCAGTGGTACAGTATCTAAATCACTTTCTGAATCTGACGCTACCTGTTTTGATTAGAATGGATATTACTAATCAAATATTAGTCTTAATAATCCAAAAATATTAGAATGCAAAAATAAGTTTATACCAGATATTCAAACAGCTTGCTTTATGCTATCTGGAATCCTGCACCATTCCTAGAAGAACTACATCACTCCAGGAATTGTTCAACCAGAAAAAAAGTAAAATCAGTTTTTGATTCCAAGTAAATCAGCATGCATGAGGTGCAGGTCAGGTTTTTCATTTCTTGTTTCCATCAAGTTCTAATGCTCTTGAGAGAAGAAAACTGAAAGGAAATCATGCCAAAACATACAGAATAACATTACATAATGATACTCTCTATAGGTTGAAGACAGGAACATATCTCCTTCACGCTTACAGTGTTGTGAGCTCTGTAGGCTCATACATGCTTCATGCAACTACCAGATTCATAACAACACAGACATATCCTTTAAAAAAAAAAAAGTCTCTTTTTGCAATTCACTGCATTCATAAATTCCCTGCTGCTCTTAAAGTGAAGGATCAGTGCCACCTATAGACAGCGATTAGAGTGGAGCCCAACTCAACAAGAAGGAAAGTAAGTAAGCATCTCAAATTTTAAATCCTGGACTTTCAAGTCAAAACAATCCCTCAGTAAAGAGAAAGAGCTGGCATCAAATTTCACAGAAATATTCATATCTCTTAATCTGCTTATACTTACTGATCACAAGCATTTCATCAACAAGTCACTACAAAAAAATGAATTCTGGATGCTGCATTTGGCTGTATCACATCTCCAAATGCAAATCTCATGCACATCTGCATAAAGCAGAATACACTGCTGTCAACTCCTTTTCTGTGCATCTAGTTAATTTAGGTTCGTTGCTATCTGAATCAGTTCAAAGGCGAAGAAGTCTTCCCCCTCAATTATGAGTGTCAATTAGATTCTGGTTTAATGATCCAGATAAAATTAAAACCAGCCCAACTTCTCACCCCAGACAAAACTACATTAAACCAAATCTAAGACTTCAGAAGAGATTACAGGAAGGCTGGCAGAACAGAGCTCATTAATCAAGCTAGTTTAAGTGTTGGCAGTGGCATGGTTTCTCTTCCCACTGGAGAAAGAAAAGGAGAAGAGGCGACTCAGTTACCTTCTAGTCCAAACTGTCTAAACCCAAACTGGTTTGCCTGGCCTGCCTGCCCCCATATACAAATAAACACATGCACGCATACACATGCAAATATGAGTAACTGTGGTGGAAAGCCATTCAACAATTACCCATAAACTATTTTGTGTATATGTGTGTATAATGGAAGCCAGTATAGCACCAGATACAGCACAGAATTCATCCATCTCACCAAGAGACCCGTGGTCATTACAGCACAAAAGCATCAGTTCAGAGAGGGGCAGCTGCCATATGTGTGGAGAAACAAGTGATGACTGCAGCCTTTGAAAGTTAGCACATGACTAATTGCTGGTGTTGGATAGAAGAAACACATAGTAACTGAAGCTCATGAGAATAAAGAAATTAAGCCTTTTATTTCTTCTTCTGCTGTACACTTCCTGCATAACTGTGTTGCTAGTCTCTCAGAGACTAAGTTTGCTATATATTAAAGAGGGTTAGTGATACTTACTTACCTGACAGTTATGAGATTAGGTTAAACTAGCTAAAGCCTGGGGACTCTCATAGGGAGAGCTCATTTGGAGAAGTAGTTATTAACTGTTACTGCTGTATTGGCATACTGCTGGAAAACTCAGCAGCTTTGGGGATTTTAAAGGAGGAAAGCAGGAAGTCATTGCTGACCTCTCCTTTTAAATCTTACTTCAAACTTTGACCTTTAGTTTCACGTAATAGGACAAATATTGTTTTATGAGTTGCCAAGAATTTCTCCCAAATTATTTATTGCCATCATTCATTTTACCCGAAAACAGTCTGAGCACAAAAAAAATGACAAAAAACAGGCTCAAAGATCTGCAGTGTAGCACAGCAGGCTGTTAAAAAAGAGATGAGATTGTGCTGTAGAAACCATGTTTTATGCACTTCCTTTTTATTTTTAATCTTCTCTTTGAATAAAAAAATAAAATAAATAATTAAGACACAGAACAGAATTTCTTAAAATTGCATTGTATCTTATACATAATAAAAGCTAAAATTTCTTAGTTACTTTATTTTGCAAATCTGCTAATGTTTTATCTCTGCCTTTTTATAGAGATGCTCAACTGATAATAGCTCCCATAATCTTAGAGAAATTTCCAAATTCCTTAAGTGATTTTTCACATCTTGTTGATTCATGTTAGTTGCAGTTGTAAAATACGTAAAATATAATTTGGCTATCTAAACCCCAATCAGTAGATTGAATTTTATAATTAAGATAGATGTTGTATACTTTCACAATTTAGTGAATTTCAAATCCAAATATTATTAAATATCTTCATATCCATCTCACAAAGCAGTTAAAATAAGCTAAACTGTCTTGTACTTTATAACTGGATCAAATTGATTTGAAATAGTAATTTCCTAAAGCTCTGCAGAACTGATGTAAATCAATTATTCCAGATGAATGAAACTAACAACCTGCTCATCTGTCTTGCAGTACGGGAAAGTTCTTCATTTATTATCACCAGTGTCTTCTTTTGAAATGTGCACTCCAATTTTTCTACATTTGAATGATACACTATTCCAAAAGAATTCAAAAAGAAATCCCAGGTTCTTAAACAATATTTTCATTACATAAACAGCCATATTATAACTAACTGTTCCCCAGCAGGAAGAAATGGGTTTCACCTATGACAAAGTCTTACATTCTGACTTTCCCTGCCAATACAATATAGGTTTGGACCAAACAATTACCCCATTCTCCTATTTTTATCTCTGTATAATAGAAAAAATAGTATTTAAATCAAAGAGAAGTCATTATCTAATTATGCTTACCAAGTACACTAGAAAGTGTAACGTTTGTTGTTATTCAGGCCAAGTATCGCTACAGAACTGCACATTTAATATTTATTAATCCTGAGTACTTTTGCAATTTTTGAACAACATTTGGCATGGGAGTCGTAGTGGGGGAGGAGGGAATGGCATACTTCCGTACTGAACTAAATCTAAACTAAATAATAAGGTTTATTTAAATGTTATAGGTCAGAAACATTGCTAACACCAGAACCTTATTCAGCAGTTAGTGTTATATGAAGACATGATGGCTAGATGTTTATTTTACCCATTAAAGAAGTTGTTAGCCATCTATTTTTTCATCTTCTGCATCACATTTACTTTCAATCTGAAATCCTCATTTACAATTGCATCTGCAGTTAGAAACTCTTTTGATGTAAGTTTTAATTATGCTGACATTTAGAAAGAGGAGTTTAAGTCAAGATTTTGATTTTTTTAATGGATATGTTCATTATTTATAGATATTTCTATACCTCTCATCACAGTAGATTCTGTAGGCCAGAAATTCAGTCTGCACTGTAATCCATTCTTGCATTTCCTTCCAGATTCTGCAAATAAATTCATTTTTAATTTTAATCACTCATGAAGTTCTGTATATTTTGTTACAAAAGTTTAACTAAAACAATGTTAAGTCTATTTTCTTACCATTAATACAAAGAAAAGAAGGAAACTGGCAAGCCACTGACCATGAGGAAAATGACCCAAAGCATACTCCGCACGAAATGGAAATGAAGGCACAAAAGGCATTTATTAGAGGACTACACGGGTATTTATAGGGTTTTGAAGGAAGGTTTTGGAACTTGGATGTGATTGGGTAAGGGTAGAGGTGGAGTGTGTCTGGGCAACCAGATAGCCAATGGGGAACAACTCATCAAAGGCTGTGGCAATAGACTTACAGTATCTAGGATGTAAAAAGTCCTGTCAGAAGTGGACTTGTGAAGAAAATGAAGAAACTAAGTCTAATTCCTTAAAAACTGAGGGGTTTAATGTTGTTTAAATGTACAAGATGGAGTCTACTTTCTTTTTGCTAACTCACTCTTCTCCGTCCCAAAATGGCCTGAGTTACCATAATCTCCCACTTTGGAATGTCTGCAGTGTCCTTGATGAAGGCTCAGAAAGTTTTCTTATTGGCTTATATCTAACCCTTTCTATTGGCTCTTAA
>JAOXXN010000471.1:41137321-41149936 GCA_026770055.1 Myrmophylax atrothorax
TTGGGGGGTTTTTGGTATGTGAAATGGAAAGACTTATTTATAAACCTTAATCCCATACATCAGAATGGTGTAACCTTTAAGAATGGACTTTTCATGACCTGGTTAATCTGTCTAGTTTCTCATTGCCTATTTCCCCAATCCTTTTCATAGAACATCCCTGTATAAACAATGGGAACCACCAGCAGCTGAAGAAATACCTCCCCTGGTAATTGCAGCTCCTAGCTCTATGCAGGAAAGGGCTTAACTGAAACTGATGCCTGAGGATTTTGTGTATTTGTATATTTTTGTATAGCTGTATAGTTTCTCACATTTGAGGTAGTAGCTAACAATTTCTACCTCTGGCTACATTCCTGAATTTCTGTGTTAAGGGTAAAAGAGCAACCAGAACATCTCACTTGGGACAAGTGTACAAGGACTAGAATGACAGTACATATTATAGTTAAAATAGTAATTTTAGTCATTTTAGTTAAAGTAATAAAAGGCCCAGAGACCTTGGAGAAGCTCCAAAGAAGCTACGTTATATGAAGAGGACGATGGTGAAGAAGTAAAGGGTCTTGAGACCTGTGACTCAGTTCCAAAAGCAGCATGCCAAGGGATGACATCAGAATGGCACCGGGGCGTACGAGGTCTGAGGGATTCTTGGGTTGAATGTAATGTTTAGTTATGGCAATTAAGTAGTGTTATAAATTGGTAAGGCACTTAGACTGAGGTGCGCATCTCTATATACTGGGGGGCAACATAGCCAGAGCAGGGCCTCCCTGCTCACCACCTCTTCTCTTGGACCAGCTATGAAGAGCCTTAGGTCCTGCCCGAAGAAGCATGAGGCTGCCATTGGAGGCAGGGTATGTCTCTCTGTACTCTGAAAACTCTCATTGAAAAACTGCTCTTAACTTTTGCCAGATTAATGTCTTGAAAAGTTTTTCCTTGATTTTAGGCAGCAAAATGACATTGAGTGAGCATTACCTCTGAAATCTGAAATAGTTTGCTGTGCCAGATGTGCTGTGTGTCTCATTGAAAATAATGGTTTTTACTTCTGAGTGGGGGAACTGCAAGCAAAAAACCTGAAAGTAGCAGAGGTTCTGTTTTGTTATCATGACCCAGTGGTTTTGAAGCTGAGATATTGAATACAAGCACAAATTCATTTTTAGTTTTTTGTAAAACATGCTATTTTTATTTTTGGGCTAGTAAATGAACACAGACAGAGCTGGTAAGATTCCCTTTCTTTGCAGGACAAAACGATCACTGCTAAGATTGCTAGCAGTTGTTGCTGTTAGGGAGTAGTTAAGGTTTGTGCTGACTTTTAATACAGGTTAATCTGCTCAACTCTTCATACAAGTGCAGGTAACAAGGATGGATCCAGCACTGTTACATAGAAACAGAATAAATAAATGGTATTTATAAGAAAAGTCTTCGGAGTATGACTTGTCATGGAGACACAGGGAGCAAAATGTTACACCAAACAGATTGCAGTTCTTGTCTCATCTTTATCAGACAAAGAATGAAATATTTGTTATGTCCAGGATCACAGTACACTACTTAAAAATACAATTAAGAATTCATATTTCTTCTAAATATATTTTTGCCTTTTGAGGATAAGAAAATGAAAAATGTGACCAGATTTACTTAGATTTTTTATAAACTAACACATAAAATTTGAAAATAATAGGGTATTATAAATTTGTTCCCATCATAGGAGGACAAACAAGTATAGACTATTAACCTCAGGAAGGTTACTAATAAGCAAATTATGACACATGCAAGGAACAAAAGAGAATATAGCTTTATTGTATAGAAAAGCTGAGTGAAAAGTCATTGGACAATGTAATCATGCCTTTTCACACAGAATAAATAGAAGAAACAATAAAGCTCAGTTGTGAGAACAGATAGCTCAAACATTGAAAATCATCACCTCAAAACATCTAGAGAGGTGTGAGTGAGAGAGGTTCAAGCAGAAACTGAGTAACGTGACCTGAATACTGATACGAAAAAAGCAATAGCTAAGGTACTGTTTAAGGGAGTTTTGGGACAAAGATATTGCCATCTCTGTCAGGCCAGTCTTGTTAGCATGTCCTTTAAAGGAAGAACAGGTTAAAGTGCTGGCCAATAGAAGCAAGGGAGGAACATGAGCAGAGGAATGATTACTTAAATTTTAAGGGAAACAGCACTTCTCTGAAGCTATTGTAGAAATGCTCAGGAAATGTCTTTATAGCAGTACTGCTTCTGCCCTCAGGTTTCCTATCTACAGAAGAACATCAGCAAAGTAACAAATAATTGCTGAATCAAAAGGACTAGGTAACTGTTCAAACTGAAAGGAGGCAATATTTTCCAAGGACAAGAAATAGGAAGTGAGTTTAATAGACAAGATTCCTAGATTACTAGCAGTGAGCACAAGAAAAGCTGAAGGAATAGCAACTGTACGTCAACATGAAAAGCTGGCTGTCAGTAACAGCACATGATCTGACATGATCATAAAATCTGTAAAGTGTTTGTTGTACTTCTCCCAAGCTCTACTGGTGTTGCTATTAGCTGCAAATATTTTGAGACATTATGTTTTGACCTTGACTTTCCCATGTCTATAGCATCATGTATGTTACACAAAATTCAGGAAACAGGTAAGTTTTTGTTACTCCTATTACCTAAGATGAGTTACAGAACACAATTAAATAGAATATGATTGATATTGTCCAGCAGGTTACAACAAGATTTTTACATATAAGTACTGTTCAAAAGTGCTAAATCAGAGTAGTGGTTGATTGCATTAGAATAATGTAGATGATAGACACTACCAAGATCAAATGAAAAGGTATTTTTAAAATCTTTTTTATTCTTTTTTAAGATGGTTGACAACTGATCGAAAACATGAATTTCGGATTCAACAGCTGGTGGCCAGAAATGGTCTTCACGCTGAGCTAGTACTCTCTCTTTGCAGTACGGAAAAATCTCATGAACTTCATTCTTGACATCTACTATTCCAACACAGCAGAATTTTCACATCTACAAGTAAAACACATCTCAGTATCATGACAGTTTGGAGATTTTCTCGTAATCCATTTTCCTTCTTACATCATCACTAGCAGGATGTGGTGTAAGTAAGGAAGCAGGAACACTGATGAGAAAATAAAATAACATAGCTGTGTTATCCAAAGAACAGGTCACATTTATTCTAGGTAAGAACAAACGAAAAGGAATGTTGACTGTGTATGGTTTTCATCTAAGGCCAAAAAACAAATGCCAAATTAAAACTACAAAAGCATTTATTCAAAGATATATTCTTTGTACAGTGTTTGTGTAGAGGATCCTGAAGCAGATTATTGTGAGGGTGGTGAGGCACTGACTGGCACAGAGTTGTAGATTCTCTATCCCTGGAATTGTTCAAGGCCAGATTGGGTGGGGTTTTGAGCAACCTCTCTAGTGGAAGGTGTCCCCAGGTTTTCCAACTCCTGCCCCTGCTCAGCCCTGGGATTGGAGCAGGGGCAGGAGTTGGAACAAGTTGATTTTTAAGATACTTTCCAAAACAAACCACACTATGATTCTATTAATACTGCAAAAATGACATTAAATAGGGATCTGAACTTTATTGGCTACTTACATAGGAATTGGCCTACAGGAAGGATATTTTTGAGCAGTAAATATGTATCAAAATCAATGATCAGATATTGTCCCAGTTATATAAAACTATGATCCAAAAGCTGACCACATCTCTACCCTTCGCACTATTGATCAGCTTCAAGGGCACCACGTAAGGTCCTGTTTTTTAAACTTTCTTTTTCCTGCTTGTAAATATCTTGTAGTAGACCTTCTGCTAGAGGTTGTTCCACTATGCTGACAGCCACAGGGGATTGTAGAACACTCAGAGTTACATTTGGGTTGCTTATGCCAGGATCTTTAAGGATCAAGCATTCTAATTTTAGCATACTCTGTCTTAGAGATTGTATTCACTATAGTCATGGTTTTGGTACTGTTTCACCTTCCAAGCTGTGGTCAAAACAAACATGTAACAAGATGTCTCCAGACAACTTGCTTCCCTTCAATGATATGCAGAACCTGCACAATAATCATCAAACAAACTATTTCCCTGGAGTTTTATGGGAGAATATTTTAGTTCAAAGTCACTTTGTGAAGATAAATATCAAAGTTCTATAAATTTATCAGTAAAAAATTCCAAACAAACAAACAAAACTCCAAAACCAAACCCCAAAGCCACAAAAAAGCCCAAATAACAACAATAAACCCCCCAAACAAATTAAACAACCAACCAAAAACCAACATAAAAGGGTAGCTCTCTAAACAGATGTTGCAACAACAACAACAGGGTAATGGGAGCTTTGAAGTTTAATTACTATGTGTCGTCATGTGGAGGACAGCTAGGAAGATCTTGGCAAATTTCCATTCTCTGCTTGATTATTCCACTCAAGACTAAACAAATTGCTTTGGTCTCAGATTCTTTAAAAAATTATCTCCACTTGACTTGATTATCTTCACACATCATGTGCATGCATACATATGGAATTATTTTAAAATCTGTAATACATTCTTGGATTAAATACTCTCCCTATTGTCTCTTTTCAGTGGTACCATTATAAGGTGGCATCTATATGTCTAACATAATTAATTAAGATTTTCTGAAATTTTTCCTGTATTTATAAAACCTTATTGCATAAAAGTGAGTTCCATGGACTGAGAAAAAAATGAGGAGCTCATAAAGATATTATTCTTTAAGTATTGTTACATATTGTTAACTGGAAAAGTAACTAAAAAATTCTAATATACATTCTATATTTCAGAATACCCTTTCTGTTTTTCTGGACCATATTCTTATTCATATTTATGAAATACTGCAAAACATACTTTTCCAGTGTGATAAAAGCTCTCAGAAGAACAGGAGGTGTGTCTTTCTTAAACCCAGTGAAGTTTTGTACCTAGAGACATTAAGTGTTCCTGACTTTTGAAAGTAAATTCTCCTAAATCCTTCCACTGCCTGGTATTTTTGAGGTACCTGAATGCATTTGACTTGAACTTACAGTAGCTTTCACCTAGGCAGTCAGGGGAGGGCTCGGTAGAAACACTGTGGAATTTAGAAATCATAGGGGAAGGGTTAATTCTTTACAGGATGGTTGTGCTTGGGAGGATGGGAACTGAAGCTTGCACCAAGCTCGTGAAGAGATTGCACATGCCCACTGGATGGGCTCAAGATTACTGGTGGGGAATGTCGCATGTTCCATGCTTATGTAACCACCGTCACTGAAGGGTATAAAAAAACACATGCACAATCATTAATAAACTGATTTGCCCTTGTTCTCTGACTCTATGGGTCTGTGCAGTCACAGCCACAAATAGCATCTTTGGAACAGGGATGATGAAAGGGTCGTCAGCAACCAGACACTAAGATCTGCTGGGACATCTAACCGGTGGCAGCCCCCAGCTGAATCAAGGAAAGGAGGAGCTCCTCTACAAGAAAGTGCATGCACAGCACCTTCTGGGGAAAACAAGGAAAACAAAGAAAATAGGACAAGGCAACTCAACAAGGCAGGAGGTCAGAGGCTGGGGATTCTGAGGTAAATTATCCCAAGAGGCAGAGGTGCCTGCCAAACAGCCAGAAAAAGAGAACAATCTGAAATTAAATTAATACTTTTTCTAAATTGGATCAAAATGTATGTGCCTGGACTTCTGCAGGTCAGGACACACCAAGTAATTGCTTGGCACAAGACCGAACAAAAACTGTATAAAAAAATGGGATCCGAGGACTTTTTGATGAGCCCAGAGCCGTGGGGATTTACCCAGTACTGCTATTTACATTATGCTGAGCCAGTTGGTACAGGCAAGTGGGCAGCGAACACTGCTGCTGAAGCCACTGCACCAGGGAGCAATGATGACAGTGGTCATGCGGAGCCCAAAACTAACTGGTACACTGTCTTCAATTCACATACACTGTGCATAGCTCTGTTGTTGCAAAGGATCCCTGAGTCTTTGTAGTTCTTCTTGCTTGCTGATTTTTGCATATGGCCTATGCCTGTAGATTGACTTATTAAGCATTTAGATTAGGGACTTTTGAAAGTCAATATTGTTTTAAATATAGAAGGGAAAAAAGGAGAAAAATAATCAAGCAAATATATTAGTGTATATATTCATTCTTGCTTTGAAGGAAAGTTCAATACAATTTACTTGTCTGGAATTATTTTTGTAAAGCACTATGTCAATGTGGCATGTGTACCTGCCTGCACTTTAGGGTCACTCACAGAATCCCATTGAGTTATGAGTTTTGTAGGGGACCCTTTGCTTCCTAAATAGAACTTAGATGCAGCTAGGTCCAGTCTTGATCTCATAGTTTATTTCTAAAGGAATTAACTACATGGATGTCATTAATATTAATTTGGCACAGTATAAACCACTTACCAAAGGTCTGTTACAAATACGTTCTCTCCAGCTTGAGTATGAAAGGATATTGCAGTCTCAGGTAAGGAATTTCAAACCTTGTGAGACATGTTAGCTTGAGGGGGCTAAGGTAAAATACAGGGATATCCTGACAGGAGAATGGCTTGGTCCTGTTCCCCTACTTGTTTGGGGAAGGGGACATGCTTGTGTTCTACAAGTGCAGGTCCATGATGGGTACCATCCAGACTAGTAAAGATCTACCAGGAAATTACCCTTCCAGATCCAGCAGCAGTAGATCCAGCAACAGCAGATTCAGCACCAGCTGCAGGAAGTGATCCCCGATCAGCATCATCTTCAGGATACTCCTGCTTCTCATGTGCAGCATACCAACAAACCAGAAGGACTCACCATCAGGAGTCCTTGCTACATCTCCACCAATTCCTAATTGGGTAATGCTTTCCAGACAAATCATTTGGTTAAACCTGGCACAATCTTTGAGCACTGACTCTATCTGTCTGTCTACTCCAGACCCCTCTAACCCTTTTAATACTTGTCTTGTAGGAATTCCCGGAACATGAGACTGGGGTGAATTCATAAATCAATATGTTCCCATGTGTGATGACCATGATCAGTTTAAAAATCCATTCTTAGACTGCATCACATGACCAACAAAAACTTCACATCAGACATCTTCTAGCTATCAGTGGCAGAGACCTGAGGAATTAGAAATCTTGGGAAGTATTAAATATTCCCTCTCCGTTTTTACTTCATCTACAACAAACATGTTGCCTCAGCTGAGATAATTAATGTCACTTCTTATGGACCTTCTTCTAATTTCAGTTTTTGGTGCAAGGAGGAAGTTACTTATCAAATAAATGCCACCCAGATTTCAGTTGTTCTCCCAAAAGGAGTCTTTTTGATTTGTGCATTCAGAGTTTGGAAAATGATTCCTAGACTACCTGCAGCAGGCCCTTGCATGTTTGGAAAATTAACACTGTACAACCCAGTTGCTTTTCTGAAATCTCTGCCTGTAAGTCCTCCCAAAAATGATGTTACAAGAAGTATTAACTTCCAAACAGCATCACCCTCTTCACATGTAAAATCCCTTAGGGTGCGTAGACAATCCCAAGTGTTGTACCCACCTCTTAGTTCTTACCCAGCTCAGCCCAAAGCATCTTCTTCACCTAAAGCAGGACAAACTTACACCACTGTGGCACCCCCACTCAGTGCAGCTGAATCACATCCCTCAGAAAAAGTGCAACACTTGCATGAATTCACAGCACAATGTGATTCTCACATGAACTTTTGGTCACACACCAAGAATGTTTTAGGCAGTGTAATAATCCCAGCAATTTGCACAACACATGCATTAGATCTCCTTACCAAAACAGGTTGCTGGTTGGAGAAGGAGGTTAATGCCACTAGTGCCGTCCTGGAAGAATTGTTTCTAGATACTCAAGACAATAAGAAAGCCTTGTTGCAAAATCGTGCTGCAATTGACTTTCTGCTTTTAGTCAATGGACTTGGATGTCAGGAGTCTGAAGACCTCTGCTGCCTCAATTTCTCTGGTCATTCTCAATCTATTCACTCCCATATCTAACAGCCTAAGTATTTAGTCCACAAGATCGACCAGGATGATAGTTGGACCCTTGATGATCTTTCCAGCGGGCTGCCTTTAAAAGGCCTTTCTTCCACTGTGAGAAAAGTTATTACACTTCTACTACTAGGACCCTTTGTAGTCACTCTCATTTTGTGTGTCTTGCCATGTCTGCTCAGTTGTGCCAGGAGTTCCAATCAACAAAAGCATATTCAGTTTTAGAAAATAAAAATGGAGGAAATGTGGCATTCAACTTACAGTATCTGAAATGGAAAAAGTCCTGTCAGAGGTGGACTTGTGAAGAAAATGAAGAAGCTAACTCTAATGCTCTAAAAGCTGATGTTTTTAATGTTGTTTAAATGTACAAGATGGAGTCTATTGTTCTTTTTTTGCTGAATTACCCTTCTTCTTCCCAAAATCCCCTGAGTTACCATTATCTCCCACTTTGGAATGTCTGCAGAGTCCCTAATGAAGGCTCAGAAAGTTTTCTCATAGGCCTATATCTAATCCTTTCTATTGGCTCATAACCCTTGAATTCTATTGGTGAAAAGTCCAAAGTCCCTCGAGATTCCTATTGGTCATTTTCTGATCCTCCTTGAACCCATAAATACCCCCTTCTGTTACCAATAAACGGCTCTGGCTCTCTCTTGTCCCTCAGCTGTGGTTCCTGTGTAGTCCTTGTGGGCTCTCTGGGGGCTACGTGGTAGGGGGCAGCAGGGGGAGCACACCCCTCTAGGTAATGGGCTAAGCCCTGGTCCTAGAGACCCCCACTCAACCATTGCAAAAGGCAAGAAAAATAACCAATAGGAATCCAGGGATTAGGGCAAAGGTGGGAAAAAGCTATGAGAGGAAGAAGATAACATGGTGACTAACCATGGACAGAACCACAAGGGGAATAACCGTGAGGTGAAAAACCACAAGGGGGTAACAATAAACCTTCAAAAACTAAGAACAATAAAATATGCAACTCTTACATTTCAACAGTGAAAGTCTCTAGTTTGTCTGGTCCATGTTAGTCCACAGCACTGTTGTTTTCGTAAGTCCCCTTCTGAAATGTTCTTTCCAGTCCTCATAATCAGAGCATGCTCCCACAGGAAACATAGAAACTCAGTCCTGAAACAAATTTCCTCTTTTTATTTATTAAGTGCAACAGTTTTGGCAGGGATGTTGGCTGAATGTGGCAAGGTTGGTAGGAGTCACTGCCGTGACTGGACGCACATGCTGGCAGGTGCCTGTCAGGACAAAGTGCCTCAAGGCTACACCTAGACTTGGAAGCAAGGTGTGCCTGAGGCCATTCCTGGGCAATGACACCAGCTGGCAGGGAACAGCCTGAAGCATACAACTAAATGCTCTTGCTCTTCAAAACAAAGTGGCTGCCTATAAACTGTTGACTGGGAAGGCCACCTGGCCTGGGCTATGTCAGCCCAGGCACCACTGGGGAGAGTCCTTGATGGTGGGAGCTGCAGGCATCACAGGGACCCCAGCGTAGGTGCAACAGTGCCAGTAGGGGCAGGGCTAGACCCTCAACTGAGAGCCAGAATGGGCCATGGCCTCCCCACAGGGTGCCCAGGAGCATCTCACCATGGCCAGCAGCAGCCCCAAGCCCCACAGTCGTTACAGGGAGCAGGAGCTTACCAATGGTTCCCTGTACTGTTTCCAGTGCAAATGAACTTAGCAATGCAGACTGAAATCCAACTCCCCAAAATGTTTTATTTAGACAACAATTTAGTCCAGGACAGACCCTTTCAATGCATAATGGGTCAGATTGTTCAATGCATAAATCTCTTCATGTACAAAATAAGATGCTAATAATAGTCTAATTAAAAAGATATACAAGCTCTTTAAAAAGCTGTCTATCTCTCACATTCTTCAAAAGCAATCCTGGTCACAGCTAAGTAATCAGAAAATCGAGTGGCAAGTAAAAGTTATGTTAAATCTTCACACACATTTGACAGCAAGGACATAGGTACAGTAGGTCTTGCCCTAGGACAAGGAGGTGGATTAAATAACAATTGAGGTGACTTCTAATCCTTTAATACAATGCTAGGCTGTCCTGTCACTCTGCAACTTTTTAAATGCCTATGTAGATGAGAGTAGGTAATGGACTAATCACTTGATATTATCCGGATTCACTTGCAAATGCAGGAAGAAAACTTTATGCAAAAAAATATTGTTAATGCAAAAGCAGTTATCAGCATTTTGAAAATATGGCAGGCAGACTCTCTGAATTCTTTACAACATAAACAGCCCTTTCTTTTGACAAACATTTTTCTGAAGAATTTATTGTGCCAAGCAAAAATTTCAATAGATCATAAGAGCATAACATACTGTATATCTGTTGGGTAATGTGATCAACTACCATGTACCATCTGTGCCTAAGGCACTGAAAAGTTCTTTGAAAATTCAATTATTTGATTATGAATTTTATTTTTTTTTCTGAATTCTGCAAAACTGCTTTCAGGATTGAATAGTACAGGCCTAGAAAATGGCTCGTGTCCCTGGACTGATACATAATAGATGTTGATTCCTCACAAAGCAGACAATGAGCACTCTGTAGGACTGCACTATAAATAGGAAAGAAGTCTGCGGGGGGTTTTCAGTTTGTTTTTCTGTTACAAATATATTCTTAATGCCAGTATGTTGTATTTTCTTTAATCAGTCCAATAATGCTGCCAGGCAGAAATAAACTTTCCTATTATTATCACTGAACAGTCATTTTACAAATATGAGCCAGTTGTAATTGCAAATTTGTTGTCTTATCTGAACTACATGTCACATCAATTCCCTTAAATACAAAAAAAAGCGCCTGCATTTTGCCTCTGTCTGCACTGTTTATATGGCTCTAAGACATCAGGACTCCCGAGAGATTTCCAACCTCAGAAGGCAATGGTTATCTAAGCACTCTAAAATCCATATTGGAGAGGAGAATTTGGAAACAAGTCAGTTTAATACTATGCTTGAAGTGCAGTTGAAAATTAGTGAAAATGTCAAATATCCTTCATTTTTTTTTCCAAAATAATGAAAATATTTTCAGAAATAAGACTTGGCAACCAACTACAGAGAAGGAAAAAGCATCTCAATTGAGCTCACTTTACTTACAAACCCAAGAGAGTATTAATGGACAGATTAATTTTACTTTCAAAGTGCAGGATAAAACTGATGAAATTTTACTGCTAGGGTCATGGAACATTTCATTATAGCAAATATTAAAAGGACTGTCTATCCCTACAGTTTGGGGTCACAACACATTCCTACAATGGAATCTTTGCTACTGTAGATGATCTTGTAAATATTAGGGAGGAGCAAATGGATTGCATGGATTCGAGGGGAGGCCAGACAAATAATGTGAAACAGTAGACAAGACTAATGCTTTCAAGAAGTGCAAAATGAAAACTTTTGGAGGCACAGACCATCTGGGAAGGGGAGACAGGCAGATAGAGGAAGGCACAAATGCATTTCATACTCTTTCTTTCATGGCCACCACTGGATGTAGAACATTGTGCTAGAAAAAATCCTTTAGGTGAATAGAATTACATTTTTATTTTTTAATACAGTGAAAGAGACAGAAATCTTAGTCTAACTGCTAATCAGCCAATTACTATTAAGAAATCTTATTTTGGGAAACCTCTATTAACACTAAGAGCATGGACTGAAAATTTTGGCAATAATTACGTAAGAAAGGTTTGTTTTACTTAATAATTTAAAAGTTGGGTCACAGCAGAGGAGTTACTGCAATTTGCTTTAAGGATAAACTACAAGAACAGAATGTGAATTAGGGATAATTAATTAGGAACTTCATAGCTTTATATTCTGTATGTCAGTAAAAATACTATATTTACAGTATGTACATTTAGTATACAATATACACTCAGTATAAAACATACACTCAGTTCTCGCTATGGCAAAGGAAAACATTTGTTTTAACATTCATGGCTAGAGTTTCCACTGAAGACCACTAATGTTCCACACAATGTCTGGCTCGATAGAAAAGCTATGAAACTATAAAAGCTAAAATATGTGAAGGCTGCATGGAATTTTCACAGAATCACTGAGCTACAGAATATGCCGAGTTGCAAGGGACTCACAAGGATCATTGAGTCCAACTCTTGGCCAACAGGACCTGGCTCTAGAGTTCTGTTAAGGTTTTTACCTATACCATGCTAGTTGTTTGGTCAGTTTTTGACTGGATACTTCTCTGGTCATACATTCTTTTATTGATATTTCACTACTCTGTAAGTTTGGGGATTTAACTGTTGCCATAAAGAAACACTTTATTAATATTTTTACATTATTCCATGAAATGATTTTATTCAAAATCAGAAAGAAGTAGTCCAGTAAATCTGCCAGGTAACCAAGTAATTACTGTTTACAGTCCTTAAAGGTTAGTGAGAGAGACAGAGAGAGGCATAGTAAAATTTTAATTCATTATTAGAGCACAACAGTCTTAATGAAGATATATTGCTCTTAATTGATAGCTATGGTATTTTCAGAGGACTTCTTAGAAGTGTATAACAAGATGTGATAGCTTAATATACATACTACCTGTCTGTATTTCAGAATTCAGAAAGTAGATTACTTGAATTTTTATACTCTCATTTTCTTTAAAATACAATTAAATAAATCATGACATTAGCTAAAACATTCCA
>JAOXXN010000471.1:41177670-41187930 GCA_026770055.1 Myrmophylax atrothorax
AAATTAGTATTGTTTTATTAATCCTCTCTTCTTTTTCAGCATTTTCAAAATCAAAATCAAACAATAAAAAGCACAAACAGCCAGGAAAAAAAAAATAAAGCTGATTGAAAAATGGTCTCGTTCATATTGATTTGAGTCATCATAGCACTTGTGTATAATTGTGTGCACCTTAATTATTTCCTAAACCACTGTCTACCAATGCTGTGCATTGTTAACCATTTATTTTTTCCCTTCACATCCATGACCTGAGAAAACTGCCATTTAAAGTTTTCATTTTAAGCCATCACTTCCCAATATGTAAAAGCAAGCACAGACTTTACCAGCCACCAGAACAATTAATATAAACCCATGACAGAACAGTTAATATAGACCTGTGATAGGAGATACATCTGTGAGCAAAAATCGTGAACAGAAACTGAACAGAGAAATCCTGCCACTATCACAATTATACCAGAGGAAGAGGCTTTAGAAAAAATTCTTACGATACCTTTCAAAACTGAATTATATTTCTGAATTATATTCACTTTAACTAGAAGTAATGATCTATCTCACAATTAAATCTTTTTTCAAAAAAAAAAAGGAGTGAATTTTCTTTCAGTGACAGAGAAAAGTTTTAATACTGGAGGATGGAACAGAAATTGTATCTGAAGTTTCGATTATTTTTCCTCATGCACACACCAAATGTCAGCTTCACTCAGGTAAGAAAATTAAGTATTTACTGGTTATTTTGACATTCAAAGTAGGTACTGAGCAGTAGATAGCAAATTTTACAAGTTACTACTGGATACACTTCACAATCACACACACGCACATACATATATATATATGCATATATGAAAAAAAAATTAGTGCAAAAATATATTGTCTTTATCTTTTTGGTGTATTGTAAAGCAAAAACATACTGTAAGCAAACTCAGTGAAAAACAACAATTAGTACATTACTGTCTTCCATTACATTCAGACTTCACAAAATGTTCATCATATGCAAAAGAGAATTAAGCTCCAGTGATAACATACATGAATTTTTATCTAGCTGAAATGTATAGCAAAGTAAACAACTATATACAAACCACAAATATTATGTCTTAGTATCAATTTCTATATCAGAAAATGGAAATATTATCAGAGCAATCAGACAAAGTTCTTCCAATAAATGCATGTGGCATAAGATGATGTTATTAGTTTATGTATTCCTTTAGAGGCCTTGGGTAATTTAAAAAGTATTTTGTCTATTTGTGGACAACTTACAAGGAGGCTAGGCACAATTTAGTCCTCAACTGCTGAAATCATTAGCCTTGTTTGCAAAATACATTTTACCTGTTTTTAAGGCAGGTCTCTCTGCCAACATTCTGATGGCATTTTATTACAGGTAAAACATAGTGGAGATTCAAGGAGAGAGCAAAGCTTACCATTGCTGAAAGACTACAGTGTCTCCTGGAGCTGGTCACATTGAGAAAGCATGTGAACCATAAAGATGATGCATGGAATTATGGGCTGCTGGGGGATCTCATCTAAAGCCTGTGAAGATCCCTAAACAAACAAAAAAACTTACATAACAATAATGCCCAACAATGCTGCAGTCAATATTTCTTGTGATAACTCTGCTACACTCTTGCAGTGGAAATTGTTTGTCCTTTACTCTGTTGGAAGAAATGTTCTCAAGATCTAGGTGGATATATGCCAGGCTGGATGTCTCCTTACTCCCTGGAGTCAAGCTGTGATGTGTATTCCCAACCTTGCATCTCCTATATAACTTTAAATCCTTAGAATATGTACTCAGACAAGGGAGCATCAGAGGTCTTATGTTGAAAGTAGTTTCCATATGAAGCTAAGTGATTTTACTACCAAGACAACCTTTGTATGTATATTTGAATAAACCTATTTGATATCTATTCACAGAATCTTTCTTTTAAATGACAACTGCCTCCCAAGTTCCTTTTCAGAAACTGAAACACAAGTGCATGCCCTGAATAAAAAACATGGGTTCACACATAAAAATGCAACAGTAGTAGGGAAACAGCTGGTACAAGACAGACAACACACAGTAAAGGCTTCTACTAAAAAGCCTCCTGTATCCAGAGGCTGCAGGATTATTCGTTAGGATGATATCAACTTTTTCCTTTCCAAGGAAGGCAGTGATCTTAAATAAGCAACTGAGAAATTATAAAGAGAAGAAAAAAAGAAGTAACGTAAATATTTTAAAACAAGCAAGTTCTTAAATATCACATTCTTTCCCATCAGTACCTTTAAGCCTCAGAGTCCTATCAACTTACTGATAAAACCAAGATTTTTGCCTCAGTTAACACTGCAAAAGTTCCCAGAATGGAATGAATTCTGCTGTGTCGAATTGCAGGTTCTTTATTACTGGTCGTAATGTAAAAGGCACAAAAAGCAGCTCGATTCCTACATCCTAAGAGCAGTTAGGAGTGCAAGCAACCACAAAAAATCATACTCTGGCTTGTAAACTGCACAGTTTTGATAAGAAAGTCATTAGCAGTGAATGGAGAGGACCCTTTATGATGACATTGTTTTATAGTCACATCAGAAGCAGACTTTAAGGTCATAAAGTACTTCAGCTCTTCCTGCAGTAGAGACAAAATGCCATGTTTCAGGAAATCTGCTACAATTTTCTTTACTGTGAAGCTTCATGATTTCCCTTCTAATTTCCAGGAGGTATTTCTTTTTTATGGGGCACTGACACATTATTCCTACATGTAAGTCACTTGTGCTGCTCTTCCACTGTCCTGCTGTAGTCTGGGCTCTTCTTTTCTAGTACATATCAACAGATAATATGTGTGAATATATAAATAATGCTATTTATATTACTTAATTTCTTTTCAATCTCATTTTCTTCAGTGTCTTCTTACTTTGCGCTTTACTTTTGTGCTTCCTGTCCTGCCTGACTGTAGCTAAGTATACAATGCATAGTGTCTTTAAAACTCATTAATTCAAATACAGTTATAAAGTATGAAAATCAGTAAAGGACACAAAGAATGGCAGACGATCAATATTTATCTCAATGGTAATGATTTGTGCTACGAGGAATGCTGAATGGGCCTGGAAAACAGCATAAACTTCTGTGCCACAGGCAAGTTCTTCACTAATTTGAAAATCTACAGAAGAAAGTTTTGGAATAAGATGGAAAGTTCCAAGTTTCAGAGCAACCTGAGAGTTAAACAAATTTGTGGCTTCATTCTGGCTTTAAATTCCATCACACAGGGAATAGCTGAACTCAGTTGCTACCTAAATTGTATTTTAGGGAATTAGGATAGTCCTCCAAAACCTTGAGACAGCTGCAGATTCTTTGGTCTTTTAAGGAAGAAAGGATCCTTATCTTCAGTAAGGAAGAACGTCATTCATTAATCATCCTGCTTTGTTCTGTTGTGACAAATCAGTTTATACTATTTATAAAAAAAATCTGTAACTAACTCAGCAAGAAAACCTCATTACTAGATAGTTAAATAACAAATGTTCTCTCATCATAGCATTTCTCTCTCTAACTCTAATTAACCTCCAAAAGAGGCATAAAAAAACAAAATCCCCTTCCAGTTAGAAGGCAAAATAACACTAATGTGAGTGAAAAGTGCTGGCAAAACAGCAGCAGAAGGAGGAATGGAATGTTCAATGTATTCTTTGGGTTCCTGGAGTACATAGCGTAGTCTTGAGGGTAAACTAAACCTCAAAGAAATGGAGCCACAGCAAGGCAGTTCAGCTGCATCCCCTGTGAAAAAACTACATCAAGCAAGCAGCAAAGGAGATGTAACAGTCCATGAGTAAGCAGTCCAAGCCTGGTGCATGCAGCAAGAAGCAAGACAGTTCTGTACAGAGGCTGGTTGCTGTAAAAACTAGTTCACATCCATCCACCACTGTGTCAAAATAGAGATGTCCTTGGAGTGACATTGTCCTTCCCTGCCTGTGCACCAGTCCCAGGCTCATTTCTCCTCAACTCATTAAAAGACATCACACACACCTTGGACATCCCAGCCACAAGAATACTGGTGTGTGCACCTCAGAGAAACAGGATGAATGACCATTTTTGAACTAGATGACAGCCATCATATGTGGTAGACTTCCCTAAGAGGAATGCAAATCCATGCAGTCTGCTAAGAACAGAACTTATTTCAAGGGACTTGTGCTAAAAAAAAAAAAAAAAAAAAAAAAAATTTTTACCCAGTATTTATGTCTGATTTCTTTTTTCCTTAATTTGTGGGCAATATATGCAAAATCAGATATAAAAATAAGGATACAGTTATTGGGATTTCCAAAACTGTCTAACTAGACAATGCACTCTCATAGACATGAAAAGAGGCAACCAATTGCATCTGGCACTAAGTTTACCCATACTTTTGTTTAAAGACCTCTTATGAACTGCTTAATATCAAAATATACTACTAGAAGTCTGAGAACAAGTCAAAGTGATATCATTTATCAGTAAGTTCGTGCTGTACTAAGCACATTAGTCAGAGGTATGCTGAGCACCTCCAGGTCTGTTTGACAATCCACAATCAGCCAGATTGCTCTGGTACTGGAACCAGGCCTTTTGCCACATCATCTGTCTACAAAGGCAGAAACCACTAAACTGTCATGTACTAAACAGACATATGTTTCCAAACTCTCCATTGTTTCCTTTATTACAGCAAGAAGGATGCCAAACTCAGTTCTTCACAAACCTCAAATAACAGTATTGAGCTCATGAATTTTTGTTGATTGGATGACTACTGGTTTCATTAAAAACTCATATTCAGTAGCACACAAATTTTCACAGTAGGTATCATAGCTGTAACTGATTCTACTGGAAATTAAAAATTGGCAGTACTCTGCATCTCACACGCCAGTTAGGACATTCACATCCGATTTGTGCTGTGTTATTTATACAGCTATAATTATCAATTTATCTATATTTCAGTCCTAAATTCTGAATTAGATTAGCATATCTCAACTCTGTGTATCTTAGAGTTTGCCATGTAGAAATTCCCAGCTGCATTTCCCCAGGAGGCATATTAATTATATACACCGGAAAGTATTGCACGAAATTCAGCTTCTAATTTGTTCTCCTTCTGGCTCAATAACATGTCTTAAGATGATGATTAGCTGTTTTGCAGGTGCAGAATTGGAAGGAAGAGAGAAGTAAAATTACTCCACCCCTATTTGACCAGCCTGGATAGAAGCTGAGCAGATGGGGCCACCACTGAGTTTCTTTCCCCTTTTTCCATAAGCTGGTGTGGTGGCTGCAATAAACCCAGCACAAGTCAGTGGAGATGACTGCTCACCCACAATATTTTGGAACATAGTTGTCATTCTCTGTTCTATTGAAGTATCCAGAGGAACACGCTGGTGGTACCTAAACACTTGGCCTGTCCTTGACTGAATTCTGCTGTCATTATGGTGGGCCTCACAGCAACAGGCAAGTGAATAATCCCTTGCCTCTACGCAGAAATGTTGCCAATAGTTGTGACAGCTGCACAGTAGAGCCAGATACAGCTTTTTGGTGAATGCCATGGCACCCAAAAATGTGATTTCAGATGACTTAAACAGTACAAATAATGATTTTATGTTAACTGTATTGTCAGTCTTGGCTCAGATTTTTTCTCCATGCTCAGATTCCTAAACTAGTGAAGAGAAGGAGAGGCAGGATACTGCTGTCACCCCAGCTGTAGGAGAGGGGCACTGTGCCAGGGTACACAGCAGACATTCCCAGTGTCTCCTTTGGAGTCAAGATGATGCTTTTTAAAAGGCTGTAACTATTTGGCTCTCTGTACAAATGCTGGAGATTAAATGCTTCAAGCAAGCAAAGTTATACTTTCTGCTCAAAGTGAAAAATAATAATAATTTTTCTTCATTTGGAAAAAAAATGCAGTTTGGTTCAGATATTCCCGCTTATTACCTTCCTTTTTCTGGCTCATAGCAATAGCAAAACCAAAAATCAAGAAGCTGCACGTTTGCTTTGAAAATACCTTTGATAAGTAATTGGTGTGTAACTCTGCCAGTGCAATGAGCAATAGCAGCACACTGCATCTTATCAGTGTTTGAAAAGGAATTTCTGGAAGTAAAATGTACAGCAACCCATCATTCCTATTTGCTCCTGTGCCTTCCTTTGAATTTTAACTATTGCTTGACTGAAATAACCAAGGTTATCATTTCCAGGATCCCTTAGTCCCAAGAACCCCAGCTTAATACCTACCTTGCTTATCATATAGTCAAAGCAGTATGTTCTCATTTAATTTGAAACGGACCACAGGATAAATGTTACCATCATTATTTTGTTATTAAGTATCATGTGTATCAGTGACAACCTTTTTGATTAAGAATATACAAAACTAAAATATTGGCGCATCTGAAATGCTTTATTTTGCTGCCATTAGAAAAGAAAGAAATTCAAAGGAAGAAAGAAAACCACATATTGATTGTAATAACAGTTTTGACCATAGGTCAACTAGACAGTATATCTGCTCCATGTTTACTTTTCCGAGAAATCTTTCCTGTCTCATTAGTGGCCTTCAAATGTACAAAGAGAGAAAGCTAGCTGTGAGCCTGAGTTGCAAAATCACACCAGCAGTATCCAAAGTGCCTTTGACTTAGTTGTTTTCAACAAACTTTTTGGCAAACACACTAAACTTGCGATCATGCGTGTGCTGCTGCTTTTCATCTGTCTCCATACACCATGTTTGCTTGGAGAAGGTGCCAGGTAACAGTTATACAAGGAATCAAGCTTTAAAATGTGGCAGAGGTGGTGTGTGGGTGTATGAAAGAGGGGACATGAAGACACAATACTTAAGCCCTTATCTTAACAAATTTCAGTATTAGATGAGTGCAATTTTTCTGTTTCTACATCTTTTTCACATGGTTAACATGACAAAAGTCAAAAATACTGCAGAAGACACATGATCTGACGGACTGGTGCATTTAAAACTTAATTCTTTATCTCCAGATTTTTCTCATCCACACTCCACTTTCTATTCCTACTGTTATCACCATGTATTTATGGTCATTCAGATATCTAAGGAGGGAGCCATCCAGATTTACTTCTCTTCCCTGTGCTTACTTATTCATTCCAGTCTCATCAATGAGACTTTGTGTGTGTGTGCTTTGCTGATGAAAGTCACAGATACACCTTTGTAAATCTGCAAAAGTCATAGTCTAATGAAGCATCCTGGGGAAAAAAAAAGTGTTTTCTGGCAGAGAACTCCAAAGCAGCAAAGCTGTACTTCACTTATCCCTAGGTAAATCAAAAAGCCTAAGCAATCTCTATTTGGACCCCAAGCCCAGACAAAAAATCCTCAGAGGTGGATGATCTTAAAAGAAAGGAACCAGAGATTGTTTTAAAAAAATAATGCTAATAATGTGTATGTATTCGCTTGTTAGGAAAAACCTGCTTGTAGATAGTTGATTACTAGAATCAAAATTCTATTCTAAAATACCCAAGTAGATTTTTTCCTTGTTTTAAATTTTACAGATAGTGTGGGGTTTTTATAAGACTAATTGATAAATAGAAATATATTTTAATTATAAATATATAAATAAATCTTATCAATAAGTCTTTTTTATGACTGGTTTACAATTTAACAGTTTGTACTAACTGGGCAGACAAGTGATTAAAACTATACTACACAGAGGATCCATCATCCAAATAACAATTTGGACATGTTTGCAGAATAAATTGGTATATCAAAGGTACAGCTAATACTTTCAATAGGATCATAATCACCCTCTAAGGAATGCAGTTGCAGGAGCATGGTTTGTTTTGTGTAGTCACACCATAGCAAAGTCTGTTTAATCACCTACCTGATATTTTCATTTGCACATGGGAATCCACCAGCAGTATTCAGCAGGAGTAAATCAGTAAAGAAATCCCATTGCCAAGAATTTATATGTTTTTTTTCTTTGCAGACATGGACTTTTCTTTTTCTTAGTGTTTTAAGAGTTGAATCAGGAATAACTTATTCATTCACTCTTCAAGCAGACCCTCAAATATCTGTAGAACTGTTCTGAACTAAGTCTCTATACTACGTTTGATGTATGGCTTTCCTACCACATCTGGAAGTTCAAAGCTAGTGCAATAATTTCGTAAATATTTTAGAACACAATCGTGGGCAGGTGTGAGATGGCAGAGCTTCACTAATTCAAGTTGATTTCAACAAAACTTCAACTTACATCAGCTGAGAAGCAGAACAAGAGTATTTAACTAAGCGTATAGAACTGTAAAAGAAAAAGCCTTTCCCTTATCTCTTGCAGAGAGGGGCATGTGGTTTGCATTTAGCCCAGCACCCTATGGCATTAGGCATGCAAGAAGACCAGTGCACCAGTCCAAGTCCAAACAAATGCTACAATTTTCCAATGACCGGTATCAACTTGAGTCAGATGAAGATAAGCAGTGAAACTCTGAAGCTAACTTTGTAATGTTCTTGTCTTCCAGTAACATCCCCAAAGTATTGATTTTTTGCATTCCGAGTGAAAAGAAAGATTAATGACATTGCAAGAAGACAAATGCACAGAATGTGTCCCTCACTTGATGTTATTTCACAGAAAGATTTGTCTGATAGAAAGGAAAAAAATAATTATTTAATATTTATATTTTTTCTAGAAACTTCTTTTTTTCTTGAGGGCCATTTTATCTCATTATCAAGAAAACTGACCATAAGTTTGTGGTTTGATACAGATGCTGAGAAACTGTTTTCTTTCATTCCACACATGCACAAACACACACACAGAGTAGATTACAAAGGCATTTTCAGTTCTGTGATGCATTTTGGAATTGTGAAATTGAAAAGAGCTTTTTTTCCCAGTTAATAAGACCTTATTTACAAGATCTGTAGCTTTCTCCCACACACTGACAGTGTATAGACACTGCCATACGCAGTGGTGAACAGTAGTCTGTTATTTTAAAGTTTGCTTCATTATTATAACGCAGTATTATGCTTTTATATGTCATCTTGAAGGCAATTAATATTTATATTAGCCATGCATGATACTTATTTGTTTTTCTTAGACTTAAAATAGGAATTAATTAACTCATTTTTACTGAAATTTGACTTTACTGCACATTAGCCACTTTTATTGCTGTAAACATGTAAATCATTATGAAAGCATTTATTTTTGTTATGGAGTATACTACTCACTTTATGTTCCAGAATGCCTGCTGATTTAGTCTTTCAGTGGAATATGAAATTTTTACTTATTAGTTCCAAATGTAGCTTAAGGGATCTGAATCCATAATAAAAACATAACAGTCAAACTGTCAGTTTTCCCATTATCTGGTTGGTTGCTTGGTTGTGGGGGTTTTTTGTTATTTTGGGGGTTTTTTTAGCAACATGATATAAAAAACAAAAACCAAAACAACAACAACAAAACTCGATGTGGTTAAAAGGAAAATTCTCCAAGGATGAGTATGATGGGTGTGTAACCGATTAGTACAGCACACACCACATGCCTCTGTGCTGCCTCACTGGCCCGAGGGAGCCCAGGTGGGTGCAGGAGAGTGGGAATCATGGGAACAATTTCTGACTTACTAAGAGGAAGGATGGGACAGGACTTGTGGAGGCCATGTTGCCACACAGAAAAATTTTCTAAAAGCCTTTGCAAAACTCTTTTTTGAAAAATTTTACATTCTGTTCTGCCTGTACCTCTGCAAATCATTTTTACAGAGCATTGTGAATTAAACTGACTTTGATGGGAACAATATATCAGTAATGCCAGCACTGAGCTAAGAAGTGCTATAAACTCTCAGTTAGCAAAATCACATGCTCACAACTGCCCTTTATAAAAGTCGATGTCTATTATCATTATCAGTGTGCAAACTGAACCTGGCAACAATGCATATAGATTAGTTGAAACAAAGTATAGCTTCAATGGCAAGGAAAAGAGTAACTTCATTATTTTCTAGGAGGTTTTCTTCATATTCCAGATAGGAATTTTTGTTTTGTCTCTCACATATACAAGACTGGAATTGGTTGCTAAAAGAAACCCTTTTCCCATTATATTTATTCAAAATTAATATTTTAAATTTTTATTTTACAGTAAAAATCTATCTACCTTATGTTTTCAATTCTGCCAGTTAGGTTTTTCTTTTTGCTTGGCAGGCAAACTCTGCACATTGCTGTTCTACTGAGAATATAGCTTTTCGGTAGGTGTGCGTACTTAATTACCTTGACTAACTTCTTCCTTCGGTGCCATCAGACGCCTATGCAACTTATATGTGCTTTAAAATAATAAAAAAATGATCATAATACACCATAAGTAGTATGCCCAAAGATTTTCTTCTCT
>JAOXXN010000471.1:41207776-41218471 GCA_026770055.1 Myrmophylax atrothorax
AAGCCTAGCACCACAAAGAGAGGTTGCTTACCTCAAAGAAATGAAATGCATTTGTTTGTTATATTTTGGGAGGAAGTGACATCATATATCATGGGCATTGTTTTCCATTGGAAAAAAAAAGCTTTCTACTTAGCATATTAGGTAATATTTAAGTAGGATGCATTTTACTGGAGAGCATCTGAAAGGACATATTTCTTTTTTTGCATTTTTGTTTGCACATAGTAAATTTTTCATCATATTGTGTATGCTGGCATATGGTAAAACAGTGAAAACAAGGACAAACCCAGAAGTGTCTAAGCAAACCAGAAATGACAAAGAATTGCAGATCAATCAAATGGGAATCAAAATAAATCTGTATTTATAGATGTGATGTGATTATCTCTTTTGTATGCAAATTCAGTAATTTAATTAAAATCTGTCTTTTCATTTATTGAGCATCAAAATAATCAGAAACAAAATCAGAAAATGAGTGGAAAAAGGGAAAGAGAGCATTCACTAGGACAATAATTAAACAGCAGAATCAAGACCAAATCCAGCAGAAATCAATTAAATCAAAGCAGACAACTGCATGTGAAATGCAAATAGAGAAAACAATAATTTTGTAAATTATCCACAGACTACTAAGAAAAGAAGAGTTGTAAGGGAACAGACTCAGGTTCAATTTCAGATGTTATGGAAAGCTGTTTGCTAAGCTCTGGTCTCTTGCACATGCAATATTATGGGAACTACAGAGGAAATTAATCATAATCATTCTTGACACGTTTGGTCAGGACACACATAAAAACCATACTTAGTCAAGGCCTGAAACAGAAACTGATTATTGATTGAGTCGCACTTTTGCAAAGAAACATCCTGGAATGATAAAGCAGGAATTATCAGTGATTAATATATTATGGAGAACACATATTTCTGTGCTGCAGATTTCATTTGCCCTGTGATAAGTGTTTTTTCAAGCATCTGTAAATCAGCTCTGCATTTTCCATTTCAGAGCCCTCTATCTTTTTCAGATTTGTTTGAAAGATGTTTTGACAAGGAAAACTATTACTCTTTATGACCCCTCAAAATGCTACACATAATTTAAAGTGAAGCCTAAAATGACCCTAAGTGAAGTAAAATCTTGCAGTTTGACATGTCGATTCTAGAATTCATTCAATGCCAAGGGAAGACTATATACCTACATTTTCATCATTTCACTTGGTCTATTCATCACAAAACTTTGGGACCTATAAAATTATACCATTTTTTGAACTAAGAATTGGGAAAAAACAGATGCTATTTCTGACACTGATGATAACCTGTTCAAACTGATTGCTTGTTCAGAAATTGAGGTGTATGATGTGCTCCAATTTTTATGTAAGTTTTATTATTTTCATTAGATTAACTGGGTAAGAAGACAAGGTTTTAAGGTCCCTTAAGACTTCATCAGGAAAATTAGTAGCTGCTTTTATGTAGTCTCTTTGCAAGTGAATGTGTAAAAATAATCTTCATATATAGCAATGTAGGTTTCGCTTATCAATAGTCCCACCAGACAACAATAAGACAAGAAAATCTCATCTGCTGTATAAATACTTTTAGAAGAGAACACTAATTAATGAGACCCAGAGGAAGATATTGAAAAATTTCTTGCATGTTGAGACATGCTGAAAGATAGGAATATAATGAGATAAGGGTTTCTCATAATAAGAAAGTAAGAGAAAAGGTGAAAGTAACTCAGATAATCTTAAATCCTGATTTAAATATAGTAGAAGATGAACCCAGGGTAAACAGACGTTCAACACTGAATAAAGAAATGTTAGAGGTAAAAAAACAAGGGTTAAAAGTACACTAATACTAGGCAAGTGAGTTGAAACAAGTATTCTAACTAATCTGGCTCAGGAATATGTCATAGTTTTGATAATGTGAAGTTTTTCTATATTATGCAAGGATACTAAAAAAATGGAAATGTTACTGATGCCCAAGAGAAAGCAAACTATGCAGAGACAGCAAAAACACAAGAGGACTGGAATGAAGGCATATTATTTAGGAAGGATATGTACAGGAAACACTGCATAGAGTGTTTCAACTGGAAAGAGAGTTAGGATGCATCAAGCTGAATTGATTTGTTTTAAAATAAATTCAAGAGGAAAAATAAGAGACAGTCCATCACAGAAGAGCTAGAGGAATCCTACAGTCATCCAGCAGCAGATATTGTGGTAACAGTATTAAAGAAATACCACTAGGAACTGTATGGTTATGGAAGACATCAGCCATACAGATATATACTGGAGAAACGTCTATACCCTCAGTACGTGCTTTCAGCTTGGGTCTGAAGCAATATTATGAAATCATACAATACTGAACACATATCTGCACTGTAAAATTGTAAAAATCTGAGCCCCTGTGACCTTCCCCTTTCAGCTGATCATTAGGCTTAGGACCATTTCACACATTTCACAACAAAAGCCTGAGGGGAGGCAGACATCTTAACTCTAACTAGGTAAGCACCAGACACAAGGAAGAACTATTTCATCCAAGGACACAAACAAGTATAAGCTATTGCTTAATAACTGTGGGCTTAAAATTAACCATCAGGGAAGGTGGGGACAAGACATGTTCTGGAGCAGTTTTCTGAGAGTAGCTGATTTTCTTTTGTCCAACTATGTACTTTTCATAGGGGAATTCATCCATTTATGATTGTCAGTTATGCAGTTTGTCCTAGTTACAGCGGCTAGGACCATCTTATCACTGTGTGGTTGCAACCAAAACTGTGTATTCTACATCCTTTATGTCATTTCTCATGAACAGTTAATAATGGATCATTTGCAGCAGCTGCCCAGGGCACACCTGACTTCTCAGGCTACAAGCTGGGTGTTAACCCTGGGAGATAGGGTCTGCACACCAATGACTCAGCCATGATAACTCCCCTCCAGGAAGTCGTTAGTACCTTCACACTCAGCCTAAGGGGGTGTGTCTGCTAATAGGCCATCAAAGATTCAAAAAATACCCCATGACTCACAGGGTTAAATGACCCATTGTGAAAGTCCTCACCCTGGGCGAGCTACTGAGCATTCCCGCCTGAACCTGAGAATATATAAACTTTAGGGTTTGGGACTTCTGGTGCCACTTATCAGATCCAGAGGAGGACCAGAACCTAGACAGGACTGCGACCGCCACTCTTGACCAGATTGCGACCATCATCCTCACCAACAGGTTTTTCCTTTCCTTTTACTTTGGACTCAGGGGGCCCACGTGGTACTCAGCACAGGGGCTAAAGAACACAATTCTGTTCATGCCTCAGGGTGCTAGGTTATACTTCTGGGGGTTTGTGGTTTCAAATCAATTTTTTTCTCTGTATCATTCTATTTATTGTAATATTTTTATTAAATTGTAATTCTGACTTGTAATCTCTTTTTGGGTTGGGTTCATTTCTCCTACCAGTTTACCTTTAAACCAGCACACAGCTGAGTTGGACTAGACCCAATGAGTCAGAAGGTCTCTCTCTGTATTCTGTAGGAACCTTTCAAAACTTTTAAATAATCCTTGGAAGTATGAAGGACAGCACCTGATGAAGAAGTAACAGAACATTACCCACTGGCACTCAGCCAGTTTTCACCAAGGATTTGCAGACACTTTGATGTCTCTTCTGAGCAGCATGTGAGGCACTGGAGAACTTTCCCTATCCCCTTGACAGTCATTTGTCAGTCAAGTACTGACATCACAGAATGGAAGCTTATTCAAACATAGATATCTCTGGCTCATGACAGTTCTGAGAGGACACTGATTTAAGCCCCTAAAGATTTCAAGTGAAAATAAATCAGATCCCAGATCAGTAAAAAATAAAATGTCTTATAACACAAACCTATCAGTGACATTCTTCCTTCTTCTAGAAAAAAAAGATCTGCTTAACCTCCACAAACCTCTCAGCAGTTTTTACAGCCTTTCTTTATCCACTGTGATGTAAGAGGCTACTTGGACAGTAACTGAATGCAAAATAATTGTGTGTCTCCTTCAAGTCAGACAGCTCACTGTATTTAATTTTTGCCCTAAGCTAGACAGCAATACATTTTAAGACCTCCTTTATACCTAACAGCGTCTCTTTTTTCTGTGCAGCTCACTGCTTACTTTGAATTCAATATGTGGTAGTCTTTTATTATCAACATATTAGATATCATTATAACTTAGCACATGAATAGTTTTATTAGTCTGTCATCTCATGACAGATAGGAAAGTTTTGTCAAGGGGAGTCAAAATTTCCTACCACAAAGTCAATCTCAGGAGTCTTATGTGTACCAAGTGCCTTCCAAAGGGAGTGTTAACTGAACACAACATAAACCTAAAGTAGACAAACAACCCAGCTTACTGCAGTGAAATGTTTGGTACAGAGCAAAACACTAGCTGAAGATTAACAGCCTATTAAAAATTAAATCAAGCTATTAGAAGCCAACAAGCATGGGAAAGGTTCTTTTTGTCATTCAGCTATTATCGCGTTTGATGTCGCATTAAATTGCCCATTGGGCAAAGCACTGAAAAGCTAATATGGGAATGCCTTGTTTATAATGTTCACTTTCATCTGTGAATTAAAAAAGCAATTCATCAATAACAAAACCAGTTTAAATGATGTATGAAGTGAAGACACAATTCTGCAACAACTGCTCCTTCCAGATAAGACCCAAGGATAAACTGCATCCACAGGGGGATGAAAACAAGACACCATTGGGTTCTGCAGGCTAAAAGCATTTTATGTAGCATGAAGGACTCTTTATCAAGTGCAGCCACATCTAAGTCTTACAAATTATAATCAGGCCAAAAGAAGTCCTGATCTGTACTTTACTATTTTCCCATTAGCACTAAGGCTGTAAAGCACTGTAATTTGATAACAAGTCCCTTAAATGCCATACAATATGTGCAGTTTTCTCCATGAACAATGACACGATTCCCCTAAGATAGGTTTAATAAAGCCAAATGAATCGGTGCTTTCTGTTAGTTATTTATGAAACATCCAGGAACAGCTGCAAGAAATGTACAACCTCCTAAATGAGTTCCGCCTCCAGCAGTTGTGTAGACCAGATGGGAGAGTGACAAGCTCCACTTAATGTGTCACAGCATCAGCTCAATCATAAAATGGTACTAAACAAATCTCCTTGAAACAGAACCACCTGTTTACTACCAATACACCTTCTATTTCTCAAGTGGCAACTCTAATTTGTGATGTGTAACCTAAAAGAAGCACCCCTTCAACCCCACGAAGCAACCCTCAGCAAAAGGGATTTCTTTGGAAAAAAGCAATGCCTTGCTCTTTATAGTCAGCCTCAAGTGGTTTTAAAGCCTTTCATTTATCAGGCCTGCTCACATATTAGTCAATGTACCATCTTCCCACTGAGAATTTTCCAGGTTAATTATTCAAGTTCAAGTTTGGTTTGTCTTCAACTTTTACTCAGTAGTTATTAGAAACAGAAATCTAAAATGCCTTCTGTTTAACCTCATTGCCAGAGCCCTGGTCTGAAAGCCTCAGATCTGGTTTCTGCACATAGCCATTATTTTTTCTAGCCTGAACAAGAATATATTATGTGGGGTCTGTCGCAGCTCACTCAGGAAGAGGTGTGAGGGATCTCCAGATGTCTATAAAGCTTAGAAATAACTGTGTTGGTCTGGGGAGAGAGCAAGACAGCATAATGTAATTAGGAAGCATAACCTACATACAAACTTTGCAAATGTTTACTTGCATAACATCAAGTTTGCTTTATAACAAATATTTCCTACTTGTCAGGAAAGCTTATTGCAGTGGTACTTCCAGTTTCCCTTAATTTTAATGAGAATAAGGTGGTGTAAACATGGAGACCTGAACCTATTCAAAGTGCCATCAGGCAATTAGAGGTGTCTAGGCTGAGATTTCCACAGCATGTGATTTGATGCTGGAGTTGTGCCTAGATCCATTGTGCTAGGCTAAACTTCAGGGAGTTCACCTTGCCAGAAGTGTTCAGGAATACATATCTGATGCTAACACACAATCCCAAGGAGGTGTAGACCCAGACTTCTCATGTGTATGCCAAGGTTCTCTATCAATTAATAAGCTTTTATTCTTAATGATTTGCAAACAAGTCATCTCTGCAGATGTTTAACTACTTAAACATATCCAATCTTGCTCATGTTTTGCTTGGATGGCATTCATTTATAAAGTGTCAGATGCTCCCCATGTCAGCATCTGCTCATTCATGTGGTAATTATTCTATTAGGGGACCAGGATTTCAGCCATTTGAAATTAAAACTGGTATGACATTGACAACAGGAGTTGTTGTGATGGATGCCATTCTATTTCAAATGGTGATGTTATTCTTAAAAGGAAACACCAAGAAAACAGATAAGAGACTAAAAAGCCATAAGCCTTGCCAGGATTAAAGGACAGGATTAATGCTAGTTTACAGAATTTTTCCCATACATAATATTTTCCAGAACATAATGAGGTTAAGAACTCCATCTAGCTTATATCTCCATACAGCCACTGCAAAGAGTTTTGAACTCTGTGTACACAGTGTCTTTTCTGCTACAGTAGTATCTCAGTTAAATGTTAAAGTTAGAAACTCCTGCAGGCTACCACATAAGTAGATGTTTGTTTGCTCTCACCTACACTGGTTTTCTTTCTTCAAAAATGCCTGTGACTGTGAAAAAACTGATATGCATTTTTGTTTTCCAAATAAATGCAGAGATTTCCATGCTTAGGTTTTTTGTTAAAACAGCACTGAAAAATTAGCCTTTATGTCAGGTTTATGTTTTTGCAGTATTTATGCTTTTCCACAATATTTTACTCACACTAGTTTTTTTGAAATCATTATTTTTTAATAATCATATTAGTAGATGTTTAAAAGAAATAATTCACTGAATTTGCTGTATCATGGACTAGAAGCTAGAAATCAGGTAACAGTAGACATATGAATAGGGCAAAATGGTAGCAAGCCAAGATTTTTTGCACAAAGTTTGGCTGGGTCACTTATAAAAAGGAATAAGCTAGGTCAGTCTGAGGGAGACCTACCCAGACCCCTGAAAGTGGGGATGAAGAACAAAAATCCCTACCCAAAACTGATGCCAGAAGACACTACCCCGGCTCTGCCCAGACTCCACCCAGACTCTGCCTATCATCAATATGTAATGAGATCTTGTAATACATGAATAATGTATGGAAGATGTTGTAATCACTTAGATTCAGATGTATAAACTAACTTGCTTTTGCACTTGTGCTTGGAAGTGAGTTTGTGCAGCGTTAGTTGCCTCGCTTCCCTGCGCAGAAATAAATACCTGCTGCTAATGGAATACAAAACTTTCTCTTGCAGTTCTTTTGGGGGCGTTTTCACTATCACTTTCACGTTAGAAAATACCCCATGTTCTCCTAAGGAAACAGTGACTCCCTGTGTTTCTCTCTCCTCTCACTTTAGTTCAGTTTTCCATGAGGCACAGACTTTCCTGGGGCTGAGCAACATCCTGGTACCTCTAAGTGACAAAACAAATGAAATCAGGCCTGACAGATACAATTCCGGAGAGGTGCTGCAATGGATCTGCTGCAGGGAGTGAACTGAGTACCTCCTAAGAGATGCAGTGCATATGCACTGTGGCTATGAGTTATGTCAGGTAAAGATCCCTAAACACTAAGTTATGCTTTATTAGTGTAAAAAATACTGTTTGCGTACTCAAGACTTGTAAAAACCTTCACTCCTTTTTTAAAAAGAAAAGGGAAATACATAGAGGAATAACAAAATTTCTTCTATTAGAAACACTTTATAATCCATATGACTGCCAACATGAAAATGCCATTAAATAATCTATAAACAAGATGTAAAAATAAACACCTCTAAAAAATTCTGTATTATATGATTACAAACTCAGGATCATGTTATATGCAAATCAGCAAATGCAAAATATATTTCTGTACTTGTGTACATAAATCAAGGGATGGATTTTTTTCACTTTAGGCACCTAAAGTCCCCACTGTGTCACCAGGAGGCCTGAGTCTAGCCTGTGCTGGCATCTTCACCATGTTATTGTCTTGCCACAGTGGCTGAGGCTTCCCTGGATGTCCCACTCTACTCCCCAGCTGCCCTGCTCCTGCGCTGGGAACAGAAGGATGGACACCAGCCCCCACAGAGCCAGCAGCACTGGCAGGATCCTGGTGATGCCCTCTAAAAAGCCTTGTGACCAGAACAGGGTCTGTCCCATAACACAAAAAAGTGGAAACTTGTTAACAATGGAAATTAGAAAGAGGGAACATTACCAGAGGCTTTTTATTTAACTTTCATATCAAGGCTGGCTTACAGAAATTGTACAGTCAAGCATCTTTGCTCAGTGAATTAAAAAAAACCCAAATCAAATGTGAAATAGCCAGCAGAGCTTTGGAGTTACTCCTAGGATGCATCCTGTGACCAAAGAAATGTCAGATCACTTTGGGGACAAATTCTCTTGGTGGTTTGCTAAAAACAAATGGTAGCATATATTTTCTAAATATTCAAATTTGATCTGGAAAACCTCTTTCTTAGAAGCTGTGTTTAGGCTAGATTCAGTTATGTACATTATTCTGTGATAGTATTTGCTTCCATTAGAAGTTGGTAAGACTGATAACACTATCAGGTTGCTCAAGCAATGAGTATGACCATGCCTACTATTCATTGCTTGTGGAGTGTTGTTAACCCTGAGACTGTAAGCTATGAAGAACATTGGCCATTGTAGAAAAAACATCCCTCAAAAACATAACAATGCTTAACAATTTTCTATTCAGCACGGCATCAAGATAGCTATGGCACTGGTATTCCTGTGCCTCAAATGCTGAAGTCTGTTACACATCCTGGAAATAATTAATTGATACTGAGCTGCACCAACTACAACTTCTCCTGACTTTGAGATATTCATGCTTTCTTTTACCCCTACTCAGTAATTCATCAAGCCTAAGGTGCAATCACCCCAGTAGCTCCATAGGAGGATAAGTTACAAGCACACCTTCGAAAACTGTCATGTCCTCCAATGAACTTGCTATACCAAAAAAACGCAAAAAGCCTATCACCTAGATCTAGCTCCCTGACAGCAAACCCATCTGCTGTCTGTTACTGAATTTATTTTAAACAGCATTGCAGCTGAGAGTCATGATGCTAGCTTAAAAATTTCTGTCTATGCCAAGCTTGGCTCTGGTGCCAATCATTTGTTGTGACTCATCTGCTATAAATGACAGAATATGGACAAGCAGACTTTTAAGGACAAGAATAAAAGAACTAAAAAAAAAAAAAAAAGGCAAATGGGAAATTCTTTGAAGGACAAGGGATAGCATAAAGGTAGCAATGGAAATGAGATGAAAAACAGAGACAGAAAAAGTTAGAGGATGCAAAACAGGAATTCAGCTGCTGACAGGCACTGATTCATTGCACTGAAAAAAGATTGATTTACTGTGAAATTCGTAGTCATTACACTGGCAAATCTGACAACATTTAAAACACTACAGGCAAGTACCACTAAAGATTTCCAGTTATCTACTATTTGTGTAACACCTGTGACAATCTCCCTTCAGAATCTTGAACACAAAGAGGTGTCTGACATGACACTTCTGTTAGTCCTTTATTATCAATGTTTTGTACTGTATTGCTTTAATAATGTAATTATTAATAATATGCAGCATATTTGACAAGCAGTCTGACAAGACTGCAGACAAAACAAGTTGATTTCTATATGGTAACCTCATATGTCATTAAAACTGTATGTTAATCAAGTGAACCTGTTTTTTTCACAGAATAAAATTAACATTGTTGTAATTAATTTTTATTTTTCATGTTGACTTCAGTTATGTAAGAATCCAAAAAGATCCTTATCTTGATGCTTTTTAACAATATCAATAAAAGTCTCTGCAGCTTCACAGAGAAGCTGACTTTTAATAACATAGAGCTCCTTGAAGATTTCCCTTGTAAAACAGATATCCATGTTCCTATGTTTTATCTTTCACATGAATTATTAAGCAAACTTAAACCAAATATTTGTTTGTTCCTCTTAAGAGAAATCAATTAAAAATTTCTCTTTTGCTCTAAAAGATCACTGGCACTGTCTTTACCTGGACTGACTTGTTATCCTACAGAAGCTGTACTCTAGATACCTCAAATTTCCATTCTCTGCTAGAGCAACGTTTCCAAAGATAACTCGTAAGGATTCAAAGTTGCTGATAGATCATGCATACAGAGATGTATACCAGTAGTACGAGCAGGTTTATGTTAAGTGGAAACTTCCTCATAGTTTTTATTAGTATCTATTTAATATGCATACTAAATTTCACTATGAAGATCCCAAGGCATCCTAAACTAGATTCTGACTCACCAACTACTCAGAAGTATAATTGCAATATTTAACACTAAATTTAGAGAAAATATAGAGCTAATATAAATATTATCAACTAGCATCCTGGGACAGTTAACAAAGAATATCTGCCTAAGAGGATGTAGGATATAATTTTTCTGTCTATATAGAAACTGCATAAAAGTGAAAAGGGTAGCTAAGCACACCCCACACATCTTTGGTAAAGTATTTAAAATGCAGTCTTTGTTACCAGGACAAAATATTTCTTTGACTTTATTTGCCACCCTCTATACAGAGCCTAAATATATCCCTGTATTAGCTTTGGAAACCTTATTTATTAGTCAGACTTTTATTTTGTTAGACATCTTCTGACGAGATTTAGGCACCATTGTATGTTGCAGT
>JAOXXN010000471.1:41224208-41241343 GCA_026770055.1 Myrmophylax atrothorax
ATTTTTTAATTTTTTTTTAATTTATTCAGTTTGTGTTAACAAGCTGCAGATGGGAGGAAGCAAGAGGAAGGCCAAAAGTTCATTAATAGCTTGGCCCCTTGGGGCAAGAGGAAAAAGTCAGAATTTCCAGGGAGCAGCAGAACTGGGGAGTCAGGACTGGACAATGCCAGATCCGGGAATTTCTAATCAGGATCCAAGGAACCTGTGTAGATTTGCCCACTTTTTCTATCACACTCATATGTGCAATATACATTTATTGTTAATTTTCTGCTTCAAACACAGAAGCATTACATCTCCTTACCTAATGTAGACTTATTCTTGCTGACAAGCCAACAGTGATACCCAAAGAGAGAAGACAAACTGACAGAAAACATTGCTGCAGCAAAGAATAAAAACATGATGTGGAACTTGGCTTGAGTATCAGGAAGGCCATTCTAAAAATAAAAAAAAATGCCATTAGAATTGGGGAAATAGCTGTTTAATTTGGTTACTAATAATCCTCTATTCAGCCAAATCAAATTCAGCACAGAGACAAATGTACCACACGAGAATATGATTTAATGAATTATACATTTTCAATGTACAGACAGCCACGCAGTTAGGCTGGTGACAGCAGCTAAGTTAAAGAAACAGTTAAACAAATACTGAGAGCAACAATCTGAAATTTGGATCTGAACATTAAAGTATCTCTTAGTGAAGAATAATTTGTCTTTACAAAAATTGTGTTGTTTAATTAGCTTTATCAAAATACTTGCATCCTAAATTAGCTTCAAAATAATGAAGAAATAAGTGAAATTTCATAAACTATGATAAAGAAAATTAAGGCTATGGTTATTAGATCTTTTGTACTTTGTGGTATTAGGGATACTAAATTACAATGGAATCACAGAATGCCTTGGCTTGGAAGGGAGAAGTGCCAGCAAGACCTCAGCTCTGGACATGAGTAGAGCAAACTTCAGGCTGTTCAGGGAATTAGATCCCCTGAGAAAAGGTTTAGTGCAGGTGCTGGGGTCCATCAGTGCTGGTCACTTCTAAAACATCACCTCCTAAGGGCACAGGAGCAGCAACTCTCAAATGTCAGAAGTCAAGCAGGTGAGACGGAAAGCTGGCTTGGCTGAACAGGAATCTTCTCTTGGAGATGAGGCAACAAAGGAAAGTGTATGCCCAGTGGAAGCAAGGTCAAGTTACATGGGAAGAATTAAGAGATGCTGCTAACTGCTGTAGAGAGAAAATTCATGTGGCAAAGCTAAACTGGAGTTGAAGCTGGCCAGAAATGTGGGGGACAATAAAGAGTTTTTCCAAATACATTGATGGTAACATGCAGTATAGAAATATCATCAGCCTTTCACAGGATGAGAGGGTCACCTCACAAACAGGGACAGAGACAAGGCAGGGGTGTTTAATGCTTTCTTTGCCTCTGTCTTCAATACGGATGACGGACCAAGGGGGTCTCAGTTCCCTGGGCTGGAGGACCATGACTGTGAGAATGATCAACTCCCAGTCAACCCTGAAATTGTGTGGGATCTGCTGCTCCAGCTGCATTCCTACAAATCTCTGGGACCTGATGGGATTAATCCCAGAATCCTCAAAGAACTGGCTGATGTCATCGCAAAACCTCTCTTGATGATTTTTGAGCAGTCTTGGGAATTCCAAGAGGTCCCAGCTGACTGAAAGCTGGCAAACGTTGTCACAATTTTCAAGAGGGAATCTACAGGCCTGTCAATCTCACTTCAGTGCCTGGTAAAGTTATGGGGAAGATTATTCTGGGAATTATAAAGACAGACAACACTGTCATTAGTCACAGCCAGCAAGGCTTCATGAGAGGGAAGGCCTGCTTATCAAACCTAATTTCTTTCTATGACAAGGTAACCTACCTAGTTGATTGAGGAAAGCCAGTGGATGTAATCTTTTTGTATTTCAGTAAAGCTTTTGATACTGTCTGTCACAGGATCCTTCTGGACAAAATGTCCAGCACAGCTGGATAAACACATCACGTGGTGGGTGAGCAATTGGCTCACAGGTCAAGCACAGAGGGTGACAGTGAATGGGGTGACGTCAGACTGGTGACCTGTCACTAGTGGTGTTCTGCAGAGCTCCATCTCAGGCCCTGAGCTCTTGAACATCTTCATCAATGACTTGGACACAGGACTGGAAGGGATACTGAGCAAGTTTGCAAATGACACAGAACTAGGAGGAGCTGTTGACTCCCTTGAAGGCAGGGAGGCCCTGCAGGGAGACCTCAACAAATCAGAGGACAACCATCAACCATACAAGGGAATCAAAACCAGCAAGGGGAAGTGTCAAATTCTGCACCTGGGACAGGGCAACCCTGGAAGTGCATATAGATTGGGGAATGAGATGCTGGAAAGCAGTGCCATGGAAAGGGACCTGTGGGTCCTTGTCAATGGCAAGTTGTATATGAGTCAGCAGTGCCCTGGCACCCAGGAGGGCCAACTGTGTCCTGGGGGCATCAGGCAAAGCATCACCAGATGGGTGAGGGAGGGGATTGTCCCACTCTGCTCTGCACTGGGGCAGCCTCACCTTGAATACTATGTGCAGTTTGGGCACCACAACATAAGAAAAATATTCAGCTATTGGAGAGCATTCAAAGGAGGACAACAAAGATGGTCAAAGGCGTTGAGAGGAAGCCATGTGAGGAGCAGCTGGGGGCACTTGGTCTATTCAGCCTGGAACAGAGGAGATTGAGTGGAGACCTCAGTGCAGTTGCAAATTCCTCGTGAGGCGAAAGTGGAGGGGCAGGAACTGACCTCTTTGTGGTGATCATTGACAGGATGCAATGGAATGGCCTGAAGTTGTGACAGGGGAGGTTTAGGTTGGGTATTAGAAAAAGGTTTTCCACACAGAGGGAGGTTGGGCACTGGAACAGGCTCCCCAGGGAACTGGTCACAGCACCAAGCCTGATAGAGTTCAAGAAGTATTTGGTTGGTACTCTCAGGCACACGGTGTGACTCTTGGGGAGGTCCTATGCAGGCCCAGGAGTTAGACTTGTGGGTCCCTTCCAACTCATCATATTCTGTGATTCTGTGATTTTTGGAAGAAAAATCACACAATAGACCAGATTGCACACAAGGGAGTAAAGAACATAGAAGGAAAGTATTTCTTAACTATACCAAAATGAGAATGTGTAAACAGCAGTCAGCTACCTGGTTGGTCACACAACCTTTTAGTCAGAGCAGCAAAAAGGAGCAACAGAACAGGTTCCAATGCAGGATGCAAAGCACCCTTATGGACTGTTTCTGTCTGGAAGAGGAAATGCAAGAAAAGCATCCTCATCTGATGTTTCTGGACACCTAATGTAGATATTTTCTTTATGCATGACAGAGATGAGGCACAGCAAAAAATATGACAAATGTGAGGAGTGTGGAAGATGACTGGATACTAGAAGCATAATCCTCCAAGAGAAAATAACAATTATAGTAAATCAGGATGATTCAAGTTGAATATTAACACACCTATATACATATAAATATACATGTATTTACAACTATTTTCATGTAGATGAGTGCTATACTCCATCAGAAAATACAGGTTTATGATAACATGTCTTATGTTTAATAGACCTGTATTTGGAATATTCAGATAGACAAATAAGTGTTTTCAGTCTTGCAATAAAGCTACAGTAACATTAACAAGTATCAGAGCAAGACATATGATTTGAATATAAGGCTTTCAGCTAGCAATTATTCTAGGCAAAATGACATAGAACAGAACACAAAGGTGTACCTATTCCAAAATATAAAGTTTGCATATGTACATACCAGCAGGGTGACATGAATATGGAAATCTGAATAAAAAGTTGATGTGTTATACTTGTTACCTCTCATAGGTATATATACTTGTTACCTACTGGTAGGAAATATCACTCAACAGAACTGACCACCTCTCTTACCTTCAATTTCATGTTCATACTGCATCTATCAGACAGGATGTTTCAGAGGAGCAATCCATTCTTCCACCCTATTGGATGAGAGAGGTGTCCAATGCTATCACCAAAACATCACACTCAAGGCCATTTCTAAGGTAATACTGGGATTTTTCCCATAACATCTGCCCATTTTTGTGTATATAAGTTTGAGTTAATGCCACAGTGAAAATGGTATTGTTTTATAATCATTACTATTTTTAAATTCTAAACCTAACAAAACCACCTAAAAACTTATTGAAAAACAATATCCAAAAAAGAAAATAAGAATAGCTGAGAATTCTTCAGGCATTCCCTACAATAGAGAAAGGCACAGTTTCTCAGACTACTGCACTGACCATCTGTATAATTTTTACAATATTGTGAAGAGATTCTCTTCTCAAAACGTTGTTTATATTTTATGAAATGACTAGAGGAACTTGGAACATTCAATTCATCTTTTATTTTTCAAGCCATTTACAAAATGGGTTCATTATGTCTTAGATTATAAGGTTGCAGAAAAGCATAAAACATTTTGATAAAAGACTCCAAGATATCTAGAAACTGAATTAACAACTAAGGAAAATCCTACTCATTGTAGATAGTTTCTGTCCCATGGTCTAAGAGTCTCACTTGTGGGGTTTTTTTTCTAAACAGAGAGTAACAAGTGGATGTGAAAACACTTATTTGCAGATAATTTAGTGAAAAAGTCATTTAACAGCATCTTTCTCCCACCACTCTAACACTGTTGAGCAGTGATCTTGAATGGAAGGAACTCCCTTCCATTCAACATCATGCCTGTCTCAGTTTTCATTTACTTTGCAATCTCTATTCTATTGGAGTCTTCTGGCTGCTTAAATTTCCCTCAGAACCAGAGGACATTCAAAATCACCTTCCCACCACCTCAGTCTAACTCTTGTCCCACTCTCCACCTCCAGTACCTTACTGAATTTAAAATTATCCATTTATTTAAAATAAAATTTAAAAAAAATCAAGCAACAAAAAACCTCATACAGATTGTTTTAAAACCTGCTTTTATGCCAGGAACATTACCATAATTTTTCGACTCCATGAAACAGTAAACCAGAAAAACATTATTTTTCCTGCTTTTGCATTTTGCTTTAAAATTTCCTTTTTTTATCTTTATATTCTCCCTGGATTTATTTTCTACCACAAAGCCTAGTGTAATAAGGCACAGTCAGCACTCAAGAACTAATCAGAGCTGCAGAGAAGGAAATGGGTTTTGTAAACAGCACCAACTCCATATCTCACAACCCCAGCAGTCTACAGCCTAGCCACAGCCTTGCCACTGACTTACTGTGTGAGCTTAGTCAAGTTACTCAATCTCTCAGTCCCTCAGCTGTACCTTGGAAAGCATTATTTTACCCTAAAACAAAAGCTGTTGTATCTGCAAGATAATTTCCAGTCTTTATTTTAACACAAAGCTCTCTTAAAGGCTTATACAAATGGATGACAACATACATTCCAGTCATAATGAAGAATAAAGGGCTCTCTACTGTGGAAATGCTGAGTTTGGTTTTTGATGATCCTACTTGAATGTTAGAAACACTATCACTTAATATTCAAAATAAAAGGAAAAAAAAAAGAGAGAACAAATTCCTCAGGGAAGAATCTCTACCAGTTTAGGAGGTTTTATTTAAGTTACATGTTCTCCAGTCCCTCTCCCTCAGACCTAATCAGCATCTCCTATATTTAAGACAGAAAATGTAATTTTAGTCAAACAATTTCAGTTGGTCATATAGAACTCAGATCTATCAGTTTTGTTGAAGCCCCGGGTGAATGGCACTTCTGCTCTATCAAATTCAGCTCCAGCAGTGAGTACCAATTCTCTCAAGGTTATTTTCTATCTGTAATGTAACCCAAATCCATCAATTATACAAACTCCTTCGGGTTAGAAAGTTGTAATAAATTGTCCTAGCTCTAAGAAGATGAGTTTGATGAACCTGTCAGTATTATTAGCATTTATAAGCTGTGAATATTCTGACACATCCAGATACTCAGAACATAGCACTAAAGGCTCAAGCTTTAGCAATAAATGTATGGTAACTATGGAATCTTCCTCTAGGTACTCACAGCCAAGTCATATGTTTAATTCCCCCATTATCTTTGTTAGCGTGCAGCGCAAAAAATAGCCCAGTTCTGAAACTATGATATTTTGGAAATAATGTTTACATAAAAGCCTGTATTTTCATATAACTCATTACTGAAGGACACAGATTTAAATCCAGCACTGTTAGAGTCTTGCAATGTATTCAAACGGTTAAATGCACTACATTTTTTCTAAAGAAGTCCAGGCAATAGCCAAGGTCTTCAGTATCGTCCCCCAGCCATGGCCTATTTAATAGCAAGGCAGAATTCAGATAGGAGGGTTATTCTGGGGGACAAGGCATCTCTAACAAGGGAATCTGAGTATTAGAGAGCTTGGCCAGTATTCTGAAAGGCTTTTTGGCAGGGTGATATGAAAAATCAAGGGGGTTTTTTTGTGTTACTTTTTCCTAAGGGGCAAAAAGAAATAAGGTCTCATACTTCTATACTGGCTCATACCAGATAAAGACCAGAGGGAAATCAGTCAACAGGACAGAAATCTTCCCCAGAAGATCCTTTTGCATATTATTATATAAACATTAATTTAGTCCAGTTTTGTGAGCTTATCAGCCTTTGTTCCCCAACAGTTTCTCTACCCTTCACCCATTCAAATTAAGATGGGGATCTCAGATGTGTTAGAATCCCTGTAAATTTGGTAAAATGGAATACCATATGAGAGAAATGGGAACTCTGACATGCCTCTACTGGCAGACACACTACCAAATTAATTCATCTCTTTTGGATACAAAAGGATTCACACAACAGTTCACGATGGGATATAAACCCATAGGAAGCCGAGCTTCAAACTTTCCACTGCTTACAAAAAATTGGTGGGGTTTTTTTTTCGCCAATTGCTAAGCTTACTGCACTTCTTTCAAGCTGCCCCAAATCTCTGCAGCAATATTACTTGCAGAGGCTGCTCAAGAAAGCACAGACCTTTCTCATGCCAGCACTGTGTCAACACAAACCTGGTTTTGGGGTGGCATTCCAGTTCCAAAATTCACATACGTTCTGCCCATTTTCCTAGGTAGTCTGGTATTTTGCTCTATCTTGACACAGAATCAAGGTTATTCACTAGTAGTAGCAATACTCCCCTATATCACTGGCCACTTTTCATTCAATTTCTTGCCCAAGCTGATGCAGTGTCCAGACTACACTTGAAACCTTTTTTGTCCATATGCATTAACAGTTCATCTATTTGCTCTTTATTAATTTCCCCATCATAAAACACAGTATTTTTGTCAGACAAAATAAAGATCTCCTGAGGTACCTGGCCCAAGACCTGTAAACTGTTAAGACAAATTTGACTAAGGGATGGTCATTATGGTGGGCTCAGTGGAGCCTTTGACGTGGTTTAAAGCTTTCAGGGGACAGGTTTTCAAGGGAAGGTTTTTATTTGCAATTTATAGAGACACTGGAGGATTCCTTTGTGTGCTCAACTCTTTCATAATATTTGACTCTCTTACACAATTTCCCAGTGAGGTTCTTTGTCTCCTTGTCTCTGTTTCCTCTCCTTTAAATTCTTTACACTGCCTTCCTCACTTGAATTCCCTTTCCTCACAAAATTAATTCCCTTCGTTTGGTTATTTCACTCCTTCCTAACATGGATTCTGCCTTCAAAGATAAAGGTAACTAAATACCTATTATATGGAACAGATTTTTACAGGACACATTACTCTTTACAGGACAGGTGGAGGAGACATTTGTGCTTTAATATAATAGTAAATATACACAAGACAGTTCTCCTATCAGCAGAGCTACACATAACACCAGATTGCTGGCAAATGACAGATCCTGAATCCTCAGTGGGGAACTCAAATCTGTATTTTTTAAACCCATCTGGAGTATTCAGTGCCATTGGTGCAATTAAGTCAACACAGGAAAAATGTGGAAAAAAAATGTTGGAATGTGGGGGGTTTCCCCTTTTTTTCTCTATTTTCTTTCTCTCTGAATGGTCCAGATCTTAATTAATTATAGATATCTGCTCCTCATAATGACAGATGTCCTTTTTTTTCTCCCACTGGAAAGAGTTTGGCTTAAATACTTTTGACATTTCAGTCAGCACACAATTTTGCAGCATTTAAATAAATAAATGAGCAAACAAATAAATAAATAAATAGCCTATCTCCCCAGAAACTAACATAAGTTTATTCAGCTTCGTGGTAACACAGACCATAATGGACAAAACATCATGAATAACCAGTTCAGCCAGCAGTGGAACAGCAGGCAGCCAGAATCTCTATTTATCATAAGACATCTTCCACCCCAACCCACATAAATATATCTTAAAGGAAGTACATTCATATCCTCATGTTCTTGTACAATAAGGAACAACATAAATTTAGAGGGAGGAAAGGATACAGAGGTAAGAAACCAAATTAATGGCCCAGGTTTAAAAAAGCAAAAAGAGATGTTCCCTTGACCACTATCCGCCCAGGAGGGCTACTGAGTCCGGTGTGATGAAAGGTCTACAGTAAGTGAAAGGGACAGCAGTGAATTTGTGGTGGTTCGAGCAGCCGTGGAATTGTGGAAATCAGCAGTAAGAAATGTGGATAATGGCACAAGCAGTTGCTCAGGGGAGGCTCAGAGAAAAAGGATTAATGACTGTCGAGACCTGGTCCCCTTCCACTTCTTCCCTGAAATGCCAAACCGCTGAGCCAGTTATCAATCAAGAATGTGAAATACATTGGTGGATTGATTGGTTTTGATACAGTGGCAGCCAGCTACACTTTTGAACACTCCTTGAAAACAATTTTTACTGTGCAATGCTGGAGAAAGCCAACAAATAATAAACCTGTCAGAGTACTCACCAAGTGCTCGTAAATACTAAAGCTGCTGCCGTGCCTTGCAGCTGCAAATGCGAACCATTCCAAAGCCTGAAAAATTGTCAATACTTAATTGTTGCATCTGATATCAATTCTAATTTAAACTTCTACTCTCTCTTCCGCCATGTCTTATCTTACCTCAGCAGAAAACTCATGAGTCTTAATAAAGAGCATGCTGATAGCTGCCTTCCCTTTCAGTGGGAAAGGCACAGGCTTTTTTTCAGCCAAACTCCTTTTCTCCAGTAATTTATTCTGTTCTTCTGAGCCCTTTATTTTGAATGCCCATTTCAAGCTCAAATGTTTTTTTAAATGAGAGAATGAGGTTATATTATAACCAAAGACAATGCTCCAGCCTTTCTTCAGGCAAAACTAAGCCAGCAGGATTTGTTTGACCAAAGGCAGATTAGAAGCTCAGTCACAGTGTTTTATCTTGCCTTTGCCACAGAGAAAGCAGGAAGAAGTTTTCAACTCATGTTGATGATTGCCCTCCCACTTCTGCAATGGAGAAAGGACTACAAAAAGTAGACCTTGATATTTTTAGAGACTTGATGTGTAGGTTTGCAGTATTTTAGGCTTTAAACTTTGTAAACTAGGCCCTATGAAGTCCTCATCATTAAGTTTTGAAATTATAATGTAAAGAAACCTTCATCAAACACAGAAGCTGTAGAAAACATGCAGCTTTTTGCCAGAGCTCATAAAGTGTCTTCTGTGGTTTGCAGACAGAGCTGTGCCCTTTTATTCTCCACTTCACCACATCAGTGCATGCAAACAAAATCTTCACTGAGCCCAATGACTACTATGCCATGTGAAACCTCTCTCAATAATTTTTCCTTTTTTTATTATCGATGGGTACCCAAACCAAAAGTGCACATTTTGGACTAGTATGAGGATCATATAATTTCAGATAGTATTGTTGTATTTTTATAGTACTTCCTTTTAAAAATTACTCTTCACAATCTTTAAAAAACAAAGTTTATAATTATGTAAAAACATGCCAGGATGTTAGACAGCTATGTACTAGGAAAATATGGTTTGCAATTCTTAGATAATATTTTCTTACATTTATTCTGCCTTTAATGTTCTTAGTCCTCTCGTTTGAATTGTAGGTATGGGGATTTCTCTGGCTCTTACCTTTCCTTTTTTTTTTTTTTTTAAACGTTTCCTCACACTGAAATATCTTGATCTCTTTGGTTTGTGTGACACAAGGTCAGCATAAAGTTAGTTCCCTGTGTATCATGGATTTGGTTGGGAATATCAGATATCTCTGCTCCAAAGGCATCCCAAGCTCCCACAGTACCACAGTCTGAGTATATAAAGATACAAAAATGGCAGCAGTGGCAAAAAATTGCTAAGTGCATCAGAATTGAACAGCTTATCTTGGGACAGTGTTATAAGTGTGTCTTTGACCTTGATGTAACTGCCAAACTTCTTGACTGGCAAAATCTCTCTAATGTTCCCCAAGGTTCTCATATTCCATCTGTCTGCTGTCTATAGCTTCCTAAAGACCACACTTCTTCCTCTTGCTTTCCATGACTCCTTAAAGATGTTCAAATCACAGCTGGTAAATTCAAGAAAACTGGCAAGAAAAGGGAATGAGAAAATTTTTGGGTATAATTTTTGAAAATCTGATTAAATATCTCTACTGAAAATTAAAAGATCAGATAGATCTCAGAACTACCAAGGGAATATCAGTGTTTTAAAAATTGTAATCCTAAACAGAAAAGCAATATATAATTTTAGAAGTTTCAAAACAATTAATATCTGTGACACTCCTATGCTACATGCACTAAATCTGGAATTTTTAGGAATAGTTTTGGCATTCTTGTTTCATTTTTAGGTTTGAGGAAATTAAGAGGGGAGAGAATTAACAGTTCTGTACAATTTTTTTACATAAAGAGAATACAGACAAAATTATTTTCATTTAAAGATGATGACATCAAATTGAGATACACAGCTATTTCAAACACATGACTGTCGAACAGAATAAAGCATAATCTGCAGTAGAAGTAGGTACACAGTGGTTATTAATAGTGTCTGTATGAATTCATGCACGTATACACACAAAGGCATAAATGAATGTTCTAGTATCATAGCCTGAGTTAGAAGGACAATTGAGTCCAACTCCTGGCTCTGCACAGAACATACCCAAGAATCACACCATGTGCCTGAGAACATTGTCCAGCTACTTCCTGAATTCTGTCAGGCTTGGTAGTATGACCCATTCCCTGGGAAGCCTGTTCCAGAAAACCAACCACCCTTTGCATGAAGAAACTTTTCCTAATATCCAACCTAAACCTCCTCTGACACAACTTCAGGCCATTCTCTTGGGTACTGATCACTGATCACCATAGAGTAGAAAATCACCAATTCCCCTCATGAGGAATTTGAAGATTGCGATGAGGTCTCTCCCCAGTCTCCTCTTCTCCAGGCTGAACAAGCCAGGAGACCTCAGCCACTTCTCATATGGCTTTTCCTCCAGACCCTTCACCATTTCCATTGCACTCCTTTGGATGCTTTCTAACAGCTTTATATCCTTCTCATATTGGGGCACCCAGACTGCACAATGTTAGCTGAATGTGCTTCCTTATGTTCTTCTGTTATACCTTGTGCCTATGTTGTAAGTTTCCTTAAGAGACTTCATGAGCATCCCATGTAAGCAAGATCTCCTAGTTTTGTCACCAGGAGACATGAATTAAGCAGTAAAAATGCTATTGTCTTAATATCTTTCAGAAGCAAATGTGAATAATTCCCAGAATGAGTTCAAATACTGTTTCGGAACTAGGCTTGATACTATGAAAAAGTGATACGTATTTACTGGAGCAGACTTTCTAGAGATGTGGTTGATGCCCTAAGCTTATCAGCATTGAAGAGACATTGGAACACCCTTAATAGTATGCTTTAGTTTTTTCTCACTCCTGAAGTGGTCAGGCAGTTGAACTAAATGACTGCTGTAGGCACTTTCCTAGAGGAACTATTCTGTGCTATTCTACTTAAAATTTTACAAATTGCTTGCTGGCTGCAAAGCTAGTCAAAATTTTCGGTTGTTTTTTAGTTTCCCCTTGCCTGGAAATTCCAGTGTGGAAACAGAACTATCAGCAAAGGACCATAAATCTGAATAACCTTTTCTTGAAATGGAGGTGCTTTTGGTCATTGAGGAGCACTGATTAAACTAAAGATCATACAGAGCATTACTAGCACTAGGAAAATATGAGGACTTCAGGCTGACCGGGATTTGCTCTAAATAAAGGTACTGGAAGTACTTCCAATAAACAAGATATGTTTGAAAGCCTGGATTCTGGTTGTCCAAATATCAGACAGCAAATGATAACTCTCTGAAACATGTTAGTATTTTAAAGATACAACTTGTGGTGGGCATCTGGAGAGACCCTTATGTATTTGAATTTTTAGACTTGTGAATATTGCTCTGTTGCAATTAATTCAATGCTGACTTGCTAAGATTAACTTCCTTTCCAATCAGACCACAACTCTTGGCTGTTTAACTCTGTCTTCTGCCACATGAAATTTAAACTTAAATCACTTAGTTTTTCCATCAAGTCCAAGAAAGTCTCCAAATATAAAAAAAAGGAAGACAACAGTAGCTCAATCTTTCAACCACTTCCCCATTTACCCCTTTTCTTAAGACATATTTGTTTATTTCTTCAATGATCTCAAGAAAAGCCTTAATCATTGCAACAGAAGTGGAAGCAAGAGAGAAACTGGTCTCAGTTAATTTATTTCTGGGAACTCTCTGTATAGATTCTTATTTGAATCTGCATGAAGACTTTTAGCTTAGACATTCTCTCTGCTTGGTGATCAAACAATAAATAAATTATCACTAATTTATCATCAAGGGAGTACAGCTCAAACCAGGTACTGTACATCAAAGAGCTTATCCAATAGAGACAAATACATAGAGAAAACCACAAAACTTAAACTTATAACAATGCATACTGTGAAAACATAATTACATTTATATTACTAGCTGACATAAATTTGATAGCATGCATTTATTATAAATTACCCTTCAGTAATATATTGCCATAGAGCAAATTAAAGTGTGTAACTCATTTGCCAGATTATACTGTTATGCCTCAACAGACTGCTGATTTTCTGCCATTTCAGTTAGTATTTTCAACATCCTAGTCAATTACAACTTGATACTTATTCTTCACTGAGTACCCTGGTGGTACATGGTTTTTTGCGATGGTTTTTTTTCCCTCATGTAAGATTCTTAGGGAGGAAAAAAAAAGGTTATGCCATCATATCATACTAAAATGTATTTGTAGGAACTTTTTCTCCTTTTTTTCCACCTTTTTCTGGACAGCTAGTTAAAGCATATGTTGAAAAACTGCTAAGTAGTTCAAATCATCACAACAATTGCTCAGTATTTGCAAAGCATTAAATGTAAACAACTACATTGTTGTAGACTGCAGCATAATTTACCTCAAAGGAGGGAACTTGTGTGACCATGAACTTAGTGAATTCGTTGAACATACTTATATAAAAGAGGAAGAAGAGGGAAGCACTATGGAAAAGTCAGGTACTTCTATGCAGATGACATTGCCCCAGCTATAAACCTCAAGACTCATTGTTCTTATCTTACAGAAGCTTTCTTTGCACTGTTTTCCTGCTCTTTCTCCTACATCATTTTGTCTTGGAGACAAGGGTACTCACACAGGGTCTGGCATCACTGACAAAACAAATCACCACCACACATCTTAGTGACCACGTTAGGATCTCTTCAAGTCTCGCACGGCCCAACAAGGTTAAGGAACCATCACAATTCAGCTGTCTTATTCTAGCCTATGGCAAATATGAAATAATTCAACTTTAGCCTACATGGAAGTGTCTAACTGATAGATTAACTTTGGAATGTATCACAGATAAAATACTAGGCACTTACTGTTCACAATCCCACACACAGTGTCACAACCATAAGCTAAACTGTACCACAATAAAAAAATCACAGAGACATGACTCCCTATATTTTACTTTTCAGTACAATGTATCTTAATGAGATACACATTTCACACAATTAAAAAATTTTAGAATTACCATGATTAAATTTTATTTCACAAAGACAAAAACATTATTTCTGTGGAAATACTTCTAAGCCCACAAGATTTTAACATCATCTGACAACATGTGAAGAAAGAGTACTTGGAGGTAGGTATTTTCAGAAATAAATATCCAGACAATGTTGTAAGAACACTGTATAAGTTTGAAAAGTTTTCACCATAGCCAAATTATTTGTAACTCAGAGTGAAGCACTCATCCAAATTTTTTCTATTCTTTATTTTCAAATTTTAATTCCTGGTACCATAACATAACTTTAACGCATCAAAGAAAACTAAAGTGAAGCAAGTTTTCTTCCTGTCATGTAGGAAAGACTAAAACTCTGTTTTAGCCAAGAGAGATGTTCATTGCTTTGCAATTTTCATAATGTGTTTCATTTGCTTCACATAACTATGAACTATAATACTGCAAGGATCCATTATAGAAAAAGCAATAGCCAATTGAACAGATGGGAAGAAGGAATGGAACCACAAAGGAAGAGAATCTAAGCTGTTTGTTTTGTTGCAGTTATGAGCTAATTAACTAGACCTTTATCAGAAATAAGAACCTAGGATTACCATTAACCTGTAAGATGGGAAAATGGCACTACAGATTCACCTTATATGTTCTCTCTGCCACTGTTTACTTCTATTTTCACTCATATTTGTCCTATGCTTAGACCACAGTGCTCCAGAAATATTTTTTATCATGCAAGTTTTAGGCCTTCTAAAGCACCCTCCTACTTCAGCACCATTCCTATCTGAGGCCTCACTCCTAGACGGTTGCACATACAGAAGAAGCCAACCAGAGCAGCCATGCCTGTCCTTCTTCACAAAGCAGCCACAGGTTTACAGTTAGATGAAAAAGCATTACGAGCCACTGCTATCCCAAGACTACAAAAAAGTGGCATCTTTGTTAAGGACCCCATATAATTCAAGTGATCACTTGATCTGCAATGAAAAAACAAACTGATGCACCAGAGGGAAGGAAGTGTGAGATGTTCTAACCCGGGGATTACCCTAAAGATTTGCCAAGAACAGTCTCCCATTTTTCAGGTTGCCACTTTGTATTGAGTTTCTGTGGCCAGGTTTTTGGCAGCAGGGTGGGCTACAGGCGTGGCTTCTGTGAGAAGCTGCTAGACATTGTCCCTGTGTCTGCTGGAGACAGTGCCAGCCAGATCCAGCACAGGCTTTCTGCTGCTGGCCAAGGCCCAGCCAATTAGCAGTGATAGTAACGCCTCTGTGATAACATATTTAAGAAGGGAAAGAAAGTTATTGTTCAGATGGGAGTAGAGTGAGAACATATGAACAACAATGTGGACATCAGGGTCAATGCAGACTGCAGGAAGGAGGTGCTGCAGGTGTCAGAGCTGAGGCCCCTCAAGACCGTGTTGCAGCCTGTGGTGGAACAGCTGCTCCCTGACCATGCTGAAGCCCATGCCAGAGCAGGTGGATGCCTGGAAAAGGCTGTGATCCCATGGAATGCCCATGATGGAGCAGGGTCCTGGCAGGGCAGGGACCTGCAGCCCATGGAGAGAGGAGCCCATGCTGGAGCAGGTTTTTCCCTGGTGGGACTTGTGGCCCTGTGGGGGACTCATGGTGGAGCAGCTTGTTCCTGCAGGACTGCACCCCATGGAGAAGTGACCCACGTTGTAGCAGTTTTGCGTGGGATGGACTTATGCCTGAGAGGTTTGTGCAGGACTGTCTCCTGTGGGAGGGACCCCACGGGAGCCAGGGAAGGATGGAAGCACTGCTCTCCCTGTCAGCAGCAGAAACAACTGACCATAACACGCATTCTCCATTCCCTGCACCTCTAGTGGGGTGGAGGTAGAATTTGGAAGGAAGGAGGGGTGGAGGGAAGGTATTTTTAAGAGTATTTTACTTCTCAATCTTTTGCTTTGATCTTGAATTTAATTATTACCCCCACTTTGAGTCTGTTTTGCCTGTGATGGTGATCAGTAAGTGACCTCTCCAGGCTCTTAACTCATGAATCCTTCATTATATTTTCTCTCCTCTGTCCATTTGCAGAGGGTAGTGAGAGAGCAGCTATAGTGGGTACCTGGTGTCCAGACAGGGTCAATCCGCTAGACCTTTCTATCCACAAGTGAGCATAGTTAACAGTCCTATTTCAAACTGCTTTTCTCTGTTTTATCACAATCTAAGTATCATACATTACAGAATTATGGTTTCCCATACAGTTCTGTAACAGCAAATCATCTTCAAAAACTACAGTTCATTCTTATGCTGTTCTTGGGAAAATCAGATTTTAAATGGGAAAGAATAAAAATGTATGTCCTTAACATCGTTCTTTACTGGTCGTCTTCTTGTCATATTAAAATAAGTTACCCCCTTACTCAGGTTGGCATTCAAATGTTGAAAAACAGCTGGTGTAATGATTTGTAAATATACATGAACACTGCACTCACAGAAGGCATATAGAGTTTACACATTTTAATGACAATGAACAATGCTTCTGCAATTTCTCATCCCTCTTAGAATGACTGCCACGGGGAAAGGGCAAATGCTACCTTGTTACAATCAGGGTTTAAAAGTTATGTCCTTCCACTTAAAGACCTACTTTATTCTGATCTTCCTAGTGTTCTATAATTAGACAAGCTAGCCATTTTTCTTCCACTGTATTTGCAGTTTCACTGATTTATAGGAAAGAGTAGAGCTGTTTATGACATAGGAAATATAGAGCAGGTCACAAGTGTGGATTACATAGTAATGTTTCATATAGAGCATGTGGACTACTAAAATCTTATTTCATAAAGTATAAGAAATGGAAGTATTTCTTGTAAATAAGAGTGAGGCACAACTGCAATTTCAGCCTCAGACAGATTCCAATTTCATTTTTTGAGCTACAATTATTACTTGCGCTGTAATGGTGTAAGGACCTCCTTCCATTCATTGAAGTCATCTTCTCAATGTTCATACTCTATTGTCTTTATGGATCAAGAAGAAGAAAAAGATTAAAAGAAAAAGAGAAAAGATAGAGCATAAAAATGGAGGTATGTGTAACATTTTGATTTAAAAAGATCATAATTGTAACATGAATTACACTACCAAAAGAATTAAGCTAACCATCCATTTATCACATGATTTTAACCTAGTTTTTAATATAAGTGAAGTGTGTGTGTTGGCTGTTAAAAGAAGAATCAAACGTGGTTGTAACATGGAGAAAACAAAGAAGACATAAGCATAATGTTACCAAAAAAAGAAACCTGT
>JAOXXN010000471.1:41241443-41262531 GCA_026770055.1 Myrmophylax atrothorax
AAAAGAAAAAGAAAAAGAAAAAGAAAAAGAAAAAGAAAAAGAAAAAGAAAAAGAAAAAGAAAAAGAAAAAGAAAGAAGAAGGTAAGAAAAATGCATAAAGCATGAAGGAAAGAACATCAGAATATTATTTTTGTACCAGCTCTACTTAAATGAGAAATATGTGTCTGTTAGAAAAATTCAAAAATTAGGATACTGTAAGAGACACTGACAGATCAACAATGTTATTTTTCTAGTCATGGGCACCATTTGCTGTTGACAAAAATAAGATGGATTTCTCCAGGAACAGTAACATATTTAAAATGCCAGGAATTAGCAATAGACTTTGCTAAAATCAGACTGAGCAGTAAAGAAATTAAATGCATAATTTTTGTATTTTTATAGAGAGCTTTTTTGTAAATAAAGACTAATTCCCCAGTGAATGGTGCATAAGTGTTTTATATGTAAAGTGTAAATGTGGTATTCATAAATAGGAAGAGCTGATGAATTAGAATTGTTATGCTGTGGGAGTAAAATGGCAAACTCACATCTTTAAAAATACCATTTTCCCATTATTATATAGATGTTCTACATAAACATTACAGTTATCTTTATTTGTTTTCTTAAGCATTTATTTATTCTTCATGCAGTGCACTTCTGCAAGACACTTTGTCATTCTCATGTAACTCTCACTTGAAACATTAGATTTTTTCAATCTCATACTTGTTTTCTTGAAGGTTGAAGGTATCTTTTTTAAGGCTAGAAAAAAGATTAATAGTTTTCCATATTTTTTATAAGATTGAAACATGGTTTACGCTAAGGGGCAAATACCGTTTGTGTGAAAATGAACAGCAGAAAGGTTCAGAACTATAGTTTAGTCCACCTAGGCACTCAAAATTCCAACTGTTCATCCAAATAAATGAAAACAGTGAGGCTTAAAAATTGAGCTGGAAATTTTACAAGCCTTTTGACAATTATTTCATATTCTTCCTCCTATTTGATCTGACACAGAAGTGCTCTAGAAATTTTTTGGTATCTATGAACGTTGTCATTATTAGAGACACATAGTACAAGCTCCATAAAACTAAAAAATAATGGGATATGATGAACAGGCAATTAGTTGAATTTTTTCAAATACTTTAAAAAAAAGGATAATAGTTCTTGTTACCACTTCTTTTTTCCAAATAAATTCACATAAATCACTACCATTTTATTTTATTTGTCTTGGTGCTATTATATAACAGCTCAAGAGTTTTTCTAAAAATAACATTTACTAATTTACTTTGAAGTATTTGATTCACATGAACAACTTAATAATTATACAGTAGCAAAAAGTACCTAGTCTGTTGTCCGTGGAAACTGATGCTGCTCCTTTGAATGAGTGAGCAATGACAGGAAACTGCATGTGCATGGACAAGCATGTAATTTCAGTAGTTTCTCAAGAGATTCTTGAGATTTAATGTGATATGCATTAATGGAATTTGCTGAAACTCTCATCATCTTTCACAGTGTCTGCTCCTCCAATGTATCAGAGGCAAGGTTGTGTCAAATGGGTAGACGGCTTTGACAGAGATGTACAAGTTAAGTCAAAGGAAAATTATGTGCAAGTCTTGTAGAAAAAATTCTTTTAACTTCACAAGACATGCCTGATGTACAGGTCATATAGCCCAGCTGCTTTCTTCACGGTATTTTTATTTTCAGTACAATTTAAATGCAAGACACATCTAAAATATCTCAGTCTTCGTTTCAGATGGCTCAGCTGGCTAGTTTGAGCAGTTCATAATTTTCAACTTCAAATGCTACCTTTCCAACAAAAATTGTTTTACAGTGATCAAAATTTGCTCATTTTGAGTGTAACCAAAACTTACTAAACCTACCTATTGCTTCTTTGAGTACCAGATAGCATTAGCTATCATTTATCTCCCCTAGTCTCTACTGGGTTTTATGCAAGTTTATTTCTGATTAAGTAAGATGCCTATTTATTGTTTTATTTTTCAATAAAGTTTTTCAAGAAAATATAGCAGTTTCAAGAAGAATTCAAGAAAGCAAAGTGTTGTGCCATTCTTTGATGAGTTTAGTAGGTCAGCTACCTTAGATCCATTCTACACAAAAGGATAGCAACTAAGGTTAACTATTAACTACAAACAGCTGCAGATCCAGTTTGGTCTGAATAAACAGTGTAAGAGAATAACACTACTCCAAACAGACATTACTACAAGCTATCACCACCTCTAGTCTTTCTCTTTCTGGCAGTCACAAACACATCTCACAGAACCATTCTTACTTTGATCACAGGTTGATGGGAATTAGAAATCATCTCTTTCAATTCTCCAATTAGCACTTCTCTCCTACAAGTTTTTTGTCCTTGCCTGCAGAACTCCTCACACGCCTCCACTCAGATGATCTCATCCATGGATTTTTATTTTCCCTCCTGCAGAGAAGACTCAGTGACTAATTTTCCTTCAAATTCTTCTGTGAAAAGGTGCCTAAGTAGTCTAAAACTTTTCTCAAACTCTCCTCACTAAAACAACAGCACTTACATTTTTATTTTCCTATTTTATTCTTAGTCTAATAATTTCATGATCACACACATGCCTATCAAACGTATTCATTCCTTGGACTTCTTTAAACAGGTGATAGCCTGCAATGACCAGGTCAGACTGAAGTGTTAGTACCCTGCATAATTATATGTATTCGTACTTTACCAGAGCTCTTTAATCTCAACTCAAAGCAATAGAACGCTATCTCTACATCAGGTTTTTACTGCTTCCTACCACAGGCTAACCAAAATTACAAGACTAGCCTCACACATATCATTTTGGGATTTCTTAAATCCATACATATGAAGAATTACAGAAAAAGAATAACAATGACTAGGTTTATAAGGATAACAAAAAATACTTCTTTCACAGACCACAAAAAGCTTTTGATTGATGTGTGGCAAGCAATGACAACTTGGTTCAGTTCCTGATTTAGACTACCTAACTAGGCCTCTATCTTTACTCTTGGTAAAACAAGAAATATTATTGATCACATTAACAGATACTTTTGTTATTCAGCAGAAGGAAGGCTAAAAATTCAGTGCTTAGAATGAAGTCTGAGTTACTGGAAACCTAACACCCTGATATTAATGTTTCATAGCATGTTCATCATTGCAGCATTCAAGGTTGCAAAACACTTTGATAAAGTTCACACAAAAAGAAGCCCGTACATTTCTCACATCATTCTGCAAACAGCTTTTTATTTACTCTTTGTTACTGTTCCTTGACAATGCTGCTTTGGAAAGCCAAGGTGAAGGAAAATGTATTCTTTTTAACTGTAAAGGCACTGAGGGTTGCATTCATTGATCCATTGGAAGTAGACTGAGTAAGAAACAATTTGGAAGAAAGCCCTCTATCCTAAATTTGCTAATATGATCTTAGGCTTTATTTTATTGATAATCTTACCTGTTACAGGTGGTCTTCAATCACGAAGATCTTGGAGCACAAAGGTAAAAGCTTAGAGAGCTTTGAGCATAAGAATCAAAAGGAACTTGGTGCTCTTCCACAAGAGTAATAAAATATGGTACTAGCAGCCAGTATCTGCCATAGAAAAGTTTTTAGATACCAAATGGTTTTGTAAACATCAAAATTTTCACTCAATATAATATATCAAAGATTATTTGCCAGTCTTCTGATATTATCAGAATATTGTGGCAAAATGGTTGATGATGATCCTGCTGTACTCCAGTAACAGAACTTCCCAAGCAAGATATTTGTTATTTATTTGCAGCATTACATTTGTAAAAGAAAGAATGAAAGCAAAAACAAATCTAAAACTAAGAGCAGCTTGTGTCTTTCTTCTCCTTGGTAACCCAAACAATAATCTATCCTGGTGTTTTCATGTTCTAAGACAGGAAAAAAACATCAATATTGGCTTTCTCAAAAAGTCTGAAAACAACTGTACTGCGTGGTGGAAAAGTTTTGTTCGTGATTCAGAGATTGACAGAGACTAAATAGCACTCTTGTTTCACTGAATATCCTTTTGCTAAACCATTCACTTTGCCTTCCGCTCTGCTTTGCGCAAGTAGTTTAGAAGTAACTATTGAAGAAAGGCTATTTTGAGTATAAAGTCTATGCTTGCAGTAAGTTTTATAGCATAATTCTAAATATACTTACAGCAAAAAGGGATGTCACTACAATTGCCTCCTTATCTTCTCTATCCACTCTATCTGCTGGTGTATGGGTCAGGAAAGATGCGTCCTAGAACAACCATGAGCTCTTACTAGCATTTAAAAAGAGGAAAGAGTGTGATGGTGTCAAGTAGGCAAAATACACATACAGTATTCATAGGAGGCTGCTGGTGTTTTCTTAACTAGCAAATTAGAGTGAAAGTGAACACATCTCACAAATAATAGTGACTTCTGCTCTTAAACAACAGATATTCAGTCACACAAACTTTGGAAAAGTAAATAGTTTAGATTGCTCATACAATTGTCCACGAAGCCTTCAGGTAAAAGGTTTTCATTTGCGACTATGCAAATGAATATGATTTTTCTTTCCCATCCCTTTAGCATCTACTCAGTCCTGCAGCCTTCACACAAGACAGTGAAAGGCTTAACATTATCCTATCTGAAACCTTTTGTGGCAATTCTTTTACACGCACTTCCAAATTCACTTGCCAGAAATTCTCATGGCTCTGCACTCTATGCATATGGGGACTCTCCATTTTTAGTCCATTACCAGCTGGGAAAAAGCATGCTTAACTGTCTTCAAATGTAGGGTTCCCATTTCTTGAGGAGACCTCCAACATTGGAGAAAATGGTGTTCAAAACAATACCCACAGTTGTGGTTAATGGGATCTATAGACATTTAGCTTATGAAATGAAGATATTTTAGTGTGGGGGAAAAAATCAGAAGAGATTGACTTCTTACTCTTTAAAATAAGTTATAGCCCAGCAACCTTAAATGGGACTATAAACTTCTAGTCATCAGTATACTTAAATGTGCTCAAGTTATATCTAGGCTTTTCTTTCATGAAAACTCAAAGGTTTAATATGTTATTCTGCTGGTTTAGCCAGAAAACAAGCTAAATAATCTGGTTTAGGAAGTCAGACATTCCATGTGTAAGTTTAAAAGCCTCCCTGCAAATATGAAAATTGTATCTCTCTATAGTAGGACAGAGAGAAACATATATTGTCAGTCTTTTAAAATCATCACAGTATCATAAATGCTGACAAAATATAACTGGCAGTAACCAGAGACAATTTTCATGGAGAAAGTTGAAATAAGTTATGTCTTGCAGCAGTAGCTAGGGGAAGCTTGGATAACCATCTGATCACACAAGCAACATTTGTTTTCTTAAAAAATATGCTTGCCTTACAGATGGCATGTTTGGCATTCTATTGGATTTGCATTGAGCGTGCTACAGGGCTGACTTCTGTGCAAAGCTGTCAGAAGCTTCCCCTGTGTCCGATGGAGCCAATGCCAGATGGCTGCAAGACAGGCCCACTGCTGACCAAGGCCAAGCCCATCAGTGATGGCGGTAGCGCCTCTGGGATAACACGGTTTACAAGGGGGTGGAAAAAACTTGCGCAACAGCAGCCAGAGAGAGGAGTTAAAATACACAAGTGGAAATCCGCAGACACCAAGGTCAGTGCAGAAGGAGGGTGTAAGATCCCGGGCCCACCCTACAAGCTCATCAAAGGGGTTTTACTTTAAAAATATATAAGGTTCCAAAACTCCACCCACTGGATTTATTAAAAGGGCCCTCAGTTCTTTATATACCTTGAGAGAGGACACAGAAGACTCTACACACCTTTCTCAGTGAGTTAAATAATACACTTTTACCAGAGAACTTCAGAAAATAAGGGAACTTTGCAAAATTTTGAAGGGCAACATTCAACCAAAATAAAACATTCCACAAAGCATTGACTTAGTGCACACTAACCTACACATCTCAGCAAAATCCAACCCATCTGGCTTTAAGTTACCCAAATAGCAAGAAAGGAGATCATGAGCAGAAGTAAAGAAAGAGAGAAAAAGAGGGAATTATAGCTACCACCCCAGATTCAGCATAGATCCAGCTACCAGGAGCCCAGGAAATGGCAGGGCCATGACAAGGTAGAGACCACATGTCTTTGGTTTTATCTGCTCTGGCCCCTGTAGCCAACCCCCCATCCACATCCAGCCCAGACTTCTGGCCCACTGGCTACTCAGGGGGTGGGGTTGGAGCTCTGGGGCAGGGTGTGGGGCAGTGCTCTGGTGTGCCAGCCATTCTGAGGCTGCATTAGGGGCTCCGGGATGTGGTATGGGGCAGTGCTCCTGATGTGCTCCTGACAGCTGCTCTGGGGCTGCTCAAGGAGGCTCCAAGGGGCTGGGATATGGAGCAGAGTGCCATTCCACCTTCATGAAATTCGACCTGCCCCTTCCCACACACACACACATTTGAGTTGGTCCAAGCCAATAATTAATATTGGCTGTCTCACAGCTACAATCATCCACTGTCTCACAGAGGGGAAAGAGGTGCTCCAGGCAGAGGAGTAGAGATTCCCCTGCAGCCTGTGGTGAAGACCATGGTGAGGCAGGCTGTGCCCCTGAAGCCCATGATGGTGCGTGGTGGAGCAGGGATCCACCAGCCGTTCATGGGGGAACCCTATGCCACAGCAGGTGGATGCCCAAAGGAGGCTGTGACCCCAAGGACAGCCTGTGCTGGAGGAGGATCCTGGCAGGACCTGTAGCCCTGTGGAAAGAAGAGCCCACTCTGGAGTAGGTTTGCTGACAGGACTTTTCGCCCTATGGAAGGAATCCCCACTGGAGCAGTTGAAGAACTGCAGCCTGTGGGAAGGACTCACACTGGAGAAATTTCTGGAGGATTGTTTCCCATGGGAGGTACTCCATGCTTTAGCAAGGCAAGAATGTGAAGAATCATCCTGCTAAGGAGGAAGCAGCACCAGAGACAGCACGCAATGAACTGACCAGAATCCCAAATCCCTGACCACCTGTGCAACTGGAGGGATGAACAGGTAGACAATTATCCAGTAAAAATATGTCCAGGAAGATGGGATGGGTGAGGCAGAAGATATTTTCAAGATTTGGGATTATTTCTCATTATCCTACTCTGATTAGAATGGTAATAACTTAAACTAATTTCCCTGAGTCAAATCTGTTTTGCCTGTGATGGTAATTGGTGAGTGATTTCTTCTTGTCCAACCCCCATGCCTTTCATTGCATTTTCTCTCCCCTGTTCAGCTGAGGAGGGAAATGACAGAGCAGCTTAGGTGGACACCTCCAGTTGAGCCAGGGTCAACCCACCACAGGCATTTAGAGATTCTGGTGTTCTGGAGTGGATAAACCTTTTAGATTATAATATTAATTTCTTGATTGCAAACTCAGTCTTCTGAGAAGAGTGAAGAATGTGTCACTGTTTAGTTTCTTGACTCATCTTGACTAATTTCTGCTCTCAGCAGCAAAAATAGAAGTAGAAATAAGATATGCAGATGAGATATGAATTTTTACCTAGTTTTCATAGATTTATGCATCCTCTTATTATGGTGTTTAACATGTTCGTTTGATGTTTGCACTTACAATTAAGCATTAGAGGGTCCTTCTCCAGTAGATTATTTATTTATATTAATTAGGATATTTTATAGGAATTACATAAAATCTTAGCTTCTTTTAGCTTATTCAGCTGAGCAAAATGAAGCACTTTTTGACTTTACCAGAAACTTTTGATTTCATATACTGGGTATCCCATTTTCTTTTGCCCACTCACTAATATGACATTTCGATATTTTCTTATTATTATTACATTGTTAATGGTTCTACAAAAGCATTAATAACTGTTTAATCTATCATGAGAAAGCCTTGTCCAGCTACTGCTGTTAGAGCATTGAAATTGATGGTTCTTAAATCATAGAACCTCTTTATTAGAAGGTAAAAAAGAAAATCTACCAAAAGCAAATGAAAATGCTTACATTCAAAAATTTTTTACAGAATTATCTGCAGATCAAAAAAAAGAAGGCTCCCTATTTTGAAACACCATTTCTGCCTATTATTCAGGAGTGTTAAAATATAGGTTTGCAGTTAAAGAGCACAAGCTAAAATGCATTCCATCCTTCTCCCAGTTCTCTCATAGAGAAATAAAGTGGCCTTGATTCTCTACAGTTCAATCCTTCTTAGTTTAAGCCTCGGTAATTTCAGACTACTTTATGTCTCAAACAAAAAATCCACACTGGGTTTTAATGTACTTGTTTCTGACATAACCATGACTTTGAAATCTCTGGATGAAATACCTTACATAAGAGGTAATTAATTATTACACCATTACTCATTTATTCAGACCATTAAAATGTCTACGGAAACAGAACCATTGAAGAGAAATTTTAAAGGACAGCAGCTTTTTGCAATGTGTTACAATGTTCAATAGAATTGACTTTTGACCTGTACAAAAGACTAAGACTTTTTCTGCCAAAAGTTTTTGGCAGCCTGTCCAGACTCACTCATACAACAAGTACAGTGTGTTTTCACATCTATTCATTAAGTCCTACTGTGAGATTGCAGTGCATGAGGAACCCTAAACAGACATTTTAAACCATTTTGCTCACCATAACCAATTTTTGAAATAACATGAAAATTATTTTTTTCTAGTATTATAGTTCTCATTTTGAGTAAAGTTCATCATTGAAGACTGAGCATATCAGCTGACAAAGCAGTTAAATCAGTTAACTAATTATTAGCATTTCAGCTGATCTCAACACCACCAGTAAATCAGAAAAAATAGCAAGATTGAAAAGATTCCTTGTGTCATTCTATTACAAAACCAGTCACTCCAAAGGCTATTGGTCCTCTGACCAAAAAAAATCTTTAGCTTTAAAGCTCACTGCAGAAAGAGCCAAACAGCAGAAAGCAGCCACTCAAATGAAATAACTTCCTAGTGTTTACCTCTTTAAAAAAATGCAATTTATTCTTTTGGAAGGTTTACTTTACAGAGTTGCAGACTCCTGGCATTTGTGAAAAGGCTTAATTAGCTTTTAAAAAACAGGCATAGGGAAATCCTGCTCAACCAATACAAGACTGTTCTTGAAGCTGCTTAAAAGAAACAGTTTTCATCAAGAAACATATCCCTATTTTTTTCTAAAAAGGTAGTTCATTACTAAATTACATGGTGATGTGGACCATGATATATGATAATATGAACATGTGAATGAACAACGCAATTGCTGCTCGACACTATCCAAGAGGGGCGAAAAGGGATCGCTCTTGAAATTTGCTGTGTGTTCATACAAAAGTACTCAGTATTTTCACAAACTTCCTATTGGGCAACTAGTAGCAAAATTACCATTTCTTTTGCTGTACAAGTGTTTTTTAAGATGACAAAAACTGAAATTTACCATCATCCATTGGCCCCATTTAGATTGGTCTCATTTAGTTTAGGTAAGTCATGCTCAGTATTATTTAGTTATTCTATCTGCAATACGTCTATTAAGGACAAGAAAACACCTTAGCATATAAAGCTGCTTTCAAAAAAGTCCATAAGAATAATTGTTCTAAAGAGTTACCATACTTTACATTACAGGTGAACTGAGGCAAAGAAGGTGAAAATACTTACCGATGTCTCTCCACTTGGTTGTTGATTCAGAAACAGAATATCTTTGTTCAATGAGAGTGCAATTCCTTCTTAATTTAATAATTATTTTTAAAATGTGCCATTAGGGATATTCTTTCACCTTTTTTTCTTTCAAACACAAAGCTAAGTGAAGGAGAAAAAAAGGTTTGGACCATATTAGAAAGGTAGAGTCCAGCCAGACAAGATTTTATTTGTAGCTTGAATAGAAACAGGCACAAAACCACAACATTCTTTGCTGACTTCACTGACCAGGGTTCACCTGCAAGGGAACCCATCATCTGTGATCACAACAAGGTTTATCTATACTGCTATCCTATCTTGACCTGATGCATGGCTCATGCTTTTGTGAGCTTATAGGTTATTTTGTAAATCTATTACTTCTACTTCTCTTGATACAGCTGTCTGATAAATAGGATGCAATTTTGGTCTTTCGTGTCCCTAATTCATAAACTCTAAAATAAGTTGACAAAACAAAATAGTGTAAAAACTAGAACACCAAATTTTTAAGAGAAAATCTCAGAAAATAAGAGATTCATTTTGAGAATTTTTATCTCGTATCAGAATAGATTTTTTTCTTAAACAGTTAAAGTTTATATGAACTTTAGCCCAGAGAACTTGACACAAACCTGTTACAAATATAATTACAAGTGTCAGATTTATTGTCACACTTAACCCAAATAAAGATGAAGCAAGGAGAAAGAAGAAAATTATTCTATTAGAAATACTAAGTGTCCAAGCCTTATTATTTGTAAATAAAAAATACCATATTACATATTTGGGCCTATGCTGTGCAGTGCCTACAGCTGTACAGTGTACAGCAAGGGTTACAGTCAAGCAACTGGGCTCCAGTATCCAGCCTTGTCACCAGCTGGGATCCAAGACAGAGCTGTGATGTATCAACCAGTGACACTCTGGAACTGAAACTAGAAGGCTCTGCCCATTGAGGGATGTTTTCTTCATGGCGAGAATGTTATGGTAGGAGATGAGAGACCACATCTAGGAGCCAACTCTTTGCCTTGCTATGTAGTAGCAGCACTCCCTACAGTACAGTGCATAAAATCAAATGAAATATGCCTTTTTGTACAAATAAAATAGAAAACCTCAATTCCAACAACCCTGGAAAGCTGAAAATGAAACACTATCTGTGGTGGTGGCATTACTGATAAATTCAATCTGAGATAAGCCAGAAACATGAAAATTCAGAAATATTGAGCAGTGAAAGGAAAGTACAAGCTAGCAAGGGTAAGTATTGATTGTTCTCCCTTCATGGCACACAAACTCTCAAGTTTTTATTGAAATTACCTTCCTGGAAGTGTTACTCAAAAACTACTTATACCAAATTCCCCTTGCCTATCTCCAATATTATATCAACAACATCAATATGGTGGGAGATGCTTATTAAAATCAGCAGGGAATAACAGGGTTTCCACTGGTTTCACCAGAGGGTAAATCAAGTTCATTTAATGGGTGTAAATGAGATTAGGAGGAGACCAGCTGCACATATGTTGGAGAGGCATATACACAAAGACAGGTGTTTATTCATAAAACTGTAAATATTCATAAAACTGTAAATACTATATATGTAAATGCTATATCATGGCTTTCTTCCATTTTCTAAGTAGTTTCATACATATGTAGATGCTGATCTCAGAATAACCCATTAGATGATCTGCTGTGAATTTCTCTATGTAGTAGATCTTTAAATTTACCCAATTAACTTATTTTAATGAAAAACCTTGTCTGTAATTCACACTTCAATAAAACATGACTTCTGTTGGGCTAAAACTTATCTCCCAGGACAACATAGTTTTCACAGAAGTCATGAAAACTGAAAAATCTATCAGTTTTCACATCACTTTGTTCCAGTAGTTAGTTACATCCTTCCTTTAAGATTATTCCTCTAATTTGAATTGTTTTGCTTCAGCTTTCTTCTATGAGCTTTCCTTTATCTGCTGTTTTAAAGACCTTTTTCCTATTACACATTGTAAAGAGATACTTATACAATGTTAGTCAGAACTTTTTAAACAAAGGGCAAAGAACCTTTAGCACCATAAACTAAGAAATTTCAATTCTTCGAATGTATGTGCACACTAAAACAAAACTTTCTCAGTCTTACCCAAGTAGTTCTCAATCTCTGATTAACCTAAGTAGGCAATTAAGCTAGCAATTGCTAAAAGAGCAACGAAAATCAGGTCAACTGGACTTTAATTTCAGCTGGCAGCCTACTTTTTTTTTCCAAAAAAACACTCCTATAAATTTTAACACTTCTACTTTTAACTTTATTATTTATTCTGCTGTTCTTGTTCAAGGTAGCTAGCTCAGACTTGCTGACCTAAATCAAGAATGCTCCTTTTTCTTTACTATCAGAAATATACATTAAAGAGGTCTAGCAGAGCTTCTGGCTGTTCTTGCTTTCAGCTACACTACTCTGTACTCTCTCTGACAAAGACAGAAGATGAGATTGCACCTTAGCATCACCAGGACACATCCCAGCCCAACAGTGTTCATGAACAACACAGAGTGCTGAACTGTAGTCTGGAATAGTTGAAACATGGCAAATGGCCCATTCTCCCACTTATGCCAAGAAGACAGTGGTGTCTGGCAGAAGGCCAGAGCAGACAACTGGGAACAGTAACCTTTCAAATCATTGCAGCTAAATCTACCAGTCTAACTTCTGACTACCCAGGGTGCCACACAGTCCTCACACAAGCTCAGAAGTATGATATGTATTTATTTTCACTGAATAAATGGTCCCATTCCCTCCAACTCTTACTTTTTTCATCAGGGAGAAAATTAATTAAAACACAGTTGAAATATACACATCTGCAGAAACCAGATATTCAAAGAGAAGGTCCTGTTGTTTTAACTCAAGGTCGCAGGTGAAGGAAAGGATCATAAGTAATGATGACCTCAATAAATTCATATAGTATCCCTAGGGAAATCTCAATACATATGTTGAAATCCCTTTAATGTTAATGGGTATTGCTTGTTTCCCTCTCAAGGCTAAAGGAGATGCTTATGCCTGCGTTCTTCTGTTGGAGGACAGAATGTACCAGAATGATTGTGTGAGAAAGAGGAAAATGGGACATAGACATCATGTTAGTTGCAATGACATATGATTTTCTGCTTTAGATATTTAAAGGAATGCCATGCAAGAAAAAGTTTAGCAATAGATGGTCAACATTTGCATGTTACCAATCAGCAGAAAAGCTATCAGAAGTGAAAGAGAAACTCAGCTGAAAATTCAAAGACAGTTAATTAAGCCCTTAGCAAGGAGTGAAGTAATTGTGTGGGCTACAAACAAATTGTATGGACTACGGACAATGGAAAAGCTCACCCAACAGCTAATTGTGTTGGTTTCAGTTGCGTTACTCCAGGGACAGAATTGGCCCATGTTATTACTTGACTCATAGCCATAGTTTGCAGCAATGGACAACATGTCCAATTACTCTGCATGGGGAACAATGAAAAATGTTATGCCACAGTATGGATATTATCCACTCTTAACCCTATATAGTCTACAATGAAAGAAATGAAATACCTAAATATATCTCCATTATTTTAGATCATATACCCTATGTACTATGTACCCAGATTCTTAAAGGTAATGGAATGTCCTGCCTATTATTAATTTTCTTTACACTTGAAAACCAAAAAGAGCAAACCTGTTGTATTTTTCTGAATATAACATCTTAGAAGCTCTCTCAGGACCCTAAGGAAGACTTATTCAATTTGCTCCTTAACAGCTTGTTTCTTTTCCCATGACAAAACCACAATTTTTCTTTCAAACATTTCCACACACATTTTTGTTGTGGCCTTCATTCTTGGCCAGCTGCATCTCTTACAAATCCATAGGACTGCCTTCACTGACAAGGATTAGATAGTACCATTAATCCACGGTCAAGGGCACTGTATCACTTACAAGACTTTTTTCTAAATCAGACACCTTTGATCTTATGCAACACTTATCAGCTCACATGTCAACAGAAATGTAATTCATGTTTTAAAAAAGGCCCAGAGCAGATAGTCTACCCCAGTAAATGCGGCCCAGAAAACTAGCTTACTCTGAGTAGTATGGGGCATGCAATCAAAGGGAGAGAAAGAGCCAAAAAAAAGGCAGTCAATAGGACAAAAATATATTGCCAATATTAAAGAATAAAATTAAACCATTTGCAAAAGGAGATTACAAACAAAATGTCCAACAGGTACCAGTTTAGGTTAGAACACAATGAACTCCTTTCAGGGAATTTGAATACCAAATTGTCTTGCTAGGAAGTGAAAATTATGTAGTTCCTTTTGTGGCTTTGAAAATCTTTGCCATCAAATAGAAGGCATATTTCTGAAACTTTTTTTTTTTTGTGATAAGAATGGGACTATTAGTACATTTCTAAAACATACATTTCTCACTACCCTTCTACTTCTTGCACATTTTTTCAAAGTACATTTGCATTCATTGTCTGAGATGAAGAAAATTCCTAGGTTTTAGAAAATGCCTATTATTTTGTCCAGTGATATTTCTGATACCTATATATGATCATTTTCTTTTCCCTCACATGCAAGACAAGAAAAAAATCTCAACAGTCTACAACATGACTGTTTTAAAGAGGTGCTTGGAGCAGTCATTACTTGCCCAGTTTTGTCACCAAGAACTACCTCATCCAAAGGCAAGATGCAAGTGGGAGTAGGAATATCTAACTATGCCAACCTCTCCAAACAAATCCCAGACTGAGTGGCTGGTCCCCATCTCCCCTCTTATATGCTGATTTTTTTTAGTTCTTTCATTATCTTACAGTTGGGGATGAAGTTCAAACACATGGGACAAGTAGCTATTGCTCTGTAACGAACAGTGTTTTGTTTTTAAATAGCAATGTAAAACTGCATGATGATTTTCTATCAAAAAAGAAATGTTTAGACTGAAAAATTATATCTGTCACACAATTTATTATTGCCTCAGAAGACTTAACCTGGTCATCTCATCTGTATACACATGATACTATTTCTGAATATAAGATAACCTTCTTCCTTTACCCCGCTTTTTTTTTCCCTCAAGCATTTTGCATATGTTCAGGAGACACAAGGGAGCTAAATTCTGTTTTCACTGGTATCATAAATGTTCCTTTTCAACCTTTCACTTTCCTGACTTTATAACTTTTAAGCATAAGTCCAACCCTGCAACTTTACATACAACAAAGTCATATAAATATGGTAAGCTTGTTTTGAAGTTCTGTCTTATCAAACATGAGTTTCATCTACCACTCTGATTGGAACACCTGAACCTTTCAGAAATAACATGCATTTTTACCCAGGAATACAGTCGTTCAAGTGCCAACACTGTCATTTATCTTAAGTTTTTCTTCAGCTTTCCAGTTGTTCAAAGTCTATATATTATATGTGTGCGTATGGATAGACAATTTCTAATCCCCCTTCATTTTAGGTTAATGCATCTCTTCTGCCTCCTTACTTATGATGTGCTCTCTATTTTGTCCTAGTAGTCTTTTTCTCAACTGCCCATAATTTATTCATCTTTCTTGAACACAAATAAGTCCCTTCTATTCTCCTTCCTTAAAGTAGTTCTTCTGCACATACAAAATGATAGCCCAGAGATAGCTAAAGGATTACAAAGTTATACCAACATTATATTGTCATCCCCTATTGTACTGAGCACTGCTTTCTGAACAGCTAATGAGCTTCTCCTCCCAACAGGAAGCCGGATGAGTTATTAATCATAGATCAGAATGAAAAACTCTTGACAATATTTAGAAAGGAGAAGAGTACCAGTCAATGTATGTATTTTCAAAAACATTTGTATGGTTTGGGTATCATTGATAGCTGAAAAAATGGGAGTCAATTGAGCATCAGGTCTCAAATTACTACAGTTTAATCAAAGTTCTGGCTTTGTTCCTGCAATATGATCATCATAGCGGGCTCATAAAAAATTATGCAAAGAACACATAGATTGCTTTCCTCTTAGTTACATAACTTACATCAACAAGTGGAACAAAATATTAAAATGGTAGATATGGTACACAAGCCCTGGTTTCAAATAGAATTGTTGTTATAAAGTCTGTAATCTCAAGAAAGAACAGATGGATATAGACTCTCAGATAATCATTAGAATGGAGAATGGATCCATTGCTGCAGTAAATGAAAAATAACATGCTTGCTGAAATCAAAAGTATTCTTGTTTTTTCACAGAATGTACTAATATAAAGATTGGAATTAAGACTTCTGAAGTATATGTATTCTGAAGCAGAAGTCCTAAAGGCAGCCAAAAGTTGAAGAGAACAGCATAATTTATTCCAATGACTAAAGAATGCAACTGTTTTTCTGAAACATCCTTCAGCTACAAACACACACTATTTTCAAAGCAGAGTGTAATGTAGTTTTCTGCATTCCACCTTAAGATAAGTAGCAAAAAGCTGTTATGAAGTGATGACTTTCACTACAGGCTCCTCAAGGCAACCAATAACTATTCAGAATCGAGTTCTATTCCAGCAGAACTGCTTCATGACAGGTCTGTATAATTGCATAATTCTGATCATTTCCCATCTGCCATGGGGAACACATGACGGATTAACATTTATCTATTCACCTAAACTTTTGGAACTGAACCAGACAATGTCTCCCAGAAACCCTGGAGACTAACACAAAGAGTTAGTTCTTTCTGCACATGGACTTTGGAGTACTTTTGGAATGATAGGACTCACAGGGTAGTGACTAATGGGTCATACTCTAACTGCAGGACAGTAACAAGTGGAGGACCACAGGGATCTATTCTAGGATGTGTCATGTTTAGTGTCTTTATCTGTGAGCTGGAGGAGATGATGGAGTATAATGACATCAAGTTTACAGATGACACTGAATTGAGGGGAAGTCAATACATTTGGGTGCAATCCTGTGCAATGTGCTCTAGGATGATCCTGCTTGGGCAGGAGCAGATGACCTGCTGTGATGCATCCCAACTGTACCCATTCTGTGGCTCTGTGAAAATCAAGGCTGCCATTCAGTGAGGCACACACAGACTGGAATAATGAGCTTCAAGGTCTTTTCCTCGGGAATAAATGCAAAAACCTCCACCTAGAAAGAAGCAGCCCTCTTCACAGCTTCTGAATGGAGAGCAGTGCTTCAGAAAAGACCCTGGGGGTCCTGGCACACAGTGAGTTTAACATGAGTCCATGGTGTTCCCTGGCAGAAAAACAGGACAACAGCATCCTGCACTGTATTAGAAGAACATAGTCAGAAATCACTGACTTACTCCAGTCTACTTTGCACTCATTAAATGGCATTATCTACTGTGTTTTGTTTTGATTTTCCTGTGCAAGAAAGACATTAAAGTTTAGCACATGGCCACTCAGCTGGTCAGAGACTGAAGCACTCATCCTGGAAGAAGGGAATGCAAGACTGGAGCTTTTCCAGCCTGAAGAAGAGATGGTTTTTGAGGAGATCTACCTGCAGCCCACCACTACTCACAGAGAGGTTATCAAGAAGATGGAGCCAGGTTGTTTGCAGTGGTTCATAGTGCAAGATGAGAGGCAGTGATCATAGAATGAAACAAGAGATGTTCAGAGGAATAATTTTCACCATGAGAACAGACAAGGAATCAAACAGGTTGCCCGAACAGGCTATGCAGTCTTCATAGAATCATAGAATCATATAATGATATACATTGGAAAGGATCTTAAGGATCATCTAATTCCAACCTCTCTGCCATAGACAGGGACAACCCTCACTAGACCAGGTTGTTCAGAGCTCCAGCCAACCTGGCCTTGAACACTACCAGGGATGGTGCATCCACAATTTCTCTGGGCAACATGTTCCAGTGCCTTAGCACCCTCAAAGTAAAGAATTTCTTCCTAATATCTAATCTAAACCTACTGTCTTTCAGCTTGAAGCCATTCTTCTTCATTCTGTCACTATGCACTCTTTTAAAAAGTCCCTGACCATCTTATAGGTTCCCTTCAGGGAAAAGCTGCAATTAGGTGGTGCCTAAACTTTTTTTTTCCAGGTTGAACAAATCAATTCTCTCAGCCTTTCCTCACAGGAGAGGTGCTTCATCCCTATAATCAACTTGGTGGCCCTCCTTTGGACTCACTCCAGCAGATCACTGAAGATTTTCAAGACCTGAATGTATAAAGCACTAAGCAACCTGGTCTGATCTCAGATATGGCCTTGTTCAAATGAAACTTGAAGTCTCTTCTGATCTGGAGTATTCTGTGATCTTATTATCCCTTATAAACCACATGTTATTTCATGTCTTCTTCCTAGAACTTTCCACAAAGACAGGTGAGAGGATAAGTGTATGACACGAGCCTCTTCTTTCATAAAGCTTGTTTCCTCTGTCTTCTGTATCTCTAATTTTAAAATTCAAGATCTCAATCTACAGATTAAAGCAATTAAGAAGAGAAAAGTCACTGCAAAAATAACCAGATCTCTATCTGATTTTGATTTAGAAGTAGGGGCTGTATCTTTACAAATAACTAAAATCAGCTAAAGAACATTGTCTCTGAGACTAAGAACTGTGGTCTGGCTCGCACATACATGCTTCTCTTCCAAGACAGAGTAGCTGCATCCAAATCTTCTACTCAAAAATCTCCACTGTCCTATACTATGCTCACACATTATCTCTGAGAATGCTAAATGGCATGAAAAAAACACATGCCAGCCATTGTGTTAACAATTAAGCAGGGCCTTAGACCAGTACTAAAGTTGGTGCCATGACTCCATTCTATTTACTCATCAGATCTCTCCAATAGCATTGTTCACATATTTAGCCACAGAGACTTCAAGGGTTCAGCAATGAAGAAGGGCAAGTGAAGCTCAGATATTAAAAAAAGAAAGAAAAAAACCACCAAAAACCCCATAGAAAACATAAAAAGAGAAGTCATAAATACAGTCTTAAAGGATTATCATGTCAGCATCACATTTTCTATTCAGTGACAACTTTTAATAGTTTCATAACACTGTGGGAACTATTACTAAAGGGTGTTTCGTTCAATTCATTTCACTATTATGATATATAGGTTTCTTAAATTTGCACCTCTGGAATACTGCCACGGTCTATTTGCCTCCTCTGTTATGCTCTACATTGAGTCCTGTGAAATAATCTCCAAAATTTTTCCCTCACATGTCCACCAGTACCCAGTTGCCACTAGATCAGTAATCCCATAGCTTTTACATCCTGCATTTCTTTATATAACTCAATATACCCTTCCAGCAGTCTGGAAGTTTTACAGAGCCTTTAACACCAAACATGCAAAAGTATCAAATATGTCCATTCATTTCAGCTTAATGAGGTGTCAATGAAAATGCAATGTACAACTGGAATCAAAGAACTTTGTCCTGCTCATAAGGATCTCTTAAAGCAAATATAATTGGCAGGAGTTTTCAACAGTATAATCTTTAACAAATACATTAACCCCAAACACTAACCTTTCAAGCTCCACAGGGCAGCTTTTTTTTAGGCAACCCCAGTGTGCTGGTATAGCAGAAACAGGGATGATGAGGTTCTGTTAGGGAACTCATGACGTTACTTTGCTTTTCTGAGAGGTCATACTGAAATGCCTTAGAAATGGAGACAGAAGAAGCAATAACTAAATATTATTGTGCATCTTATGCACAGAATCCATAAAAAGCACAAGGAAGATAATAAACTGCCCTGGATGCTGAATTAATCAGGATTAGTTCAGGTGTGACATGCTCACACAGCAAGTGCTCTAGTGGCTCAGAGGAATGAGGGACCTTGCTGGTGAGGTAATCACCACTGTTAGATGTATCAGGATCATCTGCCAAAAACCTCTACCAGCCATTTCATGACACTGTGTCTTGCTTAGAGGAGCTTGACTCAACTGAAAGCAATAAGGAGAAATTGAAAGCTAAGAAAAGAGCTGTCCCAGATCACTACTGCACTGGTAAAGTGCCCAGAGGCTCAGAACAGTTTAAGTATATACCTTTATTTTGCTAGGGAATACATGGAAGTGTCATTATAATTCCCCAAAGACTATTATTCACATGTTAATTTTAATGTACCAGAGATTTTTCTTTAACAAATGTTCATCATGAAGTGTGATAAAGCTCAGCACTGAACAGGGACCTTCGCAAAACCACTACCACGTGTAGGCCTACAAGCTTACATGCCCATACCTCAAGGCACTAAAAATGTGCTGGACACAGGCTATGCTGGACATCACTGTAGTCTTTTATTCCAGTATCTACTGCTTTGTGAGTTCTATTGAGCATTCTTCCTAGGGAATAGAGTAAATTTTTGCTAAGTCTCAACACTTAAAAAAAGTGGTGTATTTCATAGGGCCAGGCTTGTGTGACTCCCTGGGCCTCTTGTTTTGACTGAAACAGTAATTATTGACAGACTGTGGAGACAGTCTATTTGATTTGGGCAGAACCACCAAAGCGATGAAAGTATTTAATTTTATAACCTAGGAATTATAATACCATATACCAACAGAGCACATCCATTATGACTGTAACTATGCCAATAAAGCTTTGGTTTGTATCACAACACAAGCCCCACATATCTGTGGAATTAATTCCCTTCTATTCTTGTAACAACATTTACACTCACAGTTCCAATTTTCCTCAGAGATTACACAGCTTCAGAGTCTTAGCTGATATGGTTATGTCACTAGATGGATTTACTGAAGATATATTCTGAGATGTGCGGACTATTATCTAGGAAAAAAAGAGAAATGAAAGTTCAGTGTGTGGTAATCCAGACAAGGAGACCAGGAAGAACACAAAAAATTAGAGAATAAATTGCCTAACACAGCCAAAAAATGCTCACTGAGGTTCCAGTTATGCAAGGTGTTGGACTCTACTTTGGAGAGCTTAGTCTTAAATCTCCTTAAGTTATGGGAGTCATGAGATTCAGCACCTTAAAGTATTAAACCTACATATTCAGAATTCTTATTTCAGAAGATCTTATGCAGCTATAGTTACATTTCTTTTCCTAAATTACCATGAATTTCCTTTAACTAAACACATGAGTAAGTGTTTCAGAGAGGAAAATTATGAATACTGAGTGAGCTATTAGACTGCAAAAGCTGTCCTAAAAGCATGAATGAAAAGCTGTTCAGTTACTGGTTTGGATATAAATAATAATCAGAATTAAATAAATATAAAATAAATAATAACAATAAAATATAAGTAATAATATGCATTGAAGTACATGCAGGATTAAAACAATGACAGGTTATCAAAATAGTCACAGCCTTCCAAAGCTACCTCCTAGATTGGAACATAGGAGTAAAAGAATGAATAAATGTAAGTGGGTTTAATCATTGCACTGTTCTTTAATCCAAAGAGAAGCTCCGTACTCATAAGAGAATTAGCCTTGTTGATGAAGATTTACAGTAGCCAGGAGGATTTTTTGTTTATGAAGAGGGATCTTTACAGCTGAAACCAATTATTTCATGTGAGGCTAATAATGGTGAAGAAGTCAAAAGTAGGCCAGATGGAAAAGGGAAGGCCAAAACTTAGGAATGTCATTCATTTT
>JAOXXN010000471.1:41272968-41307942 GCA_026770055.1 Myrmophylax atrothorax
ATTGAATGCCTTCCTGAGATGCAGATTAGTCTATATTGAATGCTGCCTTTGGCAAGGTATTTGTGAATTTTATTTTAATTTTCTTAGCAGCAAATTAGAAATATATTTGAAAACTATTAAATTTGGAATACAGTCAGTGAAGCTGATGAATTAAATTGATAGTGGAGTTTCTTCACCATCTATTCCTGACTGAAAGGAAGGAAATTATTTTGTTGGCTCGTATAACCTGAGTTCAGTGTTTTATATAACAAGAGTATCTAGAGATGACAGACAAGACCAGGGCTGTGCCAGTTGCTGCAGAAATATATATAACTACAGTTCCTTTTCAACAGCTCAGTAAAGAGTTACTTTGCATATACCATTTTCTTTACTATTAATAGCAAACTAACTTCCAGGGGGTAAAAAACCATGGTCCTAGATCAGGATAGGCCTCTGTCAAGCTGAAATTTCCTAATAAGCCCTAAGACTTATAGGCACATGGTCACAAGTTGTGAGTGAACTCCCTCCTGGCTTTAGCATTGCAGAGGACATTCTGTCACCAATTCCTTCATGCAGCCTGCTGCCAGCAAAAGTTTGAATTTCCAGGTTTCCACTCTGTTGCATCAGATTGTTCAGCTAACAAAAAATATGTGTTTCTATTTGGTTTGGCCTAGATCTGATATGTGGCATGGCACTAACAAAACAATCAGTTATAATGTGCAAAAAAAAATTTTTCAAGCTTCAAAAAAATTCAGAAAACAGCTCAAACCACTAGAAACTCCCTACCTTTTACAAAGAATCTCAAAAGTGCACAACTTAATTAAAAGAAAAAATGCCATATAACCTTGGTTCTAGGAAATATAGTCTCTAAGTGCAACTGTTAGCAACTGTAGCTTAAAGAACCAGAAAACAAAAGCAGAAGTACCATTAGCCTTAATCATCTTCGGTCCAGTGCTGGAAGATTCTTACCTCGCATGAAAAAGGGGAAAGGCTCTCAGCTACACAAACTCATCAAGGAGTGACTTTTGCCTTATCTTTGTGTCTGGCAGCTGCTGGGAGCCCTGGTCCATGACTGAGAACTGTGTCCCTTGCACTGCACAGCAGGAAAACACAAAGTCAGCCTCCATCTGGGTAGTCTGCAGCATTCCCAAACCCTGTCCATTCTGTGCAGCCACTCACTCTCCATGGTAAAGTTCGATTCCTTTCTTCTGGAAAAAGTTCTTTAAGAGCACATGGAATCCACACACAGGGCAGTAGACCTCCAGACAAGTAGGAAGGGACAGCAGAAGGAGCAGGACAGCAGAGATGGGAATGCTTGAGTTGCAGCTTCATCTGGAGATGTATAAGTCATGGAAGACCTAACATGTAACTCTGGGGCCCAGTGGGACACAGTGCTGCCTTAGAAGCCTGTGCTCAGAAGCAAAATATGCACTGAGCTAAGACACCATCTCCATATGGATTTGGCTTAGAAGCCAGCCTACAGTGTTTAGGCTGCACCAGACTTGAGTCATGAGGCTTTTTGTCTCTGAACTAGAGTCCCCCACAACTTCCTACTCTGCAGTGAGAGATGCAGAGAAAGCTCAGAACCACCTGCACTGCTGGCCCCCAGCTCATCCACTGTCTAATGAACTCCCCTATTGTCTTGGTTTGAGCTAGTAAACTGCCAACTCCCCCAAGTACGGAGGAAAAACTCTTTCTGACCACCAAAGGAAAGAAGAAGAAGGAGGGAGGAAAAAAACCTTCAAACTATGTTTATACTAACACCACATGTATTTTACAGAAAATGAAAAAATTAGAAGAAATTACACACTTACATAAGCTAGTATACAGCAAGACACAATTTTCCCACCCCTCAGCAAACACACAAATTCATAATTTTGACCCCAAATCACTTCAGAAGACTCAGTCCCCAGAGAAACAAAACCTGAGCAGAGAGGAGAGAACTAGAGCAACACATTTTACTTTCCTGTGATAACTGTGACTCAGTGGTGGGCCTGGTCCTCCCCATCCCCCCTGGGGCAGCATCATGCGTCCTCCTGAAAAGAAGGCTGAAAAGCGACTGCCTTAACCACTCCCACACTGGTTCTTACTTCCCTGGAGATGATGTAATATGGTATGGGATACAAGATTACTGGCTAGAAGAAGTCAGCTGTTAGCTCAGCCGACAGCTTCAGGGCTAGCCTGAACTTTAAAACTTAAATTTAGGCCTATCTAGGTGAACCCATAACACCTATAAAAAGTAAATATCAACTGTAGGAAACCAGGTCTGGCTACAGCAGTATGAAGCAAGACCTTGTTTCCATTTTTTCCTTTTTCAATAGAGCCACTACCAGCATCAACATTCTGCTGAAGTAATCAGCAGAGAACAACATTTGTCCTTGTGCTCATCACTCACTAGAAAGAAAAAGAAACATCTCCTGCTCCTGTCTTTGTCTAGTGCATTTCTGTAGGTTCATTATTTTATTTTTTCAGTTACTAAAACTTCCTTCTCTCCATAAAAACTATTGCTGGCAACGCCTATAAGGCAAATCAGTCATTCTGGCAGAAAGATTTAATTTTCAGTTCCTATTTTCATACTCAGACAAAACAACAAAACTCTTAAAGATATATTCATTGTTAATTATGATTATTCTATAAACACATTTTCATTTCGTACATGTCACTTAGATTGAAAAAAAAAATGAGAAACTATTACATAGTCAATAAAGAAAAATATACTTGAGGCTACATTACTGTAAACCACTTTCATTTAATGGAAGAGTGTTAAAGGAACTAGCAGTCCACAATCCAGTCAATTTCCTAGCAGAAATTAAACCTAGATTCAAGAAAGTTCTCCTGGGGGACATCATAATCACTCTTTTCTAAGATGCTTTATCACCCATCCAGCTCTGAACTCCCTTGTTCCTTTGAACTTTTCCCTTTAAAAGACTCATGCATAAGGAGAAGTTTCCATCATACAGAAGGGACAATGGCATGATTATGGGAAAGCACTTTCAAAACCACAAGGGAAAACATGTTAAAAAATAAAAGCCAAGAACAACTTCTCTATGCATTAATTCAGAATGTTCAAACTCTGTAGCCAGGACTACCTTTTGTTTATCGACTGTATCTCTGCAAACCTCCCCTGAACAAAATGTAAGAAAGGTGCTACAAAAATATTAGCAACACAATAGAAGTTAATATTAAATTATATTTTAAGAAAGCTGGTTTGGATAAATATTTTTCATATTTTTGTCTGTTGGTACGTAAGTGAAAATTGTCCAAGCTTATCCAGGCAAAGAAATCTTATATTCTAGGGACTTTATATAACTAGATATACAAAGTTAGATATATTAAGATATCATGGATTAAGAAATTACTAGCTAATCATTTGGTCCATATTTGCTTTTTAAGCATCTGAGTTGCCCAGATTCACACTGAATTTAATTAGCTACCTATAGAGCACTCTGGTCAGATATCCTTCCCTCCCAGTTTTCTCTGTTTACATGTAACACAAGGTAATTACCTGTATCAGAAAGGACTAATGAGAATAAATATTAACTTGGTTCTCTTTAAAACTGGAAAAGAATATATCAAAAGAGATTTCCAGCATGACCCTGCAAGTATCAGACATTAATAGGGATCAAAAAACTGATAATAAATGAGCTGCATTTTACAGACCTCTTAAAAGACTTTTAGAGTTAACTAAGCTGGGTGATACAGTTGTTTCCCCACAATTCTGAGCACAGATGAGAAAGTCCAACAGTTCCCATGATTTGCCACTTATTTATGGACTGCTGAGAAAATAGATGATAAAAAGGATTAATTCCTGATTTACATATTCTACTCGTAAAGTGACAAGGTCTTATGAACAAATACAACAGCTGCAAATTATGTAATTACGTATCTGTATGCAAATTTGCAGACATCTCCTAAATGTTGGAATACTATTTGCAATGCTAATTAAGTACTTTTTATTGCCTCTGCATAATTCCTACATGTGATCCTGTGCCAGATGTCTCTGTAGCTTGCAAAGCCTTTATTGTCAGGCTAGCTGAGGTAGCACACATTAACACTGCCCATAAAAATCCTATTTTTAAATAAATAACATACAGAGTCTCAATAATTTCTCATTGTCTTCCTGTCCAAATCAGTTGGTTAGTTTCTTTTTTTCAAATTGAACAACTGCATCACAACTTCCAAAGCATGGAAGTCTTTCTGCCCCACCTCGGCAATATTAAATATAGTAAAAAGAAAAAGGAAAGAAAGACAGGAAAAGTAACAACTCCAGACACCAATATGAGTGCCTTATGGAAGTTTAACAGTGAATGTCAAGAGAAAGATAAACAAGGAATACTGATTTTGACACATCTGAAAGTGTCTCAGAGAAGAAAGAAATTTTATGGGGATTGCAACCAACTACTGGCATCAGCAAATCTCTCCTTTGCATTGTAACTATTCAGTGAAAGTTGTAAGCCAAGACCATATTTCCTCCTTAAGCCATTCTTATCAGAGGCCCCATTTGAACAAGGTCTTTCACATAAATTTCTTGACCTTAGGCCAAATGGCTGAGCAGGGATGCCAAAGAAAAAACAGTGGTGAGAACAAACAAACAAGAAAATTATGTATTTCTTCCTCCAAAAAAGCAGCTGTCAATTTGTTACTTGGAGTAGGATAGGATCCAATAAAGTGTAAGTAGAGCAATAAAATAAGTACTTCACTTCTAAAGTCCCATTAAAACAAGCTTAGTAAAAACTTTATGATGTCCTTGATTTAGACCACTGTCCTACAACACTTAAAGCCATGAAGCAATGACAGACCTCTCCCAAGCAGTTATGGGAGTGAAATAATTTTATTGGGTTAGCTGGTCAATTTTTTCTGACTGAACAAATTTTTCATCTGCAGCAACATGATAGTCTTTAGTGTGTTTTCCCAGCCTGACTAGGCTTCTCAATGCACTCATAAAAGACCTCAACATTGAGTGAGTAATAAAGTACTCTACAGAAAGAATTTTACCCACAGTTCAGTGTGAACCATTAAATCAGACTTCTCCACAAAATAAATAAATAAATGTTATTAGACGTTATCCATGAAGCTGAATCTTCCAAAATGCTTCATTATATTTAGTTTGCTACTCCACCATCTGCTGATGGAAGCACTTTTTGACAAAGTACATAAAATTATACTTGGCACAAAGTAGTCATAATACCCTATCTGGCTCAGGTCATAATAAATCTGGGATGAAGCCGGATTAGGTACTAGCCTTTTCTTCTGTCTTCCATTTTATGATATTTTCCATTGAAATTATTACTTCTGAGATTTAGGAGTATCAGTGTTAAATCAGAAAGGCTTCTGGGGTGAAATTCAACTGTAGATTACAGCATCACTCAATTTTACTTCACCTGGAGGTTGCCTGAAGGCCTCTGTAACCCAAGTGGAAGAAAGAAGCAGACAACAAATTCTTTTTTCTTTTTTTTTTTTTTTAAAGGATGTGGTAGAGAAAGGAATCTGCCATAACCTCTGCCAGATGAAATGTTGTCTTAAGTTAAGGCTGGCTAACCTGATCTAATAAGTTATCCATTCTGAACATGAAGGAGATCTCTTTGCTTTCATGTGACTGAGGACCAATCTTATAGGCAAGCCTTATCCAACAATCCTTCATTGTCAGTTGACTAAGGATCTTGGTGTCTGAACTGAAAACCAGAAGGAGAATGCTAGAATTTATACCATGTGTTTGTCAGTTGTTCAATGGACTGGTACTTTAGAAGAATTCAAGTATTTCTCACTCACTTGCATTTGGGAACTTTATTCTCATTCCATGGGTTTAATGTGAGGATTAAAATACTCAAAACGTTCATATGGATACCACTATTGGGGTCACCCTTTATTGGGGTCCCCTTATCCCAAGCAAGGGTGCAGCATGAATGACAGTCAGAAGAGCTCAGGCACAGCAGGCAACAGAGGCTTGATCAGAAGGCTTACAAGAGTTTATTCAAGATAGTTTCATCTAGGAGAGATTCAGCTAAGAGAGAGTTTCACAGACAGTTTCCTCATAGCTCATGGATTATAGTAGTTAGTAGTTGTTCACAGTAGTTCTATTCTCAGTAACATCCACACCTTTTATATCCTCTCACGTCCAACATGTCATGACATTATTGGCTAGCCCATTCCACTCACATTCACCAAAGCATCTCATTGGTCACAGGACCCTACACACTCTACAGGTGGCTCTCTTTAAGGGAGAACCCTAAACTGTTTTCCTTAAGGGATGCATTTACAGTCACTCCTACATACCACTGCTCTCTGTGCTTTTATTTCTTCCTCTTTTTTTTGGCAGCCAGGGTTTCTTTTAAAAGGTTCTCAAAATCTAGGTTCTGTACTGGCCAGAGTATATACAGAACATAGAGAATCATCAAAAGACCTCCAATATCATCACGTCCAACCTTTGACCAAATATGAATAATTGCTAAAACACAGCCTATTCTCTAATCCACTTCTTGGTATGTACAATTAACCAAGAGGTAGCTACCACTTCAACTCCTCTAGACTCTCCAGAGGACAGGTGAAAGTTATTTCTCTAGAATGATTCAAATTCTGAGGAACAAAGTAAAAGTTAGTAGTAGACACTAAAATAGCACTTCTACATCTACTGTTACTAAACATTATTAGAGTAATAGGTTAAAAAGTGGCATGAAACTAAAATAATGAGTAAACCTATAAGCTGAAACTTAATCTGAGTTCTAAAAATGTTTGCATAACGTTGGCATAGTTCGATTTCAGAAAAATCTAATATTATGAAATGTGAAGATATGAAGTGCAAACGGTAGAATAGTACAGACTTGTGTTCTTGAAACTTTAGATGTCAACTTTTTTCAAATATGTCTTCATTCTGTGATTTGTCACCTAATTTAATTGTAATCTAACTAGTAATGTTTTGAGCTATAAGGGGATGAAAATCATACAAACACAAATAAAGGATACTGAAGACAATTTTTTAAAACTGTTCACAGTCTCTTCCCTTTATTCTCTTTTTTCTGGAAATTCTTAATTTTTATAATTTCTAGATTGATATATCACAGATTCGCAATTTCAGTCTGGACTTTTCCAATTGAAAATTCATTTTCTTAATGGATTTTCATTACAGATATCCTGCTACTGGTTTATATTAAGATGGTCATCATCTTAGCAGTTCTACTAAAATTCTAGTCCTTTACTCTTTTCCAGTAAAGGAAAAATTAGGCACATTGCAGTTGCTTTCAAACATGTGCCCATGGAACATATACAAATGATATATCAAAGTAAACCATTCGTAATAATAAACTATTGCAAATACAGTATCAACCTAAGTTTACAATGCATGTTTTAAATGACAGCTACAAGTCTTCTGCACTCCAGAAAATCAACTTACATATCTGAGAGTGACCAAAGTCCAAAAGCTGGATTTATCTAATTGTAGGAAACCAAGTCTTAAACTACTGGTCCAAATGTAAAACATTGCCTGATCTCGATTCACTTAGTTTCCATCTCATAAATTCTACTTCTTCTCTGGCAAAACTTCTGTTACACATTGTAATGCAGATAATATTGATATAACATTTTTCCCTGTCATCCATGCGTTCATTATGTAAGGAAAGATTTCCAGTCACTGGTCTTTTGATCTTGCCAGAAATGTCATACAGATTTCTGTACATGTACTGACTTTTTACTCTTCATTTTCTCCTGTAAAGTGAAGACAAAACACAAATTAAAATAAATCAACCACATTCCTTTGATGTCCTTATACAAACTACTGTTGGCCATGAACATTTGCATTGAGTCTAAATAACTTGGGCACAATTCCTTGAGCTGAGTGATTAACTATTTTGGGGAGTTTTCTGGTTGATTCCATAAAATAAATAATTTTGAAAGAGTTGGAAAAGTTAAAAATATTGGATTATATTATCCATCTAGCTAAAAAAAAAAAAGTATATGATTTCAAATGAAGCTGAATTCTGAAACCAAAGTAGGTAAGTCTCATTTTGACAAAACTGAACTGAAATATATGTGTTTTCCCTATTCTTTTATTGACCAAAAAATGAACAATACAAGAGTCAATCTGTACTGTTGTATTTCTTTATTAAAAGAAAAACTTTACTTGGGTTCCTATAACTTCTATTACAAATTAGTGGGGTTCGAGCAGTTTATGTCTTTTATCACCTTTGAAAATGCCAACTGAAGTTGCTATAGCTGTGAAAAAGATAACAAATATCACCAAACCAATCTTGAGTAGTAGGGCAATTCTGAGTACCAAGATCTAAAGAACTAATTAGTTTTGGCTACTGCTCAGCTACTTGCCAGCAAGCTGGCTCCAGAAACTCTTTGCTCCTTTGAGATGAAAGTGTTCTACTTATTTCTTTTATCACATTCCCATTTAGTGATGTTCCTAAAATTATATCCAAGAAAATTTATTAACTTATGAATAGGTAAGCTTCATACAATCAAATGATAAAGTGAAGGGTTATTCAAACTGCTAGGATTAGGACAAGCCAGCTGATAATATTTTGAGACTAGTCTTTCCTGAAGCAAGAGACTTTTGCACTTCTACTAAAAAGTGTAAAATATATTTTTTAATACTTCAAGAAAGACTTGTATGCTCAGTATTCTGGCCATGCATAACAGTTTAGAAGCAGTACTGCAAAAGAAGGGAACTAGCCTGGCAACTGAGAAGATACCGAAATCTGATAGCCATGCCAACAAAAAGGCAGGAACATATCTAACTTAGTTTTTCTACAAGCGTGAAAAGTAAAAATAAGATACAGGTGGCATAAGTATGCATGAGGTTTGAAAGCAGATGAAAGGATGAACCTGAATTATAAGACTTCAGGAAGAGAGGTACTGCTTTAACATAGCCATTTATTTCTTTCCTGAAAGAAGTCCTATGTGGAAGCAATAAAGATCTGTTGTATTTGCAAAGAACATCTGTATTTTAAGATGGACTTCTGTAATCAAATACTCAGAAACTCAGGTAGCCTTGCCCCAAAGCCTTTCACAATAAAAACACCAGAAGACTCAACACCAAGCTAGTCATAGCATCATATTTGTGATTCAATACTGTGCACAGCATGAAGCCTGAGGATATATTTTTTATTTTCCACCAAACCCCGTAAAATTGCAAATTGAAAAAGGTAATTTTAAGAGGATATAGGATATGAATGAAGCTTTTTAAAATTTATCAAATAGATGTACCACTTGGCCATTTTTATCTACCACAAGAAGTTGACAAGGTTAGGAACACAGATGTTTTCATATGGAAGTCACATAAGGTCAAAGGAGAGTCCTGGGACTTTATTCAACCTTAAAACATGAAAAAGAAGGTATAGTGTGTGACTAAAAGTGAAAGGTACTCCCCAGCTGTTCTTTTAAAAGCTTCCAGAAATAAACCTTAGACTCAGCCAGTGTTAATAGGGTCAGAATTTCCATGCCAAGCAGTGATACTAAGGGGACTGAAGAACAGAGATGTAGTTCTAATGTACTAATAATGACTTGTCTCCTTAGATTTTTATAAAATGTCAAGCATGCAGTTCTTCAGACTTTCTGCCCCAATACTCACAGGAGTCCTCTGCTGTGAGCAGAACAACTTGTATAGTAGAAAAATGAGTAACAGTAGCACAATTTAACTCTAGGAGGATATATTATTTGCCAGCCATCTAGCCTTTCTTCATACATATTTTCAAATGCACAGTACTTGAAGCTGTGGAACTGACAGCCTTGTGCTGCAAGGATTTGGAAAAGAGCATTATTACAAAGTTTCAGAAAAATATGACATATCCTTCCAAATTTTAGTCTAAGGAAGTTATTTGCATTGCTTCATAAATCTGGTGCACAGCCCAGTCTTTCCGTAAGTCTGACAGAGAGCATGGCTTCATACTTCATGCCTCCTTTTTTTTTCCATATTCTGGTGTAGACAGACCTGAAGTCTGTCAGTAGTTTCCTGAATATGTCATGGTAATTTTAAGCTGCTTTTGTTCAAATAAAAGAACTAAGATGAAAGACATATAGAGAAATCATTTATCTTCAAGCTGAAAATACTGTTCAAATAATTCCGTAACTATTCTTGCACTTCATTCACCCTGTAAAGCAATTTTGTTCAGTTTGTTACAAAAGGAATAGACTTTCCATTTATGCTTCTAGCAGTTTCCAAGGAGATCTGACCTGCCATTCTTACAGTTCAAGGTTATATAGTTTTGGACTCAAAGCCTTTTGGCTTATTAATTTGTTATTATGTTGAAGCCAAATCCATCATGGGATACAGATAGAGACACTTCTGCTGTCCCTTTCAGCTTTATCTTTGCTTGTTTTGTTCATGAGAGGAGAAACCACTTTTGAATCATCTCTCTGTGTCAGTTAGAATCCACATCAGTCAAAGTAAGATTTGGGTTTTTCAAATGCAGTTGCCCCTATGTTTATTGAGTGCTGACACATCTTTACAGTAATTATAAGAGAAAACAAAAACCTGAGAATACAGACAGGTTGGTTACATTCATCTCCACAGTAGATGTGACCTTAATCTTGTTGCGCAGTCTCCTGCTGGTAAATCTGAGCATCCTCATATACACGTGGCACAGCTCACCCAACAACAAATGGTCATCATCACTTTATTCGTGGACTAAAAATCAGCTTCTGCTTCTCTTTCTCAAACAGAGTAGCATATGACTAATAAGAGAGACAAAGTCAGTAGGTCCCCAAAGGTTATGATGGCAAGGTAACCAACCATTACCTTAATAAGATTAACGCTGTCTTTTGCTTCACCTATACTCATCCCACCCCTGCACACGGATTCTGATGTGGAGGAAAATTAAGGTAGGGAAGGTCACTCTGTCAATTTCCATTCCATTTGAATGAACCCTTTGAGTTTCAGACACAGTAGGAAATGTGTGCATTCTTGAGAATCCTCAAAATGTTAAATCCCTCCCCAGACACTGTAACTGAACTCTTGCAAATTTTCAAAAGCTGCTCTGCGTCTTAATATAATTAGAGCAATCTTGGTATTCTGGCTTGCTACAGCTGTTCCTTACCACTGCAAGTAACCTGTCTGAAAATTCAGTTTGCTGGTAGGAAGAGAAGACTGACAGATGGTGCATAAATTCAAGGCTAGTTTATTTTTATAACTGGAAAATAACTTTCAGACATCCCGGTGGTCTACAGATTGTTTCCAGGTCTTTTCTATTTTAATGAAAGATAAAATATAACTTGGATTCATGATCAGGCAATTTAATTTTAGCCAAATTGAAAAGTAAATTCCAGCTCTTATTCTAAACTTTAACCTTCTGAGCCACAGAGACATTTATCTTACGCAAAAATTATTGTAATAATAACAATAATATTTTCTGGTTTACAACTGATTTACCAGGAAATTAATATTTGGTTTTATGAACACATTAAGCAGATGGTACCTATTGTTGAAATTATCCCATAAAAGTACTTGGATTTGGACTTGGTTGCAGTTTAATGCATTAGACTCTCTTAAGAAATTGGTGTAGTGACTTTTTTCTTTTTTGTGTGTGTTTTGGTTTTGTTTTGTTTTGTTTTTTGTATAACAAGTGATTTTAAATTTTAAAGCATGCAAGCTTGGAATTAACTGTGGGGACTCCAGAGATACATTAATTTAAAAATTATTGCTTCAATCATTTTCCTTTACAAGGAGGAAAGAAAAGAGCAATATTAATGTAAATAGTTTACACACTTGCCAGAATTCTGGTCTGTCATTATTTTCGTCAAAACCACAGATAAACCGAATAGCTGTTAATAAAAGTTAAAGAATGGAGTAGAAGCTTCTGACCCACTGAACGTACCATTGAACTTTGCTTTAGTTTCTGCAAATCTTCAGTATCCTTCAAACAGCACGCTCAAAGCTATGCAACTGTGTTATGTGGTAGCAACTGATAAGGCATCACAACTTGCAGAGAACTACTGCCATCCTTCTACAATTTAAACTTTCCATTCCACAAGAAGTCCCGCTGAAATTCACTGCAAACTGCCCTTGATGAATGAGAGTGGAGTAATAACTGCATATGGACTTCAGACTTGTTTTAAGGCAAATATTTTTATATTCTTTCATTAATTCAGACTTAATATCATTCAGTCACTGAAACTGTGAGCAGTTAAGTCAAAAGAAAAAATTTAGGAGTTTCAAATCAATTCTGTATTTCCTAAAGCTTTACATATTTAAGGGCATTGCAAGAGCACATTATACAGCATTATATATACAGCCTGCAGTCCCAACAACAGTCCTGTTGTTGATTTTGTTCCATTTCCAAATTAATAGATAAACTGGCCTAGGTACTTGTAAGGTAACTGGAAACCCTGTCAGCTGTGCAGGTGAGCCAAAACAGAGAAAACACTCAGGCATTAGAAATATCTACAAAACACCTTTTTATTTGCCTTGTGTCAAGTAGCAAAAGGTGGAAATAATTTTTAAAAAGAACTTCACACTTCATTTAAAGAAATCTTACCACTGAAAGAAATTGTTAAAGTAACTATTGTTCAACTAGGTGTGATCATATACACACCTGTATGGAATCTGATCCTCTTGACACTACTAACTGCAACTTGATCCGAAATTTTCCAAGCTAAATGATTAAAGCTAAGGTTCTGAAACCTTTTAAAAAGAGATCACTGGCCTGACTTTAGAAAGTGGTGATTCTGCCATCCATTCTTAACAGCTCTGCTGCAGAAATACTAAAGCAACTAGATGAAAATATTTGTCTGTTTTACAGAACAGAAAAGACCTCCACAAACCACTGAGTGCTCATCAGAGTGGAAAATCAAACTAACAAACAGGCATCTAAATTCAAACAGAAGAACATTATTTTTGGCACAGACCTATGCCTCCTAACTTGACAATTTCATTCCAGGATCCTTCTCTGCTATAGGGAAAGGGATACAGATATAGAAGGCAATTCAGATGTTATTTGGACTATGTCTATATTAACCAGACAGGGAACTTAATGGGATAGGTAGGTGCTCCTAAATTAGTTGTCTCAATTAAATGACTAAATTTAAGCTGGATACATTTGAACTTAATTTGGAAAGTCTTGGATACACTCTCCAAACTAGAAAAATAAATTGGCTTAAAGGTGTTGCACTTAAGAAAATGTAGAAAGATTCCCAATAGACTTCTAGAACCCAATCTTAATTATAATTAGATGCAACAAAAAATGTAACTTTCACCCTGTTTCAAAAAATGATGCATAAAGCAGAAAATCCCTATTAAGCCAGTCAATAAATTTGTGGCCATTTATTACAACCCCTCAATATAAAAGTGATGGCTAGACCAGTGAGAACCATTGACCTGGAAACCTGGAATGTTCTGCTCTGAAGTGGTGACAGGCAGCCTGCTGAGGAGGTTGGGCAGGAGAAATGGTAGGAGCCCTGGCAGTTTTCCAATTAAAAAGTTCAGCTGGAACAGCATCAAAAATTGAGCCTCCAACACACAAATGACCATGGGCAAGTTCTCTGGTGCCTTCTTATTTTCATATTTACATGGCCCAGTATTGTTTCTGCCTTACTGAAAATGGCATACTACTTCAATTAGACAGGATGTATCACAAAAAACAAGAAGTAATGCATCAGAGGAGTTTTTAAATCAACATGGTCTCTCTTCAGGATAATTATTTGCAGACACACTCAGCTGCAAGCAGTATTTTGTCTGGGTGCATACAGGCTGGCTTCACTGGATGCAGTAGTGTCTTCAAGTTTCTTGACAGTTTTTACCTGTTTCTTACTGGTTATGACAAACAGGGCTAACTGGTGGGCACCTCAGAGAAAACATCTTGTGACCATGTGTCCACATAACTCTGAACAGATTCCTCTATAGCACACAGTTGTCCCTTGTCTGACCACAAATCTAACAGTGTTTAGTTTATGGGTTGGTATTTGCATGTGTGCCTTCTGCAGCAGTTGAGGACTTGCAATATTTAGGTCACTCATTAAAAGAAACTCTTTTCCCCGGGGCCAGTATGGTTTTCTGTGAGGCTCTACAATACACTTCTGCTATCAACTTCTGTACAGTTTGCAGTTCTCAGTTTCCCAAGGTGTTTGTGTCTAAATATCTATACTTTTTTAACTTCTTCATGTGACTTATGGAACAAAGAAACAAAGAAACCTGGCTATACTTAGATTGTATTAGAGTGTGCCCTTCCTAGCCATTCAAAATATACATGCTTAAATACAAACTCCACTCTAAAATCAAGATTCTAGGCAATTCACATGATGAAAGAATTACATTCTGGTTTTATTAAAGCTTGCCTGTACAAATACTTCTTTCCTGCTTGTCCCTGAGAAGAAACAGCAATTGTTAATCTCCTAAAATGAGAAATACATTTTAAGACCCAGAATGTTTGTCACACTACACCATGGAAGATTCCTGAATCCTCTTCAGCACATCAGGGTAAGCTTTGTCACTGGTTTCAACAGCTCAGGAGTTTGCCATCTCATCACTTTATTTCTTCACTTTATACATAATAATATATTGCACAAACCAGTGAATGAATGAAGACCCACTACAATTAGCTCTGAAAGTGCCACTGATTATACCATGGCCCAATTTTGACTCTTTAAACAACAATATGAAACAAAGATTCAATCTTTCTTACCCTCTAGTGAGATAAGCCTAGACATGAACAAGAAATATACCATAAAATCATATTCCCTATCAACTCCTGGAGGTTCAGCAAGGAATTACCCTTCAGCAAGGGTAATTTAGCACTAAAATTACATTGTCTTCTCTTGGAAATCTCTGTATCTTCACCATCTTTTTCATGTGATAAAGTTGTTGATTTGATGTGATATCTTCTATGTCAGATTAAAGGCCAGTTCCTATTTGCATCAAGCAGCAAGAAAAAAAAAGGAAGCAATTATAAATTATAATGAAAACAGGCACATGATTTTCCATATTTTAATGAAGCAAAGGTAGCTGTACTTGTTTACAGCTCCAATCAAATTCAGATCACGCTAGCTGGATTTTCAGTTTCAGATGAGTAAGTCCCTACCAAGCAGGTAGAGTAAGAGCTCTAATGAGTTTCCTCACCACAGAAAAATTAACTTGCAAACAATACAAAGATCACCCAAAAGAAAACAAATACTCAATAAAGAAGATAATTGACTGCAAACTTATTTAATAAGATGGCCTCAAACTTCCCTGCAAAAATGACAAAACAACTGAATATAAATATTTATCTTAACAAAGAAAGAAAAACTTGTATGTTATTCTCAGGAACTTCTGTGCAGTTTTATAGGAGTCTAAGTACCTTAAAAATAAATAAATACTTTATGTTTCTGGTTTCAAGTTTTATTTCAGCATTGAATCTGACTATTTATGATCTAGAGTCCTTCCTATCCTGTGAACCCTTCAGCATCAGTGTTTATTTTCAGAGTAGGACAGAAAGTGGAAGTGTCTGATCACTAATATTTCATAAAAGGTTTAGTAATTGTTAGCTGAAGATATTCTTAGCTAAACTCACAAACTTATGTGTACCAGGTTGCTGTTATACAGAGCTATTTTTAAATGGTGCTGCTACTTAAATAAAAAAAAAATCCTTCTAATGTCAGATTCTTACAAATTGGTTACTAATAACGTAGCAGTTCCTTCTGAGAGTCTCAAGGCAACTGAGGGAAGTGAAACATTCTCTTCCCTCTAACTCTCCAACAGAGCCAATTACCACAAACACTTTCCCACAGGCTTCTTCCCAGAGTGAATTTGTTTTCTCATGAATACTTATGCGGTTTAGTTTTGCCATCTTTGTTAATATAACTTCTATCCATACCAATGAAAGCTCCTAGAAGGAGACTAAGGCAGATGCTGACAGATGAACTGCTAGTGAACTCTAAGCAAATTCACAGAATTGGAAAAGTATATTAATTTTAATCTTTTTCTAGACTTTGGGCTTCTTTCTTCCTTACCCCACCAACAAACTTTCAGTCTTCCTTTCCTCATAGTTACAAATCTCTGTTACTTTTTCACATGCTGACCTGTCTAACTCCCTCCTGGATCTGCCACTCTGAAGGAAGAAGGCTGAAAATGAAGCTGTTATGGAGCAGACAAACCTTCCCACTTCAGTGGGCTTTCCATCCTCGAGAAAAGTGTTTTGGTGGCTTATTTTTCCATTTCATCTTCCCTATACCTGATTTTGACAGAATGGTATAAACACACTGCTATGTCTTCCTAAAGCCTCCTACCTTTAGATTTTAAAACTGAATTCCTAACACTTTGAGCAGTAAATGATCATGAAAATTCAACAATGAAAGACATGCTAGGCCTTAGAACAAAAGAAAAGCAGGAAATAAAGAAAAAAAAAAAGGCAGACCACCAAGCCTCTCAAGAGCTTCCTCTGCAGTCTCCCCTCTGCCACAGGAAAGTATTGTGCTATTTCAAATTACAGTTTAATCCTATTTCTTTCACAAATCTAAAATCCACAGATTCATCCTGATGATGATGGTGAAGACTAATACTTATTTTGTTACATGTGATGTGCCTGGTACTGTTAAACATATAGGAAAAACCTGTCCCCTTCCTGAAATAACCTTTTCACGTATGTGGAGAAGAAGGTAATCCATCAGTGCAACAGCAGTGAAAAAATACATTAGTGTAACTTCCTCATGGCTGGTAATTAGAAGAGAAGCAACTCACAGGCATGACCCTCATGCAGCTCCTGGGTTTTGCTGAGGAAGTGGCAGGGGGAGGAAGATATGACATAACACAGACAGATTCACAAATGGACACTTATATCAGAAAACTGCAATATTTCCATGAATACACAGTAAAATTAAAGAGAATCTTCTTGTACTGGCTTAAGGTGCATGTTCTAGTTGCTTTCGTTTTCTCCCTCCCAGAGGTGCTAATCCTGTGATTACCTCCACACATTACAAGATTACAACATTTCATTTACATTGTATGGCAGATTTCCCTTGTTAGGAATCTGAGTAACATAGAGCCAGACCTCCTTATTGGACAGCACCTGCATTCAATTCTTATCATTGATTTATTCTGCCATCTTGAAGAAACAAGTTAAATGCTCTCTGCTTCAGTTCCCTCTTCTACAAAATAGAGATAATAATCCTTAATTCCAGGTAAAGTCTCTCACCAGCTGTTGTAATAAAATTGCTATGTAATTAGCTGATATTACTACTAGGTCTTACAAATTCTTTTATATTATGTGTATTTTTATAATTTTGGATAGATTTTAGCACCTGTGCACAAAAGAACATCTGTTTCCTTGACCTAGTTTGGTCTAAGAGTTCACATACCTACTTACCATTAGAGTCTGAATTCAACATAAATTATCTCTGATACAATTATACTTCTTTCATTGATAAAGAAGATCATCAAATGCATAGAAAAAAAATGTTGATTTTAGAGATAAGGCTATCAAGTTTCTAGCAAGCTTTTTTGTGACCAGGGGGAAAGAAGCTGTAAAAAGTGGACAAATATTAACAACTGTGAACATACTCCACAAGTCTGAACTCTAAGCCAGTGCACAGAGGAAGCAAACTCTGAAGTTAATGATCTTTCTGGTCCACCCAGCTTGGGGTGGAACAAGAACCCAGCAGACTATAAAAGGAATCTGCCCAAGTTTCCTTGGGTATTTCAGCTAACATGTAGTTCTAATCTAACTCATTTGTAATATTACAAGCAGGGTACAGATGGGATCTATTGGCATCTACAAAAGTGCACCTATTGAGAAGAGAATTAAAATAGCAAGAGTCTAGAAGCCATTTGGCATGCTGCTGATCTGTCTTGCAATACTGTACAGGAAACAAAACTGAAAAACATTGCTTTGTAAAAAAATTAAAGGAATATGATACAGAGGTATATTAAAAAAAATGAAGAAGAAGCAAGAGCATATGGTACTCCAAAGGAAGTACCATGGAATTACATCCACAGCTGTGATAATATTAGTATAGTGACCCATGATTATACACCAAGCAAACTGGAAGTTGTGATCCTAATGAATATATAGAAATAAGTGCTGAATCAGAAGAAAAAAAAGAAAGGATGAGAAGGGGAAAAGTACTTTAAAGGAAATCCAAACACAGTATCTATCAACCCACCTGCTATTTGTTTCTGTCAGACCTGTCAGTCAGTGATTTTAGATGAGAGATTGGAAGCAATAGCCTATGTGTCTGCTGGTGGAAGCTGCAAAATTATTATTAAAGAAAGTGGTATCTTGTGGGCAGGAGAAAATCAAGGGAAATGTTGTTGCTGAGACCTGAAAATGGAAATAAATGGGATGATTTTCAGACACTCTGCATGCAGTCTTCCAAATCAAGAATGTTTGAGACTGTTGTACACTCAAAAGGAGATACATTAAAAGAGGCAAAAATTGGCCCAAAGTTAGTCCAAATCTCACATGTCCTTTGGAAACCATAATTTATGCACCCCTTTCACTCCAGCCATTATTGGAGGTATATAGGGGATGGAGTTCAGTACAAGGGATATTTAACTGTGTGCTCTCTATGTACCATCTACTCTGTCTTCCATGCAACTTACAGCATCTTCAGGAAATGATCTAATTTTGCTTCCTGTAATTCCCTATCAAGTAGAATGTTTCCCTGCCACAATATACTCAAACAGGCACCATTAATATCAGAACCCGGAAACAAGAGCAGTGTGCAACCATCTTGCAGCTTTCTCAGTGACATATTACACAGGAAAATTTCACCAGGACATAGCACACCTCCTAATGAAGTATTATTTATACTTCCAAATTCATTAAGCAAGAAAAATAGTATGCTAATCATCTTCTTATATGGCCCTGCAGAAAAATACAGCAGCAATACCTGATCTATATTTTTTTATACAAAGACACTACAGATGCATTCCCACAAGTCAGAGTCAAGGCATCAAGGCACTGTAGATTTTAGGTATTTGAGTACCAATTTTCTTTGTCTACATAACAAAAGAATTTGTCCGTAGCAGAAACCTGGCCTGGTGGAACTCAAAACACTTCTATGATAAAAATATTAAGTAAAAAAATACTGGAAGGATAGGTTTATGCTTCCTCCACCTCGCCCTTCCCCTACTTCCAGGATGAAAAAAAAGTGGACCCTTTCTTACTGTCCACTTGTATATATGGAAAGAAATCCTGGCTCCATAAAACCTTTGCCAGAACAGTTCAATTCTGCTAGCCTGGCTTTTACAGTAGGAGTGTGCCTACTTCAGTCCCCCTGGGAGGTCTTTTGAAAGTCTGCTGTCAGGGATACCATGGTTTTTAAACTAAAAGGCAGAAGTTTAATTTACATATATTTGTTTTGTCAAACAGTAATCAAATATTTCAGTTAAGCATGGCAAAACAAATGTGATATTTGTGGATATCCATCCTTTATGTAGTGTATTGAGTTCTGAACAGGAAAGAATTTCAGCTCTGGGAGAAGTCCTGATAAAAGCAATATTAATAACTACGATCTAAATTGTTATGCAATAGGTCATTATTTTATATCCTTAAATCTCTCCTGAGGGCTAGACCTATTCAGGAATAGGACAGTACAGATCAGATACTGTCAGGGTGCAAGGAAATCACACGTGGGTCCAAAGCATGAGGGCAGAGGCAGGGAGGAGGGCCAAGGACATCTGAGCCACCAACGAAGTGAGGATAACCAACTAGGTAAGGTCCTGCAGAAAGGAAGGACAAAGAGGTTTTTTTCAGGAACTCACATTATTTATGAAAAATTTTTATGGTAGCATTCACAGGAGCCACACTGGATGGCTCAGTCACACGCATAAAGGAGTTCCTGTATTACATACTAAGAAATGGTCTACAGTGCCTTGAAAGACGTGAAGTTAAGGAGAGCCTGAAGGGCCTTTCTAATGTTTCTGTCTAAGATAGGCTTTAGTGTCCATGGGCCATTTGGCAACTCACTCAGAATTACTGACTTCACATGCAGACTCACTGACTTCAGTAAGTTCTTAATAACATCTGTTATACATCAAATCCATCAGTTAGTAGACATACAGCATAGGGAATCAGACAGGATCTTTGTGATAACCTGCTCTGCACTCCTGTACTATACAATCACAGGACTGACCTGAATTCCTGCATAAAGTAAAGCACCACATTCAGGAGAAAAAAACTCCTTCAGTCTAAACTACTACATTTTCCTCAAGAGACAACATCATTAATCTGATATAAATGGCACTACTGTTGTTGTAAAAAATGTTTCACTGTGAGCGAAACTTGCACGATGTAACCTTGAAAAAAAAAGCTTTTTAAATTCAGTGTTACATATTTCTTTGTTGTTTAATTCCTGGGTCAAGTGTAATTATTCTTAATAAATGCACACAAGATGGAAGTAATTTTGATGCATTCAAAATTACTCATATTCTTAAGAAGAGCTAGAGGGAATTTGTAGAGGTAATTAACATTATAAGAATCAAGTGACAATGCTTGAAGGAGTAATAAGAAACAACATGAAAGAACGGACACAATGTACAGCCAAAACAAAGCTACTTTATGGAACACAGTTTCTTTGAAATCATGCAAGAGAATAATTTTTATCTGCAGTCTACACTAGGAAATGAATGAACAGAGAAGAAAATGCAACTTCACTACAGTTAAAAAACATATTTTCAATAAGCCTGTATCCACTGCCTGCTAAAACATTATTTTTACTATTTTACAATTACTTCTATGCATCTGCTTTAGGAATTAAAATGCATTTTTCATTACACTGCAATAGTATTTAGGCCACTTGTCTGTCTGCAGCAAAATGACGTTTGGAGACTTTAAAGTTGTTTAACTGGCAACTGCATAAAGTGAAACAAACAAATTGGCACTATTAGCAGTTAAAGGATGTGTAAGTAAAGAAAAAGAAACTATTTTCCTGGAGTAACTATTTTGTCCTCTTTTTTGTACTGCACTACTTTTGGTGGAGTTCTGTATCAGTTTAAGCTAAGGGAAACTATAAAAAAATGATCAGTGATCATTTTATTAATAAATGTATAATCCTTTCCCCAGGTTACAGTTCTTCATATACTCTTGCAATTAACTTATTTGCCTGAAGTTGTCCTCAAATATGGAATATTGTTCACATTTTTGGGGGTCCCATCTTCAAGGCAAACTGGAACAGAAACAGAAATGCTGGAGAACATATAGTGTTCACAAAACATAGTTGAATTACAATGTCTGAAGTGAAATGCAAAGTATTACTTTCATTGGAAATGATTATGTACTATTTTAGGACTCTTGGAGAAACGGCTAGCTTTTGTTGCCACCACTGAGAAGAATAAGTCTGTCTTTGAAAGCTGAAGGCCAAAGGAGGATGGATGGCTTCTGGTAAGTTCAGAGGAAAAGCATCAAGAAAACAGAAAGACATTCTTGTTCATAAAAGACAAGAACCAATAACCAATGGAGATTCATTCACATGTGTTCCCTTATGGCCCAAGGTACGTGTAACAGATTTCCAGTGAAACCATGACTGATTATCAGAAAACTCTACACCTCAGGCTTTCTTCAATAAAAAGAGAATACTTTACTACTTGTTTTCTGTAGAGGAGAACCTGTATTAGCATGTTTGCTATGCAAATAGCAGCCAGGCCAGATCTTAACTTGACATGTCATTGTACTCCAGTAATATAAAAGTCATATGCAAAAGATGTGTGAAGTTTCCAAATTAAAGAGGCTGTCACAGAGGGAAACTGAAAGAACACAGCAGCTCTAAGGCAGAACAGTCTCCTTTATTAATTCAATATTCTGCATAGCGTCATAAGTTGTCTGATACCATGCCATCATTTTTCAAGTAGAATTACGATACCATACACTATATAGCAATTGCTATGTATCTGTAGCAATATTCATGTTCTATGAACTCCTGCTATCCGTGTGAAGACTGACTCAATTGTTTCTGCAAATTCAGTAATAAAACCAAATGCATAAGTAAAAAGCAAGGTCTGTTGGATGGGTGCTCTGCCTGAATTAATTTTCCAATACACTGTGTTAGTTAGCTGAGTTCACAGTCAATAGTGTGGTGATGGTCTTACTGTAAAATTGATGAAGAACAAGCTTCAGTATTTTACTGCCTTTGTCATGGATATTGGGGGGAAAAGGAGATTTTACATAATGTTATTTGGTAAAACTAGACCCCATTAATGTTATATGCATATAAAATGAATTTATTTTCCTACTCCCATATAGATTTTAGTGGCTATCTGAGAGGACAACAGAACAAGGAATTGCTTATTTCCAAAACCAAAAGAAAACTGCAGATGGTTAAGAGTGCTTGTGTAGATCTTACAGCTAAGCAGTTAAAATAATGATACCTTGGCCTATAGACCTTTTGTTTTAGCAAAATATGTGCTGTTTCAGTGAAAAGTGTTTTCAGGTCACTCCATGCCTTAGGATTCTGCGTAACTGAGAAGTAAATTAACCAGAGAGTAAATAGGTTTATACCAATCTGGACACCTTTTTATCTACACAGAGCTCGTATTAGTCTGTGGGCTATTCACCCAAATTATCTTCACCTCTCCACTTGGCTCTTTATAATATAGAGCAGACATTCCAGACAATATACAAGCAGGAAAAACTCCTATGTCGTGCCTAGCCATGCAGTTCTTAATTGCCCATTTCATATCGCTATGATGACATGAAAGTCTAAAGGATGACAGATACCATGAATACTTACAGTTATATATTTTTAGATGAGTATTCCTAAAAAAAGATTAAAAAAAAATCTGCTTTTAAGTAGATGAAGTAGCAATAAGTGTGTGAGATTGCTGGTTGAGATTAGAAACCCAATAAGCTAAGCCCTGCTACCAGGAAACTTTCAAAGAATGGAAGGGTTGGTTAACTAGGGGTTTTTTACTCTAGTTTCTCAGGGATTGCCTAAAACAAAGGATAGCAGCTCCTGATACATTAGACTTTGCTTGCTCACCACATGGCATTTTATGTGGTCACATTGGTGCCATGTCAAAAAGTCTACAGACTTGTGAAAGGAAGGTAGCCAGGTGGTTTTTTGCTTGTAGCTATCTCCCAGGGGTGAAAAATAAGGCTGGCTGACAGGACCTTGATAACAATCTTTTAAGTTAAAGGGCCTGAATTAATCCCTCCTGATTTCCCTTTGCTGTGTGAAATGATGCAATGGCAAGCAGATTCCAAATTTTATAAGGCCCAGGATGTTAGTTAGCATTACACTCTTGATATGTTGTATGCTGGGGTTGGAAAAAAGTGCCTTAATATAAACTTAAGAAAACGCTAATCTGTTTCCCAGGAACTGTATAGTAGATTGGACCTCCTTCACAGAATCTTTACTGTTTCCTTCTCTTTTGTTGCAAGATCATTTCCTAAATGTAATAGCTGATATTTTAATGCAATTATTTTTTTCTTTATGATAACCTAAGTTTCAGTAATGCAAAAATGACATAAATCTTTCTTTTTAGTGGGAAGTTAGTGGCAATTTCCAGTCCTAGCTTTTCAAACTGAGTCACAGCAGTATGAAAAAATCTGTCTAACTTCACCTAAAAAGTTCCAGAATCCTTTAATTAAAACCCACTATTCTGGTGTCTGTGAGATATACAGGACATGTTTCAGTGCTGGAAAATACTAAGTGGGAAGGGTTTTCTCATTGGGTGATTGATGAACAACTGGGATAAAATGCTTTCACAAAGATAGAGGGATTTTTCTGTCTTTCTGTTTTAGTAGATAGGAGAGTGGGAGAAAAGCAAATATTTCACCATCCCTTTGAATTTCAGCATTCTGGCAGTGTCACAAGCTTTCTTCCCTCTTGGTCCTTTTACTTTGGAGTTTTTACAACTGCAGCAAAGATGGTAGGAGTGGGCTCCATGGGCTGATCACTCATCAGAGAACCCTGTGAACTTCCCTGCATACTCAGGAACCCTGGAAACCTTCTGGGAACTTCCTGAGATCTGAGATTTTCCCATTCTCCTTTTGCATGAAACTCAGACTGTCTTCATTTTCACCAGAGAACCACAGTGACCACATCATAGATGCAAACAAGACAGTCAGAACATTCACCCAAAATGCAGAGAACAGGATTCATCACTGATCTAGCTTAGACAAGGGGAGAACTCATACTTGTTTTTCTCACATTCTCTGCAAGCATTCTGCCCATTTGGTAGTAATTTTATATTCTTGGGTTACCATGTGTATGGCAAGACTCTTCCACTTGTGCCAACATCAGCTTTATCTTTGAACAGCTCTTCTACCTTAAATGGAAACCACCATTGACTTAAATATCTGGTTAGAATAAGATTTTCTTGCAGTCATAAAACTGTAGGTAGATATTATTAAAAAAAAAGGAAACTGTGATTCGAATACTTTGATCAGAATGTTGCAATTATTCCAATTCTGATTTAATTTATTTAATATTCTATTACATGTGTAATGGTAATAATCTGATGTAATTCAGCACTCAGAATATAGTACACTTGGGATATTTTACCAGTCCTCCCAAGTCATAACATCATCTGTATTTCTTGTGTTTATAACTATGATAATTAGCACAAGTAAATAACTTCAAAAACAAAAATTGAAATTCTTATATAAATCCATAGCAGAAGGGATTATAGCTCTCTTCTGCCTTAAATAAAAAAAAAATAACTTTAAAATATAACTGCTGTATGACTGTGGATTTTATTTACTACAACACAAATTTCCAAGACTAAAATGAAAAAATTTCTAATGCCTTGTTTTGAAATTTGGAAGGAAAGATGTAATTACAATCTTTTACCAGGAACAGATTTGTTTTAGCAATAGTGTTTGATACCATAGGAAAGCAAGTAAGCAAAATTCACTGATAAAAACATGCTTATCTATCATTTACACTTGCAGGTATAGAAGCAAACTTGTATCTAAATTCATATCAAGAGATTAGAAAACATGGCACTCTGTCTATCAAGTTTTAACTGGTTTAAATCTTATCTCTGTTATTCTTCCTCTTGAACTAATCAATAAATCATTGTTTCAATGAAGATTTTAGCAGCATTTGGATTTTAGTCACTTATACTTTGCTGACTGGAAGTTTTTATTCATGCATACAAAATGAATAACCTCTGTGGACTTAGAAAAATATATTTGAATTAAATAAAATTTACAAACAAAATAGACTTGCTAGTTTAAACTCTTGATTTAAACAAAACAAAATAATTGGGCAAATGTTGAGCACTCTGAGACTTTGCTAGTTTAAAACATGATTTACAGCAAAAAATTGTCATGTTACATTGCTCAAAATCTGAATATGACTATTCCAAACCTTGGAGAATATTCATTAGGTTTAAGGGCAGCAGCATCTGACACAAGACTTCAGTAATTACTGCACATACTATGTACCACCTCTTAGCACTCTGAACTCTAAAAATATATTCATTTTCCTCATTTCATAGATGTAGGGAGAAATAAGACATAGAGAGATCTGAGATACTGAATCAACATCAGATCTGGAAATACCCGTTCTGTAGACATATGTCTTGACCACAGGCCCACCACTGCCAGTATATTACAGCCCATGAAATGGAATAAAACAGAAAGTGAGCATAATTATGTTTACACAGGCACTACCAGAATTTTTAAACCAGTAAGAAGAAAATACTTTCTATTTCTCAGCCAACAAGTGTCCTGTAGATTAAACAAGACTATCAACTCTATAAAATTTTAGCTATTCTAAATCTAATCTCTCCATTTTTCTGCCTCTTCAACTAAAGGGTAACTCAGCTGTTTCAGTAAAGATTTTACAGAATGTAGCAACTGGATTTTAGACACTCAGATTTTCCTGAATACAACATTTACTGTCATTGGAGAGCAAAAGTGAGTCACCATGCCTAGCTTATCCTTCTGTTGTGATATCCTATGTAAAAACCATAAGTTTCTGTTGTTTGCTGGGGAGACACCATTACATCCAGTGCAGTGCATCATCTTACTACCCAAGGCAGAGGTTTGGAGTTACTTTCTTTATGGCACACCATAAAACTCAGCTTTTTTCCTAAGTACAGGTGGGATTGATGTTTGCAAACAGTGGAAAATCCTTAAAGAATATTTAGCTTTTAAACATACTGAGGCAATGAATGAGAATATTTAGCAACATCTCATATTACTTAATCAAGAATGGACTTCTAATAAAAGACTATATCTGTATCAGTTTTCTCCTCTAAAGTGAAGATGATGATTCTTGCCTGCAACTACTGAAGGTATAATGGGATATTTAATTAAAATACGCCCTTAACAAAAAAAAATGGCACCACTAGTTCCTGGAGAACTACTTGAATACATAAAACTTTTAAAACTGGTAGCAACAGGACGAATTTTGTTCACAACTAACTTATGACTAAGTCAGCTGAGCTGCACCTCCTTGTTTGCACACACACTATATCAGAAGGAATTTCTAATGTCCACAAAGTATCTGTCTGTAATACAAAAGAATACTGTAGAATGTAGGATTCTGATAAAACATTTGAAAACTGGTTTTAATTAATTTCATTTTAACTAAATTAAGATAATTCACAGAAGCCATAAGTCTGGTATCATAATAGTGTAAATCAGAAGTTCTATGACTCAAGTGAGGAGCTGATCCAGAATAGGGTACATCACCACCAGATGCTTGTTATCTTTGAGAGCTTTATGATAGATGGTCCAAGCCATTCTAAACAAATACCAATTACAAACATTGGACAGTGTTATAACTTTCTCATATTTATAGATCTATTCAGACCTGGGCATAATTTTCAGATGAGTACCCAAACGAGGAACCATATTTTAGTGAAATAAAGCAAAATAAGTGTAATGCTAGCCATCTGGTAGTTGAGAAATTATAAAATCACAACACTTAAAATAAAAATTAATTCCCTTACAGATGGTAACTTCTAATAAATGAGTGGGAAAGTTAACATCTTGAGAGTCTATGCCTACAAGCAAAATGACATAATTCCCCTTCATCTATTCCTGTACTGTGATAGGAAATACATAGATATGTGTTTGGGAAGGCAGCCTTGCATTGTTACAAATGTATTTTCCCCAGCTGGGCAGACAGTTCTAAACTATCTTGTAAGAACATACATTATTAAATAAGATGTTCTTTTCAGCTTGTGAAATTGAAGTTTCAGACTATTTAATAAATTGAGCTGTAAACACAACGTCATTCCAGCCAGAATTCACTCTTATGATTATTTCTATACCACAATTTTTTGGTGAATATGTAATTTCATGAGTAAGGGAAAGCAGCCAATTCTTGTCATGGAGATTAAATAAGGATGTTATAAGACATTTCCCAATGAAATTAATGTAGGAAACTTCTAGTGCATGGAGTTCCTTGAATTGAAGTAGGATGTAAACATCTTCAGACTGGGAATTCTGGAAAGCTGGCATTGTCCATTTACTTGTGCAAATGTGATCATTTAAACTGCTGTTCCTTAAAGTGACTCTGAGATTCATGCAGAGCAGAGTATGTCAAGTGACTGCTGATGACATTAAACACCTCTTTTCAAAAGAACATTGCTGCTATGGGGAAATAAAAGAAGCAGCAAGCCTGCAATAGCATCACGCAACATCTCTCAGCAACTGCGAATCTCAGTTACAGAATCACTGCAGCTCCCGATTACTGGTACTGTTCTTTGCACATGGCTTCAGGAACTATGTTGTCTTTCTCTTGTGTATTTGCTTCAGTGAATCATAAAAACTAAGAGGCTAGAAATTACAGAACAGTAAAATGCAACAATCTCGTTTTCATTTAAATCAATGAGAACAGATAACCTACTGGTACTTGATAATACAAAGTCTCAATTTCAACTTCCTAATTTTAGTTTTTCACAGCAAAAGATGCAAACAAAAACCTTAATGTAAATTAAATTTTCATGTTAAACAAAACAACAGATGATAATTTTGTTATGCTTGCGTGGCTATTCCTTTGTCTAATAAAGTCCTAGGTCAAAACAGAAACACACTGAGCATTCCCTTCAACATCTCACAGAAGGCTGTAAGAGCTCTTTCACTTAATACCTTAAAAGCCAAGAGCTTATGTGAATCTGCTTGTTCATGCAAAGTTCTCTGCAGGCCTGAAAATTTAGCCATACACTCATGCTGATGATTTCTCTAACAGATTTGATGCTTCTACCACAATCTATCTTTTTTTAATGGTACTAGACATTAAACCCACAGACAGAGGGATCTATTACATATAGGCAGGGGTGAATTATCAACATGTATAAGGACTGTATAAGCAGTCCTTATACAATGCTGGTTTAGCTCTCAGTACAATCTTTTCCACAGGTATGAGATACTGGAATTGTAATGCCTAATAAATTATGTGAAATACAGTAATGCTTTGCAACATGCAAGCCTTAGACAGTCAATGCATTCAGACTGGCTGACAACTTCCACACATTTCCCACCCATCCAGCTGATCACACAGAAATGGGAATGGAATACCAATCAATCAAGATAACTGAAGACACTTCGTTTTACAACACACTGCCAAATGCTCAGAACATCTATGGAGTTCCATCAGTGTGCATTACATCAGGCATGACAGCACAATGCGGTGGCCCTCTAAGGCAGCCAGTACGGTATCAGCACACCATCAAAGGAAGGATTGTTATGTGAGGTCCTCAAGCACCAAACCGTGTCACTGCAGAATGCTGGTCTCCTTTGGATACTGCTGTTACAGTTCCACACCACAGAATCACAGAATCATTTCATTTGGAAAAGACCCTTGACGCCACCAAGTCCTACCACAAACCTAACACCACCAAATTTACCACTAAACCATGTTTTTTAAATCCCTTCAGGGATGGTGACTCAAGCTCTTACCTGGGAATGCTGTTCCATTTTAATAAAAAAAACCCACAATGTAAAATATATGAAAGTGGCTGCTAGCAAACCTATCTAAGGTACCAACAAATTTAGGGTTTGGCCTTAGACACCCTTATTTCTTTCAAATAATTGATCTTACATCTGTGTACTTACTCCTATTTACAGATAGGATCAACTTTTAATTCCATCTTTAATCCACACAAAAATTATCTTCCTAGGTCCATGGATACTGGAAGAGTCTTTTACAACTCTCTACAACTTTGGCTATGATGTTAAAACAAGATTGATGCTATCTGCCTCCTTGCAAAACAACAGCATCAGCTAATTATGCAAAAATGCTCACTTATGGAAAATGCAATAATTTTTGAACACAATTTCTAGCCATCACCAGTTTCTTCTGTGGTCCCTAATACAGAATATGAAGTCTTTTCTTGATGTTACTGCAGATCTTTTCTCACATAAACTTTATCATCTGTCTCTGGTGAAAAATGCACAAGCAGGAAAAGATAATGCAAATACTAAACCACTGTCAGTTAAAATGTGTGAGTGTGTGTGCTTCAGGATGATGAAAAAGCCCCTTTTGTATTGAAACTTAAGTGGTAATGTTCTAACTGGAACAAGAACAATATTTTTAATCCATGCTTGAGAGATCAAATTAAATCTGCTCCAGTCAGCCTTGGTAGGGCTGTATCTATCTGAGACGACTATTTTTTTTATGAGAAAGCTGAAAGTCCAAAGCTCCTGGATACTCATTTGTCTGCTTTCTGTAGACATTCAGGGAGCTGGGGCAATCACTTCTAGCTCAAAAGCACATCCCAAAATACTGGTAGATCAAGAGAAAAAAATATCCTGATATACATTCCATTATTTTCTTGAATAAGGTCAGATTTCAACAACAGAATTTCAAACACAAGTTCACTATACCTTTAGGATAATGTACCAGTGCATTATCTTACATCTTTCAGATAGTTACAGTCCTACTACCAACATCACTGCAGTATTTCTGGCGCCATGGTTGTTCCCACTACAAATTCCCTATTATACAGGTGTTAAAACCCAAGTATTTCCAAGTATTTGGAATCCTATAGGTTTCAAACTTATTCTACAAGCAGTGAACTCAAATGCAATGTACTTGGTAGGATCTAGAGAAGGGTGTGAAATGAACATTTGACAGTTACTAAGAAAGTACATATTCTCAGAGAAGCCAAAGAAATCATAGCACTTAATTAACAAACTAGTTGTTTACTGCAATTTGCTTTTAAATACACGAACAAAAAACTGAAATTTGGATTTTTTTTTAACACAACAATCAGTGAACATTTATTTTAAAATCATTCAAATTTCATGAGGTAGGAAAAGAGAAATGAATTCTATGATTTTTATGCATCTTAAATATATGTAAATTGTCTGTTGAATACACATCACACATCGCAAATCAAGATGTTCACAGTAACTTGGAGTTCAAATGCCTCTGAATTTAATTCACAGCTAACAATGCTGGGGAATGTCACATGAAAAGACAAGGACCACAAGTAAAGAGACAGAAAAACAAAAAAGAAATAACTGCATAAGAATGACTGGAAATAAGGACCTGCTTCAAAAAGAGGAAGCTAGACCCAGATTGGATACAGTGATGGCCAAGACCATTGATCTCTCAGTGACTGTGGAAGTTTCCCTCCATTCTTATTATTCCTAAAGTTATATGACCAATATATTCCTCATCAGTTCCAATCAGCAAAGATTATTCAAGCTGTATATTTAAAGATATTGGGGAAAATGTACAAAATGCCTGATCATTGACCACTTAAATCAAAAGGGCAACTTCCTTTTGAGGTCTAAAGTGGCTTGCTGCTTCAGATGTGCAAGATTAATTTTGTCATGTCTAGACAGATAATCCATTTTTTAGATTACGACTATCACATGTTTTTATATTGATTTTGCTAGGTGCAACTGGGGAAACTTGCACAGTACCATAATAAATATACCATTGCTCTACCTCTTGTCATTCTTCCTGTTGCTTACATAGAGAAATCCAAATTACCTTAGTGTGACCAGTACTTCATGAGAGAGATTTTAAATTAATATAAAAAAGTTCATTAAGATGCCTTACCTCCTTATATAGCCAAGTTATTCTCATTTCATTGAAAAGAAATGCTATAACTAAGACATTGTTTGTAACTCCACAATGGAACCCCTCACTTAGATCTTAACTCTCTGTGACACAGGCAGAGTGTCAAAAAATGGAACACGCTGAATTTTCAAACAGTATTAGCCAGCCTTACCTCTGATTCTGCTTTTCTTTAGCAAAACCTTTTTAACACAGATGTTATCCCTCAGTTCCCTTAGAAGATAATAAAATAGTTAAAATTGTCTTTCAACATTCCTGTCTCATTAGATTCATACATGGTATTTGTCTCTTTGGACCATTTTTAAATCCAACATCATTAACACTGCAAACTGATTAGCAGAATGTCTAAAAGCATGTGGGGAGTTATTTTTGAAGCTTGAATAATAGGGCTACATTTCAGAAAAAAAGTTGCAGCATTTCACTGAAATACTATTTGTTTTCATCAAAACATGAAACTTCAGAGAATGTGTTATGTATAAAGAGCAAAGCAAGAATGCTGCACTGAATAATTAATGGAAGTGGAACAGATTTCTTTATTTCTAATTAGGGACTGTCGTTGACTAGGACGTGAAGGCTTCACTAAAGATTCACTACAGGGAATTCTGCTACATTTATTTCTTGGAAATATTTCTATGATCAAGAATGCAATACCCTGGAAATTAATAGAAGAGGAAAACAGAGAAGAAAGGGGAAGTTTCAGTGGCTCTTCATACAAAAGTCTGACTTTAAAAAAACCCTCATTGTTTGGTGAAAGTGCAGTATTATAAATGATATAAAGCATGGGGACTATAGTCGTTTCATTCAGTTTTAACTAATTTTCTTTGCATTTCATGGGAAACAATGCTTGATATAGACTGTTAACATGTTTTTGTTGCAGATTTTGTCCTTGGACTTCTGCTAAGAATATAAAAGAGATTCTAACTACTTCAGCCAAGACGTATAGATAAAACAGTTTTTTAAAAGTAAGCTATGCCATCCAGGAGTAGAGCTAGCTGGAGTAATCTAACTTTGGAGGCAAACAGTGTAGATGACTACCTCTCCGACTGCCATTTTAATCTTCTGATGATGTGAAGAGGCACAATTCCTCAGACCTAACCAAGACATCCTAAGACAAGGATGAGATGTGTGCTGTGCCAAGGCTTATAATGTCTAGCTAAAATGTAAAGTATTCATCAATATATGCAGATTAGCACCATCAGTGATGTCCAGAAAAAAAGAAATCTGATCTCTCTTATGCTGCAGAGGCTTCCTGTAGCATTTTAACAAACAGCCCTGTACAGTGTATTCATAGCTAGTTTTTATCTCTTTGTACCCTGATGGTCTGAAAAAAAAAGCCAACAAAAGTTGCTGAAAAACTCCCATTTTTTCTGAAATTACAGGATGCAACTTTTAATCACCAGTTCTGGAGTATGATGAAGGAGAAGAAGCTGCACACAGAGATGTGACAGATAGCAACTAGCATCATCAGTACAGAAGGAAAGCTGTTTGCACTTATCTAGTTCATCCAAGGATACCTGCATGCATTTACAAAGGACAAGCGAACTACAGAGCCACGTTAAGACATAGGTGCGTAGAAAATCAATAGCAGAGTCAGAAGTCTAACTCAAGAGAAATATATCATTTCCTTTCCAATTATCATTGATTTATAACAGCATAGGTAGTTGCAGAATGGTTTCTGAAACTACGTGAAAGTATGTTTTGTGAGGGATGACTGTCAAGCTCATAGACTTTAGATACATCAATAATAAAAATGTGCTTGTCTTCCTACTTCTGCCTCTAACTATGGGTTACATTATATTGTCCCTTTGGTGACTTCCTTCCCCCAACATGTACAACACTGTTTAATTTGCAGTTGTAAAGCACTTTGAGACCCTTGCAGGAGAGTATAGAGAAACATAAAATAGTCTTGTTTCTAAGATTATCATTACTCTGAAACAAAATAGCTGTTTTGAACCCATACTGGGAATGTATTATTTTAATTTGACTGCTTTGACATTGTATTGTGTTTCCATTTTAGAGTCTTTATGGGATTTACCATTTCTCTGTTTATAAGGTTATGCTTTCAGGTTAGTAGTAACATGAGATAACAGATTTCTTCCAATTATTATGAAGGGATAGGATTAAATTTGGCTGATCATTTTATATTTTAGCAAGGACAAAGAAAGGAGAAAAAAAACCCAAGAAATTCCAACCCTTTCCCATTTATTCTCTTTCCATTGCCTCTTATCGAAAAGCAGAGTTTCTGGGTGCTCATCTCTACTAAATTGAAGCCATATCATTGCAGCTTCCATTTTAATTCCTAAGAGGGGCAAAATGAGAGAGAGGTTAGAAAAATGAAAATTTAAACTTTGTCAAATATTTCCTTTGATTTTGAGGCCAAGAAGTTTCTGAAGTTTATTTCTCTTTCTTTCACAGAAGAAAATTTAGAGCTCAGACACACTGACTGGAATGGAAGAATAATCAGTCAGAAAGAACAAATAAATTTTGTGTCTGCCTCTGTTAGTGGGGAAAATAATTGAAAGCATGACTGCTTATGAGGTTCCTCTACAACTTCAAAAGTGTACAAAATCACAGAAAAGGGAATGCCATCTGTTTGCTGTTAGGGTCATGTCTTTTATTTTCCTACTTATACTCCCAGTGAAAGCAACGAGAAGTTTTCAATCCTCCGTAATGAAAATGACATAACTTTATTTTCTCTCCTACATTCAGGTTACAGTAGGCTTTATTATGCCTCTTCCTCTCCTTCTGAGTATGTTTAAGTCTTGTTAGCTAGCACCTTTGAACACTATCTATAAAACAGAACAAAAGTAGCAAAAAATGGTCACCACCTTGTACGAGAAAGATAAGGAGAAATAGTGGACCTCCCTCAGCTCCGAATGTTTGCATCAAGAAGATTTTTAAAAGCAAAGCCACTGCAATAACACAGAATGTGTCTTGGCATAATGAAAGCAAGATGTAAAAATGTGTTGGTGAGAAAGGCAGCTTTGAAGCAGCTGCAGCCCAAGCTCTATAATAATATCCAAAGGAGGATATGCTGGTAATGGAAGTGTGCCTTGTCTAACTTCAACTATTCATCTCAAGGGGCGATTTACAAGGTGATAAAAGGTTCCAAGCTGCAAAAGGTACTTTAGGCAGTTAAAAAGCAGCTTTTTATGATCGTTTCTTCTGTACAATACACGTTGTTTCATTAATCAAATGCTTATTCTATTAAAACACCAAATCTTTTAGCTGGTGGGACAACAAGTTTTACTACCATGAAATGGCATTAAAAGCCACAGACTTCCCAGCTAAGCCTTTGTAATGATTCTAACACAGCTCAAGTGTGGCTGTCTCCTGCGGGATACCTGAATGGCATGTCTGGCCTGCTTCACTCCTCTGAAGTTTCTTGGCATGCTCCAGTTCTCAAGGCCATGTCACCCTTTCCAAGCAAGAAAGCATGCAAGGCACACATGTACTCCCTAAACCAGAGCAAAGCCAGCGGTCCACAGCAAATCTGACTCTGTCAGCCTTAAATTGCTCATTAAAAGACCATTAAAAGCCAAGCATGGCTGCAGCAAAGGGAAAGCTTCCACTCACAAAGATGACAATTGCAATGTTTTAAAATATCAGCCTTTTCATCTCCTAGAGGCACAAAATCCAAAACTCACAAGGAAAACTAGAGATCTGAGGACCTGGTTTGTGAATCAAAATAAATTAAAACATATATAAAGAAACTTTTATCAACTCTTGGTTTAGCCCTTCAGAGATACTTCCCAAATTGAAGAGTGCCACAGACCACCAGCTAGGACGCTCTTTGGTTTTCTGCTCCCTAAATCATCAGATTACTAAAGAAAGAGAAAAAAACTCATTATTTAAATCTAGACCCAAAAATGAAAGTATTCCAGTTACTACATTCTCTTCCGCCAAATCAAAGTGCAATTCAAAGAAGCAAACAAAATTTCTGTACAGTCTCCCAATCACACACATGACTTTTCAGTCAACTTAGGTATGAAAAATAACCTCTATGTTAAGCAGGAAAGTAGAACAAAACAAGAGATATTTGGAGCCCCCATAGCTGGACTTGGAGGGCAGGAGGGAAGAGGGCATGAGGAAAAGACCCAG
>JAOXXN010000471.1:41307965-41318140 GCA_026770055.1 Myrmophylax atrothorax
ACAACCACAGTGACCAACAGGAGATTAAGTCTCACGTTTTAATGAAATTAAAATGTCAAAATAGTAACATATTAATAAGGAAAAAATAAACATGACAATATATTAGCTGTCAGGGGCTTAGAAGGCTAAATTAACATGAAATTAACTTTTAAAATAATCGGTGCAAATACATAATAAAATGCACACTAGTAAAGTAATTTAAATTTATGGATTAACCATTGTATCTTTCCGTGTTACTGCTGAAGTTCAGGCTTTTTCCTAAAATGTATATCCAAAATCCTATCAATGCTTGCAGAGGTTAAAAATAAATGAAAATAAATATGTTTCAGACAATATATCATAGTAGCATTAATAAAATGTAAATGAATGTACATCAGATATTTAAATATTCTGATATGGTAAATACAAAATCAACCTCAAACACAACAAACAGATTTTTTATTTATATATAGACATTAATCATGACAAACTTTCAGTGTTAGTATGGAATAAGGACATCTTATCACAACTTCAAATCCACCCCCAGCAAGTGGATTATCAACATTTCAAAAAAGCTATGTAAGAAAGCTACACTTACTATAACTTTACTTAGCTTGGGAAAATCATTTTGAAGTTTGTAAGTTACTATTTTGTACTGTTGTCTGCCTGACATTACCACAAGAGTCTCACATTACCACACACCATTCATCACTCTCTGGAACCTGGTTAATTTGTGTGTGAAAGCAATCCGTGTCACAGTAAGAGGCAAGGTGTCATGACTGCTGCTCAGGATTCAAAAGGATTAGCACACCACAGAGAAGTGGTTATGAGGGAATTCTTTCAAAACCACAACTAGTGGATTAAAAAAAGGTTATGCTTTGTTAATACTAACTGATACAACTCTAAAAGTATTTGAACAGATACAGGGTGCAGAGTCTGACCTACATAGAACTACATGGCTACTGCTCTATGGTACCCATCAGAATGACCAGTCAGCAGGTCAGTCTTCCTGCCCACACAATGCACCCAATATCCCCTTTTAGTCAATGCACAGTGGTCAAGCCATTGTGGAAGGAAGCTCTCTTTGCTCAGCCCAGCTACACTTCCTTCTGATTTTTCCACAGTGTAGTACAGTGGAAATTGTCACCATAGCCAGTTACAGAACCTTAGGGAACTGAGACACAGCACCTTAGGAAACAAACTGAGATACAGCATAGAACTTCCCGAAAATTGTCCTTGAAACCCCAAAACCAACAGATGCACTCAGGAGCACAGGGAAAAGCTGTTCTCTTCTGGACACGTTGCAAACCGCAAGCCACTCTCAATTTTCTGTAAAGAATGGACAACACCAGTAGATGACCATCACCTCCTTGAAAACTAACAATCCTTTAAGGCAGGATTTTCTCTTACTGTTCACATTTTTTCAAGGAACTCCAGATTACCTAACCCTATGCATGTATTCAGTTAGCTGTCAAATGTGCTATCTAGACTTCTCCTGGACAAGGTTCATTGCATGTTGGGAAACATGGAGAAAGTTTGAAGTCTGTCCTCACCTCTCAGATGACTAGCCACAGTGGCTTCCACCTCCAAATCCCTTTTGCAGAGGTACAACTGAACTATTAAGCATAGCCACTAGGACCTCCTGCAGAAGTCCTCTCAAATAAAGTCCTAGGACCACAGCAAAGCCACCTCATTTCTAATGGCTTTGAGGAATCATTGTTACACTTAAATAATTACCATTCATGAAAGAAGAATGGAAGGACATTCAATCAAATACTTGCAGTACCTACTCTGCAAGGGCAAGAGAGGCAATCTACTTGTCTATACACTTTAAGTGTATTCGTCATATACTGCTTTCAGAAATTTCGAATTCCATAGCTGCTCCTTGAACCTCAAGTTTCAGACAGTAATGCCTATTTTGGAAATGTCACCCAAAACATTCCCCTTACACTACATATTTTATTCTTGGGAACAATGTGTAAGGTTGGTTTACTATTTGAAAGCAGCTGTTCTACACTATTTGTAAAAATAAAAAAATAAGTAAATCTTTTGTGTGCTTTCCTGGGAAATATTTCATAATAACAATTTGGAAATAGAATTTTTCACACATGTCTTCTTGATTGATTAGTAGGAAAGAAGACAGAGTCAAAAATCAATATCTAGCCCAGTATCATATAGCTCTTTTTCTACATGCTCTTTTTGCCTGCAGAAGGTACAGGTTGCAGTGATCTGAAAGGAGCTGACTGCTTATATTCATGTTTAAAATCAATTTTAGCATGAAATGCATGAGATCAGCCAAAGAAAATATTTAGCAGGATTAAAAGAGTCATTTACATTTACATTTTGCCAATCTGTTAACAGCTGTACTAACTAAATGTTTAAAAAAGGCTATTATTTCTGCAGAGTCAACAGCTCTCTGCTTTCTCAGGAATACTTTAGAGCCATAAATTGTGTCTTGTTTTTGTCCAGGTACATAAATGGCAAAAGGCTACTGCATAGCAAATTACAGACTCATCACTGCTTTCAACTTCTTTCTACTTTTATACAGCCAGTAACTCCAGCAACAAAATCAACACACCCCTTAGAGTCTCAAATATGGTTGCAAATTCTAATTAAATGTAATCTAAATTAATCCAACTGGATCACTCTTTGACTTAATAAAAGGGGAAATTATGAGCTCAGACTGTTTTACCATGATTCCTGATTGTTCCCTGTGAAGTGAATAAACAGCAGAAATATTCCCTGTTTGTTAGAAGCTTACAAAATACCATAGATTGAATTACTGACTAGACCCTACATATTCAGTCTCAGCAGAAACTGAGAATATTTGAGAGACGATTTGAATCCCATTCACAGCTTCATCTGTGACCTTCTCAAATGGGAAGCTCAGGAAACCACAAGTGAAGTTGCACAGCTGGCAACCCGGCAGGGTCAATTTTTGGTTTTGTTCATTAATCAGCAGGCTGGACTCACCCCCTAACACTTTAAAACTTCTTTTATTTTTAAAGGAGTAATTCTTAAAATATTTTTCAATGGTGGTACCATCTCCACCCTCTACATGCAATTAAACCATGGAACAGAAAAGCTCAGTGACTTCCAGAGGTCATACAGAAAGTCAAGGAGAAAATACAGTGGCTTTCCTCTAAAGGAGCTGCTTAAATATATGAGCTCAGAGAGAGAAAACAAAAATTCCAGGAAAAAAAAAAAAAAAGAAAAAAAAAACAATCAGCAGAGTCACTCTATGACAGACACCTTGTCTCTTTTACCCTCATAGTACTTAGGATAAAATACATAATCATTCAGTGCCAATCTCCTTGACAAATCAAACACTAGAAAAGCTCTGAATGCAATATTATCTAGAAGATCATAAATTTGCTTTGAAAAATACAACGGCATTAAAAATCTGAAACACTATGAAGGAAAAGTTCAAATTTTGTCCACATGTCCTACACCTCAACTTCTATGATTTTAATCTGACTTTCTTAATATGACATTAATATGCAATTAAGTTCTGCTTTTTAGTCTATGAGATTCTCAAAAGCACAAAAAATGTTCTGAGTAGTTTAAATTTTGTGGCAAGATTACATTTTTTTCTGATAGTTTATACAACAAGCACCCACCATCCTTCTAAGAAATTAATGGGAAATGCCAAAAATGCACCTCCCTCCCCATGGCAGGCTGCTGCAAAGGGGCAGTTCTGGCACTATTCTGTGCCTGACTTCTCCATTACCTTGTGGCAGTTCCTCAGCTCCCTGACACTTGAGGACCTGCGTCTCCATACCAGTCAGCCTTGTGATCTATAGCAACCAGTCTCAATTTCAACAGAGAATTTCAGAAGCTAGAGGTTTAACTCTATCAGAATGAAAAAATATTTGAAGTAGAAAAATTCTCCACAAAACAGACTGAACTTTCTCCACTGCACTTGAGATTCAAGAAAAGGCTCTCTTCAGAGAAGGAGCAAGAAGGGATCAGTCCTATGCTCTACAGATGCACACAGTAGAGGAGGCTCAGACCGGCACTGACCTTTTCAGCTGTTCCAGAAGGGAGGACACGAGAGTGAGACAGAGATTCAGGGATTAAAAGACCACACATTCCTACAAGATGAATCAGACTACCAGATAACAAGAATTTGGGGAAGTGGAGTCCAAGCTTTAAACAGCGTTAGAAGTTCCTTTGGTGGAAAATATAATGGCTTAATAACTCTAACAAGTAAACAGTACAAGCACTATGTTCACTTTTATACATCCATACAATGTTCCCAATGGCCAGCAGTGTTGTAACCTAGTCGAACAGAATTTCTTGTCTACCTGCATCACTATGACATATTCAAAAGAAAAAATCATGGTAATTATATTAAATAACTGAAAAAACTTAGCCAGTTGTGCTTAATGACATTTTTATTCATACCTCAAGAAGAATTAATTGAACTTTCTGCAGAGAAAATTACCACTGCATACATGACAATAATATCGACGTCACTTCCACTGATAAGTATACTCTCATCCTTACCATGCACACCCTGGTTACAAAGTAAGTCTCAAAATAATGAATGCTTTCATTCTGCCTATACAGGTATTGACTAAATTTGTGAAGAAAAGAAAGCTCAACAGCCAAATATATCTCCTCGTGCCCCCAGGGAGACATGTTATGGGGTTTCATAATGAACATGTTGCTTAATGATTAGACTGTCACTTCTCCCAAAAGATTTGAGGCACTTTTATTGAATTTATTTCTCTAAGTTTGAAAAGGCAGTGTAAAATGACTTTCTGACTCATCAAGTTGTTTTGATAATGGCCAAAGTATTGACTTGACTTAAAGAAAATAGCTTGTGTCTACACAATGATGGAAAGTATGGTAGAAGGTAAGAGAGCTACAGGAATGTGGGTATTGTCAGAATAGATGTAAGTCTAGCCTTAGATCTGAGTGCCTAGCCTTGAATATGTCCCTTATTTTTCTCTAAAACTCCATCAGAGTCAGATACACACTGAGCTGTCAAACACAAAAATCTCACCCTACTGACTAAAATTGACTTAAAACTTTGAACAAACTCTTTTTCTAGGATTTATCCATCATGTTTCATTTTCTTATCCACAAACACTCATCCTCCTGCAAATTTATAAGCACGATTTTTGTTTAGGAGTTTTTACTTTTTTTTTTTTGCATGAAAACAGTAATTTTCTCCCAGTGCCACTATTACACCACTTCTCTTCCCCAAAAAATTGAAACATTTCTCCTAAAGTATTTTTTAATTTTTTGGGGGGGGTGAACATTTATTATTTCACTGTGTGAACTGACAAAAGTGGGAGACTATCACAAGTTCATTTACACATTTCTTATTCCACCTTTGTTAGGCTTTATAGATTCTGTTTACTTGTTTTCACAAGTCTGCCTTTTAATGCGTTCATAACTGTGGCAGGCTTTTTGGCTGTCAAAGGAAATTGCAGCAAGACAATATGTGCGTGATTCAGAACCTAGTCTGTGAAAACAAGTTATGAACACATCTCTCAACTGCAGCATATGGTGTTATGTGAAAAGAAAAATCAACACAAATCAGCAATTACAGCAACACTTCAGAAAGCCTGTGAAAAGAGTGCGTACCTACACAGGGAAACCAAACAACTCACAATCTGGAGAGGTTCAAGTTACTTGCCAGAGTCAAACTGAAGGGTAATCACATAGCACTGGCTCATTTCACAGTCAGAATGAGCAACAGACTATTTTCCTCCTGTGTGATGAGAGTGTAGCATAGTACTTGCAGAAAGCTTTAAGATGCAATTTCAGGGGTGGATCAATTGACAGTGAACCATGCTCTCATGAAGGAAACCTTAAACAGGAGCTGTCAAACATCAGAGCATTCACAGCCTGTTTCAAGTGTTCAGTCAAGTCTGATTTAGCAGTAAGGTGTCTCTCTGTCATGTAAGAAGAGCTCAAGCTAACCATAAGATTTGGGGGTTTTTTCCTAATTCTACCTATCAAACTCTCTCACATACCATCTTCCTATATGGCTTATTTCACTAGTAGAATACAAGGCAGAGGAACAAAGGCCAAATGTTGCAAACATTGAAAGATGGAAGCAGCAACAAAGCCGTGTAAGAGCAATGTCCAATTAAAAAAGAATAAAGAGCAGGATGAAAAGCAAACAACAACTGGAGTTTGTGCAATATAGTAATATATCATCAAACTGGAAAGCTAGACACACTCCTGGAATGTTAACAATGATCACTTACAACTGCTGTTGCCAACTACAGTCTTCAAATTTCACTGCATTTTGTTGTTTTCTAAATTTTGTTTGGATTGCTACAAAAAGCTGAAGAGTTAATGGACAATCTTCCCTTCTAAAATTCTAAGTATTGGCATTTTCCTTTGTGTCTTAAATGTCTATGGACATGTTCTGCCAGCAAAAATGCATGAAATCTGAATTGAGAAATTAAGATCATAAGGGCATAGTTTTCTTATCAATGTGAAGCTGAGAAATAAAACAATTAAGAGTCAAAGAAAATGATATAACAGATCACTGCTGCAATCTTAGCAACATTATATTAGGACACTAATATGTTTAACATACCTACAGATCTACTAAACATATTGTCCTGAAGGTTATCCACATCTCTGTGAAACTGGGCATTAGCTGCTTTTTGGTGTTTTACATTTCAGTAGCTGACCCAAAAGAAGCAGAGGTCTATATCTATACAACCTCTTTTATCTCAGTGTTACATAATACCTAACACTACTTACGGATATACCAAAATGGTTCAAAGTTGGAGTCAGCTCCTCTCCTTTGCTACTTATGCATGGCCTGTCAGAGAATAGGCAGATGTCTCTGCTTTTGTTGATACAGCAGTTTGAACATCAGCATTCAGATGCTTACTGGTTTGAAAGTTAACACAGTGCTTGGGAATAGCAATTCTGAACCATCTTTGAGGCTTGTACACCAGTTCCATATCAGTCAATAAAAAGATGTAACACATTTTCCAGCTTGCCATCCTCCTCTCTGATATCCGTTGTTCAACTGATACGTAATATGTAAGCAACACAGGAAGACCTACATAATCCTAAAAGTTCTAAATCTACAAAATACACACTGAAACCTTGAGGCATCACAACAGTAATTTTTCTATCAGTGAATTAATCAATCAGCCATTCCAAAAGAGAACATGGAGAACTAGTGATCATACTAAGTTAACTATCTCCCACAGAGTCAGAGAATTCTCCTTTCTCAGTCCATTTCCCATTTCCAGAAATTGCATTACATAACAGGTATTGAGGGGAGACATCTAAAGCCTTGCCTATTCCTCTGTTGCATTAAACTTCTAGACAAAGACATTGTTTCTGAACAATAACATATCTAAACCTGAAATCCTGTTTAAGTCATTTGACCTTGTTCAAAAAGGACTAAAAGGCACTAAAAATGCCACTTTGTGTGTGTTGCTAAATGGACAAAGCTGTACAAACCACACAATATTTACATATAGAAAACTTTTCTGTAAAACAGATAAATACCACTAAGACTCAGCATCATTCTATCCAGTGAAGATGAGAAAGAAGATAATTTCTCATCTCTTCTCTTTCATTGGCTGTTTTATCTCATTATCAGAGTGGTGTGTGAGTGATTTAATCACTTGCGTTATCTGAGTGACAAAAATAACACTTGAATTACTCTGAATATGGTATGTTCTATACTTTCCAGGTAAGACACAGGTTATTTTTGAGAAAATATGATTTAAAATGGAGTTTTATTTAGAGTGATGTTTTAGAGTAGATTTCAAAATATAATAATTTGTGGTTATTAATACTTTTGTAGTAATTAACTTTGAAAACTGAGGCTCAAAATGCTGATTAAAATATTTCTCGGTTGTCTCAAGATGGTGTAGTGTGGATGTTTCATACCATGTTACAACTAATGAAACCTGGGAGGTAATGTTTATAGCTACATTTTCATAGGCAAAGGGAAGAGAAAACTTACTTAGACCTTCTCAAGCATCATGGCATCATATGAATATGAATCCTGGTCAGAAGAGGCACTTTTGAAATTTCACTTTCACAAGCAGCAAATTCACCTACAAAATGTAAAATGGCATTTGTAGGACTTTGCAATATTATATAAAAATCACTGTTCAACAGAAAACACTAAAATTAAGAGCTGTCTAGGAACTGTAATCGGAGGTATCTAGCCACTCTAAAGTTTTAAAGATGAATGACTACATAAAAAACCACTGTGATATTTCTAACTTTAAACTAAAAATCAAAAAATGTTCAGTGTTAACAAAGCTTTGCATTTCCTCACCAGTATATACCACACCACAACTGACACCAAAAAACAAGCAGCAAAGTCCTCTCTAAACTCAGTATAGAACTATTTGAATCTATATAAACTTTCCACCCCACTCCTCATGGTCCCATAAATCTGACATGTGGTCAATGCATAAACCTTGGAAGGAAATGATCAAATTTCAATGATACAAGAGAATTTCAAGATTACTCTTGATCCAAAATGTCTTGTAGTAATGAAGTTAAGTGTACAAAACCATATTTTAAGAGGCTTGCTTGAAATAAAAATGCACTCTATTGCAAGTCCCATAAGATCTAATCCAGCACAATTAAACTAACATCTTCTTTTGGTGTCTGGGTTTTTAAGTCATCAAGAATCAACATGAAACTGGAAGCTGATTAGGCCTCTAAAAAGCTGTGTAATCAAAGAAATCTACTAAGCTTTGTCTCACTCATTGCAACAATCACAGAGGTCTCAATGGCTGAAAAGCTCACAGAATGGTATCTCCAAAATACCAATACTTGTACTTGATTTTAGAATTTGAATTTCAGCATTATAAGTAAGTTATTTGGTCTTCCTACAGTCCTCTCTAGATTCTCAACTAAGTATACACTAGCATAACCAAGAGTTTACATATAGCTGGAAGGTTTGGGAACTTTGTCTAATATAGCTGCATCAAAAAAATTTAATGAGGTTGAGTTCTTCTAACCAAGAAAGTCATAATAAATTAATATATTTTGTTGGAACCAACATTAGTGAGATTACATTAAAATCTGATTTTGTTCTGTTAAAAAAGGCAATAAAACTGTGCCAATTAAATTAGGCAATCAGTAAGAACAAATAGATTTTCTTGATGTTTCATCTACTTTGTTCAGCCATTAGAAGTCATTTTTAAAAGCTTGTTGACAATGTTCCTCTTTTGACAGTGCTGCAGGTAGTGTCAGATGTCAGCTTTCAAATCTGTTTCAACAAATCATCCTCGCTTTGCCATTTAGCACATCTGCCTCTGCAAGTAATTGAGTTCTCCTAGGAATCCCAGTACTTCAGTAGTGTGGGGGATAACAGTTTACAGGGTGGAAAAGGGAAAACAAAGGGAATAGTAAATTTCAAGTTAATCTGATACAGAGCGTGAGACTATAAAAATGTAATTAGAAAGACACTTACAACCTGTTGTAGAAGTTACACAGTCTCAGTTGTGGATGAATGAGCTCAGGAGGAGTGATTTGTATAAGTATGCATTATTTTATTGTCTGCAAGCCTGAAGGGTGGTTCACTCTTGCTCGCTATTACAATTTAATGCCTGCTGGCATCGCTTTCCCCTATTGATCTTCAGCTAAAATAGATTTGGCCATACTGAGCAAGAAAAATCCACTGGCCAATTTGCAGCAGTTCTTGCTCAGCACAAAGTGTCATTCAATGTAGACCATGAGGAATTAGTGTAAAATAGCATCACTTTCTATATTACTTATGTATAAAGTGAAAACTGTTGTTACAAATGTCTCTCTGCTGTACATGTCTAGCTTCTGTACATCTCAGCTTGTTACCTGTGCCATCAGAAATATATTTTCTTCAAGGCTGGTCTCAAACACAGAATCAAGACATTCATTGGTGGATTGATAACAAATGACAGAACTGATCAAGCTGCCACATTAGTAGAAAGCTCTGTCACTGATTAAAAAATCAGAAGGAAAAAAATTAGAATTTTCACTTCTTCATACATTAAAAATATTTCTTTTGTCCAAAAACACACAATGTTTTGCTGCATTCCTTCACATTTTCCATGAAATGATCTTTCTGCAAGGAAATGCAGAAAATGGCTGCTGTGATGCAGCCTCTTGTACTGTTAGACTGCAGAAAGGCTCACTCAACTGTGCTGCGCAGGTTTTAGAGTGGGGCTCCACAGTCTCTTTAGGATGAGCAGATTTTT
>JAOXXN010000471.1:41324209-41334313 GCA_026770055.1 Myrmophylax atrothorax
ACTAGAGAAAAAATAAATAAATAAATAAAATAAAATAAACAAGATGGAGAGGAACAAAATCTGGGATTTTCAGATTTAAGACCCTGGAAGCAATTGGGGAAATTCAAACTACTCTGAACAAAGTGCTGTTGAGAGCACTTGAGCTTGTACTGTCTCACACAAAAAGGTAGAAAAAGGTCTATTAATGCATTTAAGCATTTTTAAGTAACAGGCTTTTTAGCATAGGAAGAGAGATTGCTCAGATAGCTCAGTTTTTTCATTTTAAAAACTTTTCCTTAGTCTATTCTTCCACCTGGTCACACTCAAAAGGAAAAGTAATTTCAATAGATTATTCATCTGTGTTTCTGGTCTCCTCTTTGCCTTTTATCTTCTTCCTTCCTAGGAAATATCTGCTCTGAGGAAGATATGCCAGCATAAAAACCTAAGATAGATTTAAGAATCAACTCCAAATCACACATTCTAAGGCAAGAAGAAATTTGTGCAATCATTCATTTTAACCCACATAAAGAAAGGCTCAAGCTGCCCTAAATTACTATCCATTTCAAGTCCATCAACTGTTTCAATATCAGAAAAAAAAACCACGATTACTGAAGAAACCCCTTGATTTTGGAATTTTCATTGGCAGAGAATGCACAGTAGCTCACAGTTAATGAGCAATTCTAATGAAAAACATGTATTAAGTTTATTCTCAGTTTTTCTCATTTGAAATTCTAGCCATAAGATTTTCTATAAATTTCGTTACTAAAGAGTCTTCCAGTACATCATATCTCATGTGAAAACCAGAAAACACTGCATTTGTGATTCCTTTACATCTCAGACAACAAAAAAACTGTTTCCAGTTCTTTAATCCATGTCCTAACTCTTCTTTGGCCCTCAACCACTTCTTTATTATGAGGTTTAAACAGCATATTGTAATATATTAAACTAACAGATGTTGCATCAAAAATAGATGTAATGGTTCAAATCTTACTCAGAACTGCTTTTTATAATTTTAGACACTATTTCTGATAAACTCCTCATTTCATTAAGGCCTTCTCATGCCTAAAATTATGTCCTATATTCTCTATTAACTTATTTCAAATATTTCACCTATAGAAAATGTGTTTTGGTGCAAGCAAATGTGTGCACAATTAGGTATGAAACCTAGGCTGCAACCAGCTCTCATCTTTTAATTGAAAGAAGAATTCCTTTTCTATATCAAATATATGTATTATAAGATATTTTTGTGGATTTTCCAAATTCAAAAGTTATTCCACAGCTCTGCAGATTCCAAAGCCTTTCTTAAGAATCTATTTTGCCCATCACTTCTCTCACTTCTCTCATTTGTCTTCTCCTTTTCTTCAAGCACTTTTTAAAAGAGCTTGTCAAATCTGCTTTATAGCTTAGATGGGGGAACAAAGGGCAAGAAACATCATTAAGTATCAATCTTCTAGTTTTAACAGCCTGGGTGCAGGGATCTTAGAGTCCAGAATTCAAAACCATGATCTAATCTATCAGTTATGACTTCCTCTTTTAATTTTTTTAATGAGGTCTAAAACATACATGTTTGAAGGGGGTTGAGGGGGGTGAAAGTTAATCCTGGTTGCCATGTCACTCTACAAATCAAAAGCAAGCAATCCATTACAGATAGTTTTGAAGGCAGCAGTGGTATTCCTGATGGATTTAGAAATTATGGTCTGTGGAACTTCACAGGCATTAAGCATGAGAATAAAACCATTAGATCTTCTCAACAAATGGAGTCACTATTGAAGGATATATTTTTTTCCTGCTCACAGTTGGGTTTTTATTTTTCCAAATTGGAAACACACTACACAGAGGAAGTAATAACATTGCAATAAAGTATTCAAAGTCCAATTTTTATTCACATTGATTATCTTTTACATTTTGAAGTATTGCCTTTGTACATTCATCTGTAAATGTTTACCAGGTAGGCATTTAAACCATTTTGTGGGAACACCACTATACTTTTATTACATCTTTGTGCAAAGTGGAAAAGAAATATGACATGCATGGTTTTTCATTCACCTTCTAAATTCAAAATCTGCATTCCTTTTTCTGATCTCCACAGCTCAGAATAATACATACACTTTTAGGTTCCATTTTACCACTATAATATGAAGTGTACATGAAAAATCTTTCTTCCAATTAGAATTTGAATAGTTTTATGAGTACTTGACTGATTTTCTCCATTTCAAGTCTATTAAAATTATTTGCATGTCCTCAGAAAAAAAGAAACAACCATTTTTAGATGTTGTGTAGATGACAGGCTGTAGTAGAAAAGCTGTGTTCTTTCCAATTGCAAAGTTAATTTGTTTATGATTCAAATAAGTGTACATCAACACACCTGGTACTCTCGTGCCAAACAAGTAAATTGTGATGGAGAAGCAAGTAGGATGACATATCTGATTAACTATTTCTTAAAGGAGAAAGGTCTTCTCTTTAGACATACATTCCAGATCTAAAGTGCACATCCTTATCATTTGACCATTAACAGGTTTAGACAGTATTTGGAGTGTGGTTCAGGCAAATGTTTGTCCTCAGTAAAGTTAGAAACTAACCACTGCATCATCACTATAAAAGATACTATACAGTAAGTATCAGTTTCTATTGTCGGCAGTCTATTTTAACAGCTAAGTCAAAGAAAGCTATTTACAGATTCAGGCATGTGGAAGGAATACCTAGCTTCTTTCACCACATAATATAAATCCCAGAAAGAAAAGGATTCCCAAAGATTGGGGAAGCTGTGCCTTTTTTTGTCATGTAATCTGTTGAGTTTGCATTTGCAGACAACCTTATGCAGACATTTCTGCAAAGGAGCATTAAGTAAATTGTACAATGAAGAAAACATGCATTTTTTTATAGAATAGCTGAAAAGCTAAAGGTAATATTTGTCACAAATTCACTGCAGAAGTTCATGTGTTCCCTCTCTTGTTTTCAGGATACTTGAACCAAGGTTCTCATGCAAAAATTGGTCACTACCTTTTTAACTGCTCCCTTCTATACATTTTAGGCTTCATTTTTCAGGGTCTAAAGTGCTCCCAGCTGCCACTAATTTCATAGTTACCACAAACAGGACTATTGCACCCAACATATTTTATGTAGCTGGTGGAGCTATCCCACAAGAATTCTGCAACAAATGCCAGCTGTATTTCTTTGATACACAATATGCATTTTAAAAAAAAATTAATCAAATGAAAAACCTTATCAAAACAGGATGTTAGGATGTTCAGCAGAATGCAGAGATAACAGATTAAGAAAATATGCATCACAGGAAATTACTAGAAGGTACTAATGGGAGAATGAGGGCAAATAAGAGTCTGGATAAAATACAATTAAGCAATGCAACTGATAAATAAGAAACTATTAATGGTCACTGTAGTCTCTCAGTGACAAACTCATTTAAAGTAGCATATATTAATGGCTTGACACATTGACTATTTTATGAGCGTTGGCTGGAGATATTATATTCCCTGGATTTACTTCAATCATGTAATCACTATAGAGTGAACTATATCTAACCAAGAAAGAATTTAAATGTACTTCTCAATTTGCTTGGTCTCTTTCTCAGAAAAAATGCCATATCATGAAAGCTATTTATTTATAAGAGTAATGTCAGCCTACAGAAGCTGTTTATAGTACAACAATAATTGTTGATAGCATTGCTCTAAAACAGGAAAGAAAGATGAGGTGACAAAGCAAAAGGAGATTCATCAAATCAAATTTGCTTAATAGTTCAATTATTGCAATTTAAATGTAAGATACTCTCCCCAAAAACACTATTCTGGAAAAAGCAAACCAACAATGAGCATAGCCACTGCTGCAGCTTTCAAAATCTGGCAATGAATACTTCATAAATCATATATAGAAAATTTCTAAAGGCTTGAAAGAAATTACATGCACACATTATCATACATAATTAAACTCCCGTTGCCATGCTGACACATGAACCATTTCTCTCTGAAAATACTATTTTAATTCCATTTTTTCCATGATTTTCTGACCTATTTTAAGATACAAAATTTATTTTCTAATAATCATGTTGAAATAAATTATTATTAAATGCATTACTTTACATATATAGATAAGTATGAAACTGAATTTTCTATTATGAATTAGATTAAAATAGACTGTAAGGGTAGCCATAAGAAGCTAACATTTTCACAAATCAATTTAATTTCCCTGCATTGCAAGGGATACATGCATTGGCATGTATCATATGCAACTGAAGCTATATAGGCAACATATTAGAATTTTTTAAATAAAATTCATTAAGTACTTGCTCCTATTTTTGTTAATTCATAGCAGCACTGTAAAGTTGTCAAATCAGTGATCATTGAAGAAACATGAAACAATGAGATTTGTCTTTGTATTTGTTATTACCACTATTTTCTGTTCCGTGTTTACTTTTGGCCATTTTTTATTATCTACCACTTACATGATAAAATTATTTCTGTCAGCATCAGAAAAAGTTCATAATCGTTCAGAGTCTGTTTGTCTATGCAATGATCTTACCTACATGGCTCTGCTGACATACTTCAATAAGGTGATTTTTTTTTGTCTGAACAGCATGTTCTGCATAAGGGGCTTTCTTTTGAAATCTAAGGTACATCAAAGTATTTTTACTCAAGTAAGAGATGTGATTCCACCTCAGAACAGGACGGCCCATCAATACTATTCATATGAAAATAAATAATTACTGAAACTTTTATAAGTATCAAGTATTAACTCATGGTGTAATTTGGCAGAGTCGTAAACTTCACAAAAAGGCAGTTAAATGCCACCCTGATGCCTGATCCTGTCAGATCTCAGAAGCTCAGCAGGGTCAGCCCCAGTAAGTACTTGGATGGGAGACCTCCTGGGAATACCGGGGGCTGTAGGTTCTAGTCCTGAGGACTTCACTGTCACCATCCAAGCTCACTCGGCCATGGCAGATGAACCTTTGGAGTTAAAGGGTAAGGCCAGTTCTGCACACGCTGTGCCTCACCTAAAAAATCCACTGCACAGGCTCAAAGGACACACTCCATTCACAAATCTTCATTCGCAAAGCCTAATCATACAGGCTTTGCAATGAGAAAAGTATAAAGGTCAGCTCAGGATAAACTCGGGATAAATTATGATTGTCTTGCACAGGTAACTACATTGAAAGTATACAGCCACAACTTATGTTGCCAGATTCAAAGTGCTGCAGATCTGCAGACAGATCCAAAGGAGGGAGTTTGGGCAGTACCACTAAAAGCAGGCAGTAGAAATCATGGTGAGGTGTCAAATAGCACCTATTCTCTTGGTGAGTTTTATTACATATTTCAAGGACTACTGAGGCCATGCCTATACTACAACTATTATGATCCAGGCTAAACCATTTACGTCAGATCTGGTAATGATTTCAAGCATTGTATTTTTTGTAGACACCTCCACATTACTTAGAACATAAAAATCACTCTCAGGAAGTAAAAATTTTCAATATACACTTGAGTATTTGAATAGCTGTCATGGTTGTAGGCTCCTAGCATGTTAGGTTTCTGTACAGGCAGTTTTTCAACAATAAGATACTTGCAACAGATGATTTCTAGCCATAGAGCTGTCATCCTTCAGCTACATGTAAATATAATGAAAATTAAAATAAGAGAAAATTCAGAAGGGAGTAATTGAGGTGTTTTCCATATTTGTTGCTGAATTATTTTGACAAAACAAAAATAAGAAATTTTTCCTAAAAGTGCTCAGATTGGAATGCCAAAACTTTAATAAAACAAAACTGCACCGAACTGTAGAAATATCTATTTTACCTCAGTCCATTTTTTTACAAAAAAAATTTTTTTTAAATTACGAAATTAGCATTTTCTTGCAGGAAAGTATGTTTTCATTAAATGTTTACTACTATATGCATATATAGGTATGTATATATGTGACTCTTATCTTAAAGGCAGATGTTAGTCACTCTGGTTATAATTCACCAAATTATTAAACGCCAGTATAATATTGTAGGAGTGGGCGCAAGCATAAAGAACAATGCAGTGTAAAAGTGCTAAGGTACTAGCATGGCAATGGAACTAACAGGCAAAATTCCATGTTCCGGAAAACAATGCACCAATGTATAAAATTAAACATTAAGTATTTATATACCTAGGTATCAAGTTGTGTTTGTAACATTATGTAGACACCCATAAAACATAAGGCTTGTTACTTTTCTATTTTTGTGGCTGTATGAGGAATGCACAAGTAACTGAGAACAGAAACAGGACAAAGGGGGGGAAATCTATTTCAGTTACACATGTATAATTACATTTAGAGAACTGAACTCTGCCAAGTCAATGGAGCAGCATATGACATAAACCAGTTTAAAATTAGGCCATGAGAATCTATTCAAGTTACAACATTTCCCAAATGTGAACACATATTAAGAGTCTCTATTGTACATAACATCATATTAGCTCCATAATGCTTTGGTCCTGCTTTGCGAATGAAGAGTGCTTTAAAACTCAACCAAGTAGCAACACTAAATAGGAACAGCAACTCAAGAGACAGCCAAGTGAACAGATTAAATATACTTTTAAATATCTGTAAAGTTGCACATTGAAACAGAAATCCTACAAATAAAGTAACTGCAAAAGTGCACACTTTATGTGCCCAGTGGCTTTTCAGAGGCTTATATTGTGGTGGTGAGCAGAACTTTAATAACTGCAGTGATACTATCATGTTACAGCACTAATAACATACAGAACATTTGGAGAAGTGGAATAGCAGACAGCTATAACCAGAGTTGTTTGGAAATATTATCTCCAGATTAAATGAGCTCTATGAGCAAGAAGACATAGGCTGAACTTCATTTTTTTATTGTTTTCCTTTCTCATCTTAATATATTTAATTAATGTAAACTACTAACAATGAGGTATTGGCTGGCTGCATTTACAGTAGTTTGGCCTCTCTCCACATCTGGTTGGACATATGTGCATATCTTGAAAACTTACTACTATGAGAGAAGATGATGGTTAACATGCACTTAAGGTTGGATGAATTAAGGAACATAGCTGAAAGATACTGAAGCAACACAATGCATCCTAGAATAAAAAGGTAGGAACAGATCTGTACATGATAGCAGTGTATCACATACCTGGAAACGTAAGGCACACATATTGAACATAAGCTTCTATACAAATAGCTTCTAGAATGTCCAAATGTGTACATAGGGCCAATGAGCCACTGGGTTAGTGCATAAACTACAGAAGCTTTTTCTGAAACTATATAAAGCCTGAATTTTTATTTTTGAAAGTACTCATACTTGCAAGATGACATCTGTCAGGATACGTCTGGTCCAAACATGCTGGAATGTAGAACTGAGCTATCCCAGTTTACTTGAAATGGGGTAGCTTTGGCAACAGAAGCATCTAATCAAAGCAACACATGTTTAACGAAGGGCTAATATACAGATGGACAAGGGAATATTCAGGATGGGTTATTATAAAATATGATACAAAATTAGAGAAGAAAGAGTGAGAAAAAATATATTAAGATGGACTTAAAACGCATGCAACAACTTTATACAGATCAAGGCATTCCTTCTTTGCTACATCAGTGGTGCCTGGCATGTGATGTGAACAGCATATTAATAATTTTATATATGGCAAATACCTACCATCTGTGCTCTTAGGCACAAAATGTAAAATGCAGTATAAAACAATTAAAATCAACACAGAAAAAGTTCAGAGTACAGAAAGCTTTTGATCCACAAAAATGGCAGATGTTATATTGGAGTGACAGAAGACCTAAAATATGAGTGAGAGCAAGTACAACTCAGCCTTTAAAAGTGCAGCCCAATCCATGCGCCAAAGAGTTATTTGACACCTTTTTCATATTTCTAATGAGACAGAGAAAAAAAAAGAAAAATTGATTTTAAAAGTTTAATTAGGCCATGAGCTAATTAAAGTCCATAACCCTTTCTAATGGATTTCAATAGATCTTTCCAATTTCACATTCAGAAATTCATAGAATTTACATTATATTGTTACTAAAGTACATATTTTTCAAGAGTTTTAGGCTAGTGGACAGTAGAATTCATATTTCACGTTTTCAGAGATGCATCCCTGAAGTACACCTGTTCTACAAAGTCTCAGGCCTGTGATTCTTCAGGTAACCACACATATTACACTTGTAGGGACAAAATAGCAAAACATTTCTATATTATATGCCCTTTTTAGGGTTTAATGTAGTCTTCTTCCTGAACACTTTCCAGTTGCAGACCTCTTCAGTGAATCATGAGCCTTACAGCTTCTTTCCACTGCAGCTGGTGCTGACCTCATTCTCCCTTCAAAGTCTTCCTCTTGTTGCTTCTGATGTTGCTACTGGCTATTTCTTTTTAACCTTTTGAACTCTGACTGCTACTCCAACTCTACTCTACATTCCACCTCCAATAAAGTAGATAGAACAATTTTTCCTTCATCTTAGGCCTATTCCTTAGAATCCTCTTTACCAGATATTACAATGAATTTTGTTTAATAGTGTATTGGGTTTAGTAGTGTACACTGCTAGTGTAATTTTATTATTCCAGTGTATTGTTTCTGCAGCAAGGTTGCTGCAGATGTGGCCTGTGGGGAAAGACCAAGGGTTGTCCCAATGTTGAACAGAGACAGTTCCACACAGCTCTAAAATGGACTCATTGCTGGCCAAAGTTAAGTTGATCAGTGGAGCTGGCAATGCCTTTGTGATAATGTATTTAAGAAAGTGCAGGGAGGAAAAGCTGTGAGAGACAGGAGTGAGGAAACAAAGTGTGAGAGCAACAACTCTGCAGACAGGAAAACCAGTGAAGAAGGAGAGGGCAAGGAGGTGCTTCAGGCACCAGAGCTGAGATTCCCCAGCAGCCCATGGTGAGACAGGCTGTATCTGAAGAATGTGGAGAGCATCACATCAGAGCAAATATCCACACTGCAGCCCCTGGAGGACCATATTCCAGAGCAAGGGGATATTCCCTGAAAGAAGCTGCAGCCCATGAATAGCTCATTTTTCCTTGAAGGACTGTAGCCCATGAAGAGGAGAAAAGCATAAGGAGGAGGAGGAAGCAGAAAAACTATTACTACAAACCCAACCTCCATTCCCCATTCTCTTGTGCTGCTGAGGGAGGGCTTGTAGGAGGTAGATGAATCAGGAACATAGGAGTGAAGTTAAACCTGTGAAGGAGGGTGTGGGTGGAAAGTGATTTTCGTTTTGACTTTGTTTCTACTCTTTGATTCTACTCTACTTTTAATTGGCAATAAATTAACTTTACCCAAGTTGAGCCTGTTTTGTCTGTGATGGTAACTGGCAAATGATCTCCCTGTTTTTATCTCAGCCCACAGGCTTTTCTGTCTGATTTTCTCCCCCTACACAGTTGAGGAAGGGGAATTATAAAGCAGCAGGTAGACATCTGGCAGCCAACCAAGATCAACCCACCACATCCAGATCATGTTCAGATGCTAGAAACCTCACAAATGCTCATCTGACTCACAGTACTTCTAGGTACTTCATTAAAGTATGCTCTGACTGTTAACCAGAATCTAGATGCCAAGCAAATGTTCCCCAAATATGCCTACCTACCTTTACAAAAAAACAAAGCATCTGTAGACCATAAAGTACACAACAATATTCTTGACTATATCCATCCTGAATAAGGACTATTGACAACTGGTATTTTTTATCACTTCCAAACCTATAAGGTATTGTGTAGAATTATTAGTGTCATTGTATTATAACCAAATTAATGTTTTGATACATCTAGGCATGAGTAGAAAATAAGAGTACCCCAGGAAAGCAAAACCTTGGTGTTTATCACAGAAAAAAAAAAATCACCGTAGCAATGAAGAAAGTTCATCTGACTTAACCAAGAGAAACATCTTTGTCCTGACTATCCAAAATAGGTTACCTACATTAGCAGAAATACCTAACCTTTTGTGCCAGTTTAAAGGAAAACCAGCAGGAGAAATGAACTCAACACAAGAGAGATTATAAGTCAGACTTACAATTTAATAACGATGTTACAATAAATACAAAGAGAGAGAGAGAGACATTGCTTTTAACCCACAAAACCCAGTATGACCCAGCACCCTGGGGTACAAACCCCACGTGGTTCCCCCAAGT
>JAOXXN010000471.1:41334413-41351950 GCA_026770055.1 Myrmophylax atrothorax
GCCATATATATAACCTTAGGTTATATATTGACCCAAAAATTTTGTGAGGTTGAGGTGTGTGGCTATGCTTATTCCTAAAAGGGAGATAAAAAGGCGAGAACTCCTTTTTTTTTCTCTAGCGTTCTTCTAAGATCTCAGGCACATCATACCTATCTTCCCTTTGGAAAGTCAGTAGTATCACATAAAATCTTGGACATACTCAGACCAAAGAATAAAACCAAAACAAGAGTAATTCAAAATTTACAACCCCATAGTTACATGTAAATTTGCCAATACATTGATCAAGAATCATTGGTACCATGATCAATTAATTCACTAATTATTTAAAAATTCTGCTCAAGGCATTGTAGTCCTGTAAATTCACTCTGCTCAAAATCCACAAGGACAATGAAAGTGGTTTTTTAGTTTGAATAACTACTTTAATAGTTGAAATTCAGGAAAAGTTGGAGAAAGCAGCCAACACTTTCTGAATTCTGTATGCATTAGGAAACATATTTCAGTGTAAAATATTTTAGCTTTCAAAACAACAGCTTTCATTCCTAATTAACCTTCTACTATTTGGAATACTTGTCAATTTGAGGACTACTTAGGAAAGACTAAAAAAGCAAAAATGGGTTTTGCCACAGATTCCGAAATGGAGAGCTGAGATCCCTAACGTGCAATTATAAGGAAATTCTTTTCACGATAGCTAGGTGTCTTGCCATAAAAAGACCTAGAATCTGAATTTATTATGACCCCATCTCCCCAGTGGAGCAGGAATGTAGGGGTTCAGATGAGTTAATACAAGCATCTCATTTAGCTGTCATAGAAAGCAAAGGGGTTAAGTTCATGAAAGCAAGAATCAGATCTCGTACTACTCAAGACAAGGAAAACCACAGTTTCCCTATCATCAAGGTAATCATCAGGTAGAAATACAGCCCTGTAAAGTTTCTAACCCCTTAATAATGGTTTGTGTCAGCTGCTGGGAACAGTAACAATAAAATAGTTCTCATGGTCATATGAAGCAAAGGAGGTGTTCTTATGATTTCACTAACAGCTCCTTAACCTAACAACTTTTTATCTCAGCAAGGGGAACATATATTGGAGTTTACTGACTACTTATTTCTAAAATTTTTGCTCCTTCCTTTTCTCCACTTCCTTTGCCCTTATTCATATAAACCCTCCATATGGTGAAGGGACCAAACTGTTCATTTAAATACCATATGAAATATTTTCACAGGCAATAAAAAGCTAGTTGTCTAATCCTTAGTTCTTCAAGTGTTTTCCATTCTCATTCAGCTGTTTCTTAGTTTTTGATGTTGCTGGCTTTTCATCCATCCCTCTGTGCTAAATTAATGCAAAGATTTCACTTTCATTACTGCTTTTAAAATATTTTCAAAAACCCCCATCAACAGGTTTCCTTATCACAGTTCTTCTTTTCATACTATTTCTAAATTGTGAGCACCAAAAACACAGCCTAAGATTCACAGAGAATCAAAATTACAAGTTTGGTTTGAAATTAGCCGCACAGGGCTGTTTCCACTAGACCAGGCTGCTTAGGGCCCCATCTATCTGGCCTTGAACACTTCCAGGGATGAGGCAACCACAGCTTCTCTGGACAACCTGTTCCAGTGCCTCACCACCCTTTCAGTAAAGCATTTTTTTCTAACATCTAGTCTAAACATACTCTCTTTCAATTTGAAGCCATTTCTCTCTGTCCCATGGCTACACGGTGTTGTAAAAAGTTCCTCACCAGCCCTCTTGCAGGCTCCCAGGTATTGGAAGGCTGCAATGGTGCCCAACTCTTTCAGCCTGTCTGGACAGGAGACATGCTCCAGTCCGCTGATCATTATCCTTTTAGATTTGCTCCAACAGATCTCTGGGCATCTTATGCTGGGGGCCACAGAGCTGGATTCAGTGCTCCAGTGGGATCTCATGAGACCAAAGTAGTACCATTAGAGAGATCCTCCAGAAAAAACAACCACTTGGGCTACAGGAAATTTTCAAAATTGAACACAAATACATTCAAGAATAACAGTTTCCCTATGAAGAGATTCACTTGTCATCAGGTATTCTTTTGGCTACCAGGTACTCCTCCTGCCTGTAGAAAAATGTGATTAAAAAACTAACCAAGAGAGCAATTCAGATACTAAAAACCACAACCTGCAATAAGCAGTGAAAACAAACCTTGTGTTTCTGTGCCTGAAACACAGCATGCATGGCATCTCCAATCATTAGGGAGATTATCATCAAAACTTTTGGTATCCAGATGGGAACTGAACCACTGAGAGATTAAAGTGTTTCCTCAAGACTGTGCCATAAGGCTGTGAACAACCAGGAATCAAAAAATGTTCCTTTCAACAGTTCACATGCTCATCACACTACTCTGTCTTCCTTAAATCCTGCAACTCATTTATTCAGGAAATTAAGCCAACAACAAATACACTTTTGTGCTGGGTTTGGCTGGGGTAGAGTTAATTTACTTCACAGTGGCTGGTGTGGGGCTATATTTTAGATTTGTGCTGAACACAGTGATGGTAATATAAAGATGCTTTTGCTTTGCTGAGCAATGTTTACACAGAACCAAGGCCTTTTCTGCTTTTCATATTGTCTTACTGGCAAGGAAGCTGGGGGTGAATGGGAGGCTGGGAGGAGAAACAGCCAGGACAGGTCACCTCAACTGACAAAGGGGTATTCCATACACCATATGACATCACGCTCAGTATATAAAGTGGGAGAAGGAGGAAGGGGATGACATTTAGAGTGATGGCATTTGTCTTCCTGAGTAACTGTTACTTGTGATGGGGTCCTGCTCTCCTGGAGATGGCTGAACACTTGCCTGCCCATGGGAAGCAATGAAGTAATTCCTTGGTTTGCTTTGTTTTTGTCTGAAGCTTTTGCTTTCCTTATTAAACTGTCTTTATCTCAACCCATGAGTTCTCCAGTTTTCACCCTTTTGATTTTGTCCTGGATCCTACCAGGGTGGAAGAGTGAGCAAGCAGCTGCATGGGCATTGCTCAATGCCAGGGGTTAAACCATGACAACTTTATACTCTAAAGAAAATAATTATAGTTTTGAATTATCCCTTCTTCACAAAAAAACCCTAGAGTTTTGTTCATCTCAAATATCAAAAAATGAAACCTCCACAGGTACCAAAGAAGGGGGGTTAGTCAGACTGCTTGAAAATCAGATGTTTGTTTTTGTTACAACTCATATTTATCACCTGATTGACAAGTTTTGAGAAAAATGTTATCATGAAGGACAATAACCCTGTTTTATGAAGATTCAGGAGCTTTCATGTGAATAGCATTCCTGCCATAACAGAATGTAATATTCCCGATTTTCCTATAAAATCAGCTAATGAAACCAAAGCATGTCTTTTATAAAGGGAGAGAGAGAAGGTAAAAGCTTATGAGATCTGAAGAACAAAGGTTTTCACAAAATAATAGGACTATGATACCTAAAGCAATACTCATTCTTTACAAAAGTATAAAGATAATATTTTCCAAAGACACTGAAGAGCAGAACTGTGCTCGACACAAAACATTTTAATGAAGACAAGAAGTACACAGAGAGTTCAATCTGCACATATCCAAAGAGAGCCTGCAGCTTACCAGAATACCCAAACCTAAAGATATCCGGCCTAAGGAAGATCCATTATCTTCACTCAGGGAAAAGCTTAAATCTTTCAGGACCAATGAGAATGTGTTTTTCTTTGTTCATTGGTTTGTTATTTCCAGAAGGCAAGTAAGCTGGGGAGGAAGCTGGTTGTTTTAATTTGGTCTGAAAGAATTCAGCAAGACTTTTCCTTTAAATTTATGCTTCCTTCTGGTTTCAGCTATGATGGAAATTATATTAAGAAATCCTTGGTGGATAACCTAGTGCTTGTGGTTTGAATCTCATCTGGAAGCAGGGATCTGAAAGAAATACAAAACTGAAATATAACAGACAAAACCTGATTTTCTCTGAGGATGCAAGAACACCAAGCCAAGTCCATCTATCCTAACATCCTGTCTCTGATAGTGCCTACTACCAGATGTAGATGGGGCTTAAGAACAGAAGCAGCACACAAAACTAGTTCACTGGATTATTTTCCTCTGATTCATATAAATTGTGGCTTCTAGACTTTCTAAAACACAGGAAACAGCATTTGTAAATCTTCCTTTCATAAACATATATAATCAATTTTTTAACCCTTTAGTATCCCCAAAATCATGGGAAAATGAGCTTTTACACCTTCACACTGTACTGTGTGAAGAATCCCTTTTTGCCTGCTGTGAACCTGTCACATGCAGTTACTATTTCATCCCCTCCAGGTCCTGCATAAAAGACAATAAACCCTGTTTGCTGATCAAATATCTGCACTACTTGTGATTTTCATCACTTCTACAGTCTTCTCCAGAATCTTGGAAAATGGGAGTTTTGTAGACAAGTTTTTGGAAAATAAGCAAGCAAACTGGAAGGAGGGAGGCAGAAGAACATTCTGATTTCATCTGAATGTTTCATCCACAGATCTACATTAGCTTGCAGTTATTCATCCTGAACAAGAAGCTGCATTCATTTCTCACATCACACACTGTTAATCTTCTGTAACTATGTACAAACCCTGAACTATATTTGCATAATCAAATTTTCTACTACAGCTGGCATTCTTGCACTTTCCTATGGCGGCAACTCTTTGAGCAGGAGAGAAAGTAAACAGAATCCAAAGAAGTAAAACGAAACAAACAAGCAAAAAAAAAGGGATTGTAAGAAGAAAGCTATTATTTATGTAGGTGATCAAATGGAAAAGTCCTACTGCAGGGTTAATCACATCATCATTCTTTATGAGAGGAGCAGTCTGTTATCACCACATAAAAGGATGGTTGCAAGCACACATCTTGTAAGAAAGTACTATAAATGGAAGTTCACTGTGACTCAGGTTCAATTAGCACTTGTCAGAATTTTTGAGCAGTTTTTAAACTCTTAATTTGTTAATCAGTTGATGTTCTTTATGCAGATATATGTATTGGAGAAGGCTATAGTAAGATTATGTCTTTTTTCTTTTTTTCTGTATCAGTTCATTGTCCAGTCCATCGTACCTGTACAAGAGATGATGGCAGAACAATAAAAACACTGATTATGGAAAATGGGAAGGTGAGACTTCTTCTTTCAGTGCTGGTGTCAGTTTATTGCTGGCTGTGAGAAATCATTGAACTATGGCTGCTGACTGCTGATGCACTAAAATAACTGACCAGCATTTGTTTTACATGTCGACTGCAAGATCTTTGGACAAGACAATTTTTTCTGTAGTATAAATAATCAGAGGACACAATGGAGTACAAACTACTATATGTTGCTTGGCAAGACCAGCAAATTTTGAAATATATAAACTAGTTGATACATTTGAGTCATAATTTTCTGAACATGCAATGCCGGGAACACCGCTAGAGGGCCACAATTATTTAAAGGGATTTTTTTCAATTTTGCACTGCACATACACAGCGAGCAGAAACTTTCAATGGATACATCACAGGTTAATTGAATATATAGATTAATCCTTTTCGCAAAAGTCAGTCTTCAGGAAAGGTAGTGCTTAAATGATAAAACCTGGATTACCTTAAAACCTGATCAGAAAATGGTACTTTGTTGAGCCCAAACCATTCTGCTAAAATGTTTCAGTTAAAGCATCATTCTGAGTCGTTTTCCACAGGGCTCACAATGAAGTCACCACAGATCACTAGAGAAGGCAAGATGGACTAAATTTTGGTGCTGTGGGCCACAGGTGATAGCCCAGATGGACTGGCATAGGGCCAACAAAGATGGAGTCCTGGTATCCATAGTTACTCGTGCCCAGAGCCACCTTTCTGGGTGTTTGCTGCAAAATCTGAAAAGTGATGGAATAATGCAGCCCTTGGGAGCTGCAATGTCTAGCACGTTTACTCCTGATTTATTATTCAGAGGAAATTTTTGCTTTATATATAGATGCATATATATATGTGTGTGTGTGTATGTATATATGTGTATATATATATATATATATATATATATGCATATTCCCTAGTCAGCTTTGGACATAAGAAAAATATTGAGAAAAAAACTATTTGGAATGCAGAAATACAGGTCTCAACAACCTTTATTAGTACTGCTATTATCATGCTGAAATAAATTTGAACAAGTTAGAAACAGTCAAAATACCACTTCTGCAAAAGCTGAACTCCCTTTCATCTGTCCAAGTTTCTACACTCAAGCAGATATCCTCAGTTATGTGTAGATATTTCCTCACTTATGAAAAAAATAAGGGTCAAAACCTCCCTAAGAACCAGGCAAGAGAAGGGTCAAGAAAGAGATTGTCGATAATGTAACCATCTGAACATGAGAAAAATGTTTTCCTTCAAAGTTGTCACCATGTTGCATACAGAAGCACAGCTGCTGCTTCTCAAAGCATAGTGGTTTGTCACCATCACCATCATTATTATTCCAGGAGATAGTGAGAATCATATAGCTAGTAACAGAAAAGAATAATCTATCCCTTCCTCTTCTTCCCTGTGAGAATCACAGTGTTTCTGAGAGATAGTTTACAGGTGCAGTGGAAAGGGGAGGGGGAGGGGGGGGAGGGGGGAAATTACAATTTATATGGATTATTTTTAAATCAATCTTGTATAATATTAATATCTTCCTGTGGGTTTCAGTTTAAGTGATATTCTCTCCATCATACTTGATTCTCAACTTTCCTTTCATAAGAAAGAAAAAATTATCTCAGTCACAGCAGCAAAGTGAATGCTGACATGTATAGTAAATTGTTCTGAGGAAGTAAGGTGCACTGCTGTGGCTGTGCACCTGGAGTGAACAATACCAACATAAAGAATTTCTCTAGGGAAATCACAAAGGTTTGTCTGAACCTGCTTCAGGAAAATAAAAGCGAATCCCTGGTTACAGGCTGATTCTTCAGTAGCTGAACAGACAGCTACTTAACAATAGTAGCTTTAGAAAGCAATTTCACAACAGCCAGGCTGGCTCTGATGCTGCCTTTTCAACTTGCAATACAAATCAGTTTCAGCTGGCTGAGCATCTTTCCCACTAGGGCTACGAGTACCTCAGATTCACACTCCTGTAAAACATTGCCCAGTAATTAAAAGAACATCAGTAAGCTCTGGCTTTTCAAAGGTCTGAAAGGCATACAGTGTATACAAGTGTTTTCCCTTTATTCCAGAATCCAGTTTTGCATTCCCTAAAGCCAGAAGGAGCAACAATCCCTGTACAGTTTTCTGACAAAGTCAGTAAAAGTTTCTGTCATTAATTTCAACACCATCAGGATTCTGTACTTTATGTTTACCATTTAAAGACTACTGCCTTGCATGAGTCAGCTGGAATGAAAGACTGTCAGGCTTCACTTGAAAACTGGTCTAAAGTTAGCTATAACATGTATCACAGAAGGAAGAGGAAAGCTTCTGACAGTTGGAAGCCAGACAGAGGTTTCCTCACGAGTAGGATCCATGAGCTCCTATTCTCTAGCATTTGCTAAAACCAAATTTTGAACTCTGGCATTATTGCCTTTTGGTTTACTTCCATGCTGCTTGTTACTGAAGCAAAGTTGTCTCAAAGTCAGCTTTATGGAAAAAGTTCTGTGTATACTTGCCCAAAGATAAAAAGTATGCTCTAGGGAGAAAATGCCAAGAGTAAGTAGACTAGCAGGGAGAGGAAAGAAAAAAAAAGAGTCTTGTAAAGTGAAAAGGAACTAAGAGGGTATAACCAAACAGATAACAAACACTAGGAGTCAAGTGAGGAAAAGAAATTGGTTGGTGGGAATGAGGACATGTAAGAGAAAGTAGTTACTGGGGCGCAAGGAAATTTAAGATTTTGTGGCAAACTGGAAGGGGGAAAAAAGGATGAGAACTAGTATAAAAAGTGACAGAAATGTTGCCATTATTTTAATCAAAAAGCTGAGGGCTTCTCATTGGAGATCACAGCACATGAATGTCTGATTGTGGTAATATTTCTACTGATACATATTCTTAGCAAGTGCTTTCTGATTATTCAGGGATAGAGAGCACCCTTCCACTTCTTGCCTGTCTTCTGCTAATAACCAGCCTAACTAAAGTATTTTTGTAAATGGAGAAAGTAAAATTTTAATAAAATCTGTGGATATCATGATGGAATAAAGCAGTCAATTTTGTATGTATAGCTTTAAGAGCAAAATTGTGTTTATCAGTAGCAAGTACAACTGTAAATATAATTTGAATAAGTTTTTTTAAAGGCCCTGCAGGTGAAAAATGGCTTAAAAAAATAAAAATCAATCTAGGCTTAGCTAGGCAATCATTACTAATTAAGGAAAAGTACTGCATTGATGTATGGCATGATTTAAAGAACAAGAAAGAAGATTAGGGAATGTTTTCCAGTCAGAATATTCAAGATTCTGGAAAGACTACAAATAAAGAATTCCAATAAGCTAAACTACAATATATGTCAATGGTAGAAAGTGCCTCTGCTCCCTAATAGAGAGAAATACCTACAATCTAGCAAGATGTCAATTGTAAAAAGCAGGTTCTCATATATACAAGAAACAATCCTCAGTGAAAGGTAGTCCCTAGATACCTCTTTGAATTAGTACTGGAGATGAGAAAAATAGGGTTGATACTTCTCAACAAATATAAGAAAACAGTCAACTAGAAGCTTCACTTTGCCAGTGTCCAGAGACATCTGATTTTGAAACATTAATGATTTAATCCCTGACAGACAAAAAAAAAAAAAAAAAAAGACCTAGAGAGCTCATGTTTCAAAGACACTCATAACTATATCACCAGCATAAAAATGAAAGTTGACAATATGATGACAAAAAATTGTTCTTGGGGCATAGTAATTGGCAAATTGGCATACCAGAGGAAAATAGTGTGACTCAACCTATCACAGGGAGATTCCTGGAGAAATGAAAAATACATGCAAGTGTTGCTATCCAAGAGACCCCAAACATATGTGTAAGACTGTGGCCCATGTGAGCTTTAACTAAGTGTATATTTTTGGGTCATGAAAGGTTTCCAAAGACTGTGGTGAAAAATCTTAATTTATCCACAACATAAGTTCAGGAGGAAAACTGCACAAGCAGTTCTGCCCAGCAGACTGAGATGGAAAATCATTTCAAAGTAACTGCACAGTAAAAGTGAAGAAAGTGTGATAGTGCTCTACATGCCCTGCCCTGGGTCTAGGCAATTTGCTTTGTATCCAGCTGGGGGTTTATCTGCACCATAGTACAAATCATACAGTCTCTGTTCCCTGAAGCTGTGGCACATGTCACAGCTGTAGCATGTACTGGAAGATTAGTTTCAATAATGCACTTGGCTGTCCACAGAAATGGTACCAAAACCCCAGATCAGGAGCTTCTCAATAAATAGGCATTGTGGAATATGAAAAATCTCCACCTAGTGTTGTCAGACCTTGATACAGCTCAAAACACTAAGAAATGAGGCAGAAGTGGATGGAGTCCAAAATCACTTACTTATCTGAAAATGAGTTAGTGATCTTCAGAAATTTTGTCTACAGAGGCCATGATATCTGGATGTATTTTAGCAAAAAGTGTCACAAGGATTCCACTTGTCCTTTGGCTTTGCTCTTTTTGATCAAGGATGGGAAAAAATTGCTTTCATCCCATGGTCAGCTTTGAGCTGAAGTGACACAGTCACGTACTTAGTTCTAGTTGCTTTGTCGATTTCCAAAAGTGTGCATAATCTGTTGTTCTCCTAATATACAAAATGTCAGCTTTATGAGTCAGTACCAGAATGGTTATCAGGCATAAACTTTTAGCAGTTCTGTAGAAACTACTCAACGAGCCTCTTTCAGACCTTCAAACAATTCTAGCCCCAGTTTCTTTTCCCATCTGAACATATGACCATTACTTTTGTAGATTAATGGTGCTACTCTGTTACGCCTGACGGACACCTGAGATGTGACAATGAGGTGAACCTGCCAACAGACTGCTGCCACAGGTAAAACAGGTGAGCACAGAATGAGAAGAGAAAGTGACCAACCGGAGTTTTATAATTCACAGCTTGTCACTGCCCTAACCCAGTGCAAAACAGAGTTCATTTGTCAGCATCACTGCAAAAGGAGATTCTCTATTAAACAATTTCATAGCAGTAATCAGTTTTAGCAAAAGTCCAGGCAAGTTAAGAGGAGAAACTGTGAAAGAAATGTGACTTTTCATTCAATTATTAAGTAGTTTGTTAATAAGTTACACTCATTCTGTAAGCACTGAAATGGAAACATTTATTTTAAGTACTATTTTCTCCCCTTTCTCTTTTTAGATCACATCAGCAGACTTTTTTGGTCATCTCTAGAGACAGCAATCTGCTGCTACTTTTCTGTTAAAAAGTTCACAATATGGAGAAGCATCAGGAACAATTAGCAAAAAATGCTGATGTGAAGTCAGTAGAAAGTCTACATAGACTCTCCAAGGAAATCTTTGGAAGTAGAAGGAAAAAAGCAGCCAAAAAACCTTCTGCCATTTTATGTACTTCAGGAAGTATGCAATAATTTATGGAAAAACTGTGTGTATTGCAAAGGCTGTCAAGAGAGCACCGAAGTGAGTGGGTTTTTTTTTTTCCACTCAGTTCCATTGTTTGCATAAGTTTCTGCCACCTTGCAGCAAAATCTCCTGTGATGGGCTACATCTGTTGTTGCATGTTGCACACCACCCTCCTTCTTCCTCCTCTCCCTGCCCACTCGGGTATCACAAGCCAATATTCCCTATTCTATCCCCAGCCTTTTGCTTACCTGACAGCTCTGTGCAGAACAGCCCCCACAAAAACCAGACAAGGTACAGCTCTTGCACACAATACACTGAGCAGTAGGCACAGTATGATGGTATGTCATTATAGCTCTTGTTAAACTGCAACTTCACTAAAACTGTCTATCCAGCAGAATGTATTTCTAGGAAGACAATCTTTTTAACAGTTTGTAGCAACGCCAGTTCCTGTAGGTCTTCTTGTTCTATAACTTTCATTTGACACCAAAGGGGATTAGATACATTTATATTTAGACAGCCAAATAATATCCATTTCCCAATTTGCAAACAGTGTTTAATAAATACATACTTTTTAATTAGGACAGGTCAAGAAATAGCTAAAAATAATTAATGAAACAGCTGAATTTCCTAGAACTTGAATATATTTTCAGCCAGAGTTCATCACTTGCACTAATCTCAAGAGCTTGTGACTTCATGTTACACATCAGGTCAGAGATTATTGGGTTAGAACCATCTTCTCAGGGTGTGTCTGTGTGTGTACATGTGTGAGGAGAGAGGACCAACCTCCAGCACAGCACCCACATGGTCAGCCCGGACGGCCACCGAGGTTTGGCCATATGGCATGAAGGCCACATGGGGCACCTGTCAGTCAATGAGCTCTGCCTGGTAACCTGCCCACACCACACCCCCAGAGCCTCTGACTGACTGTGGCACCCGTCACTGTGGCCAAGGGGACAGTGAGTGGTCAGTGAACCAAAGGTCCTGCCCACAGGGAGTGGCCACAACAGCCAGAGGAAATAAAGAATCACACCCTGGCCTGTTCTCCTGAAGCTGTCAACATGTGAGGTTCTCCTCTTTTTCTCTCCTTATTCTTTTTTTCTCTTAATCTCTCTTCCTTTATTCTTTTCTTTGTCTTATGGGTAAACTAATCACCTATTTTTTGTACTTTAATTAAGTTCCACGGAGTTTCTGTTTGCTGGGTGTAAAAAAGGTTCCTTACTATAGCAATGTTTTCCAGTCGCCATAATCTGTTGTAATGATTTTGTGAAGTTGCATGTTATCTTTGCAAAGCTCCTTTTGCCAAAACACCGATTTTCTCTGTAGATTAAATGTCTTAGAGAAAATTGTGTAGTTTTCCTCCAGATATAAACTCAAGGAACCAAGGAACCAGGGGCTTTACAAGAGTTCATGTGAGCAAAATCTCTTGGACCCTAAAATTAAAATGTACACCCCGGTAAAGCATGGGGCTTTGGGACCAAAGTGTAACACTTCACCTCCAAAAATTGCAATTTCTGAGTAAGGTAATTGGGAAATAGAAGTATCATGATACAGCTATTTGTGACCCCAAAAGCAAATTAGAGCACCAAATTTTCTGGTTTGTACATGTACATTTTATACACTCAGATCTGTTCTCTCATGATATTCCCTTTGATTTGAAACTTTTTTGAAGAATTTTCAATTAATATCAAGATAATGGATCTGCTTACTAAATTGCTAAGTGGTACAAAAAATTGAGATCTAACTGGTTCTGGCAAAGCCCTGAAAGGAACATTATGGATCTGCTGGATTACCACTTCTTCAGAAACCATACTCTCTGTTCCTTGTTGAAAAAATCACAGGTGCCATAAAATAGAATTACCACCAACAAGCACATTTCATCGAAACTGCATATATCTGTATATTAACCAGGGAGGACTTACAGCTATCAGAAGGAAACTCTGAGAATTGCACCAGCTAAAGCTTTGAAACCTTATTTTGCTATGCTACTTAGAAGTCATTTCTACAAACATACCCAATTCTCGTTCAGTCTTATGACAAATTAAATGCATGAACAGCTGCAAGATTCAAAAATCACTAACTACAGCGTAGTTCTCACACAACCAAAGTACAATCTACTTTTACTAAATGGATATGTTTTCAAAGTTTAAAGCTTAACCAAGATATGTTAGCAAGAATATCAGACTATTTCAAAGAGCCAAAGAATTGAATTAGCTCAAAATTTGTGTCATTCTAATGGCATCTTAAAAAAAAAAAAAAAGAGAACAGTATTCTGTGCAATCAATCACCAGGTAATCTGTAAACTACACTTTCTCACTGGCTACAGGTCTGGTCAACTGTTGGCAATTTCAGATACAGTGCCAATTAAAACATATATGCTGTGTGATAGGATCCAAAAGAGGAGTAGTACATGAAGTCATACACAAATACTTATCTATACTATAACTATTCACTGGTTCGCCCTCTCTTTTGTTAGGTGCAAAACTACATCAGTTATGGAGGGTACTGTAGCCAGATTTATCAGGAAAAGACAGAGGGCCTAAAATGGTTATAATTTCTTCTACTTTACTTTCTTAGGGCAATACTAGAGTCACATAGTCCTCTTGTCCAGCTATACCACACTTACATCCAGCCCTGAGCTGCTAGAATCATGACTAAGAGAAACAAAATTTTCAGCTCAGATGGTAGAACATTATTCCTTCAGAAACAAAGATGCCCAGTCTTGCTGCAGATGCTCAACACAGGCAAAATGATCCTTCAGTATTTTGGATTCATAGTCAACAGTTTATGATGCTGTTCCTTCTCTCACCAAAAAACACACAAATACACACAGGAGCTATTGTTGTTGTTATTTTATTTAATTGTTTCAGTTCATTGTTCAGTGATTGAAACTGTAAAACAGCAGTTATGTCCCCTGATAAAAATTTTTGCTTCTTTCTCATGTCCTCTCTAAACATTCAAGAGGAGTGTGACAATAGTGTGGTCAAAGTATAGCAAGACAACATCACACTTGAGACTACCAGAAATGACAGTAATAAGATTACACTGAACTGTTTTTCCTTCTGACTTTTTTTACAACTTTACAAAGTACTGCCCTGTATTTTAAATATTCAATACTAGAAAACACTACCTCAGCTACAAAGCATATGGTTGTGAAGATATTAACATTTCAGTATCTATCCAGCACACAAAAGTAATTTCAAAATTGTAATTACAACTTTGCAGAGTACCCAATTAGTGTGGAAAAAGTACTTTGAATTAATGTGGAGCTCTCTGTCTAAACTGAAATAGTATAACACCTTTGCAAATCTCAACTTTTTAAGCTTTGCTACTTATGTGAACACCACTCGTTTTCTAAATATTTTATGCTGACAGCATGATGTTCACCAGTTACCAGGAGTTGGCCTATGGCTTCCTCCAGCTGCCTGAGGAGTAGGAGGAAACACATCTAATTAGTTGACTGAAAGTGGTCTATCATCAGTTCATGACAAATGTCACATGGGGGGTAGGGAGGACTTCTTCATATGGAATAAAGTTCAAGTAAGGGGGATTCCTTAAAATGGAAATTAGATGGCTTGTTCCAATATCCTTAGGTTCTTCTCACATACAATCAACAATATTGATTAAGTCAAAGAGGCAGACTCCAAAGGTTGTAAAAATTGGGACCATAAAATGAAGTCTACACGCAACAGGTAATATTCCTTATGGGGGCACAAGCATGAGCTAAAATTAGTGGTTTACAGTGAGCTTGTTCAGGGCTCTGAGCAAGCCATTTCAAACTTGACAAGTTTGTGACTTAGTCCTGCTGGTGAACCAGTATTCAAAGGTGTAATGTCACTGTGGTCAATGGGAAAATGCATAGAGTTACTGACCGCTGTTATGAACTAAATGCCCTTAGTGAACAAAGGACATCAACAGAGCTGCAATATCCTGCTCTAAAAATACAGTGATCGTATCAGGTATATCAAAGCAGATTCTGCAGTATGCATTATTTCTTCTCTTCTATAATCCATACCATTCCAAAAGCAGAGTAGGTATGCCTTTCAAAGGTCCAATTTTCAGGGTTGTATCTTCACAAACAACAGATTTGGAGTTACCTAGAAGTTATTTTACTACTATTTTGCAACTCACATTAAGATATTACAAGGTATTTTACCCAGGAAAGTTTTCATCTATTCTTCCTTCGGTCAGAATGGCATAGAAGTTCACAATAATCTTTAACTTCCTGCTTCATATAAAGTACTGGACATGGATAAATACACAATTATTCACTTTTTAAGTAATAGATCACCTGTGAACAAACATAAAAATGGCACATACAGGTTTACATTCTGGATTAATATCAATACAAATTACAGCACCACTGCATCAAGCTGTATGTAACATCAATAACAGGGACCAAAACAATGATCATCACTATAGGTAAGAACTTTCATCAAAAATTTAATGACCCAAAATTTTGCCTCTAGACAACAACCACCTAATCAGATAGTAAGTGCTGCTAATAACTGAGCTGTCAGGTGTTATCTGTGTCACACAGTTTATTCCTCACTGGCATTTCCTTACACATATATGTAGTACCCCACCTTCAAGCACACCTAGTCATAGAATTGTAATGCTGCTCCTCAGAATTTTTTCTGAAGGTGTAGCTCCTATTTATTAATAGTGCCTCCTGGTTTTTTAACTCCTGCAACTACATTCATGGATGCCACTAAATGAAAATATGATTTTAAGGTAAGGTGCTGGCAGTGAGTTCTGTGACTGAATTTCTTCCCATTTGTTCAGTTTCCCATATATTTAAACCTCCTATGTTTGAGTTTGAAAGTTACCAGGAGTCCTTTCCAGTTGCATTTAATATAAAAAGAGAAGAAAGTACTGATAAGGCAAGTTTCATGGCTTTCCAAGAAGGTGTCCTGTGACCACAGCATGAACAAAAGTGGATTGGAAGTGGTTTAAGATAATTCTGAGGAGCAAACCAGCCTTAACTGATCCAAGATCAGGAAGGCATAATTGTAACATAAAAGTCACCTTCCACCTCTCCAAACCTTTCCTATCCACACCAAGTGGTACTTGGCTAGTTAAGCTGAACTGAACAAAAGAAAGCCTAAAATTATACTTTCCACATCTTGCAATGCTTCAACACTTCCCTATTAACCATCATCAACAACAAATTAGAGTTTATGTTAAGAACTGAATTTAGCAGAATGAGGACTTTAGCAGGGAGATGATTAGACTACTGCACAGCAAGGAGAAAAGGAAGATAGGATAAATATAAGTAGTAGTTCAAATGACTTAAAAATAAAAGTGAGATACAGTAGTAATATCTCATAAATCTGAGTTGTGTTCATAGACATTGCATTCCTACCCTCATACGGCTGTTGTCAGCAGTGTCTACTGTGCTGGTGTGGGTTGCGATTAAGTTAATTTTCTTCACAGTACCTTGTACATGGCTATGTTTTGGACTTGTGCTGAACATAATGTTCATTACACAGGGTTATTTTTGTTATTGCTGAGTAGCACTTACACAGAGCCAAGGCCTTTTCTGCTCCTCACTCCATCAACGAGGAGGCTGGAGGTGGTCAAGTAGTTGTGAGGAGACACAGCTGGGACAGCTGATCCTCACTGACCAGAGGGATATTCCATATCATATGGCATCATTCTCAGCATATAAAACTGGGGGAAGAACAAGAAAGGGGAGACATTTGGAGTTTATCTCCCAAGGTAACCGCTACGCATGATGGAGCCTTGATTCCCAGACATGGCTGAGCACCTGTCCAAGTGAAGTAGTGAATTAATTCCATGTTTTGCTTCACTTTTGCATGTGGCTTTTACTTTACTTATTAAATTGTCTTTTCTCAACCCACAAGTTCTCACTTTTATCCTTTCAGTTCTCTCCCCCATCTCACTGGAAGCGAGAGAGCAGCTGTGTGGTGCTCAGTTGCTGACTGGCGTTAAACCACACCACCTACATAAACAAAACAGCATATATTTATAGAGAAACTATTGTAACAAACTGCCTTTAACGAAGGATATTGAGCACAGGCATGGGGGGGCCATCCTCTCCTATTGGAATCTTCATGAAATTTAGTGTCTCGAACCAGCAAAATGAGTCCTGACAATGAGCACATACTCTGGTGTTTGTACCTATAAGGAGCAGAAATCAATCTTTTTATAAAAACTGTGCACATATCCACCATTTGTGCCTTTGAAAAAAATCTCTATTTTCACGTAGTCAGGAGCTGGAGGATTTGGAAGTCATAAGAACCATAAATAATCACAACAGGCATGATGGGGAATAAGAAAGGACAAGAGATAACAATAGGAGTATTTTTCTCTAGAGGTGATTGCTTGTCAAGTGACTGTATCATATGTCTTTTTGTTTTGGTTTGGTTTTTAATGGGGTCTCATTTTTCTTTATGTTTTAATTGTGAAGAACAAGAAGAGAGGGATGGATCATATATTACTTGTAATAATGTTGACAAGACAACAAGTTATAATAAGAATGAGAGCAAGCTAAGCATAAAAGAGGATATTTAAGAATATGGAGAAGGGTGAAAAAGCACAGGGAAACAGATATATGCAGCAGCTAAAGAGACAAATGCATCATAAACACATAATTAAAATGACTGATTGAATCCTGAACAAGTTAAAAAACCACAACACTGGAATTATACCTTTGGGAACAGAATACATCCATCAGTAAGAAATTTCCATCTTCAACAGTAAAAAGGACAAAGCAGTGATATGCCTTGATGATCATAAACACCACAGGTTTTCTGCATCCAGTGCAATTTAAAGGCTTAAATACTATTCCCACTGAAGTTAACAGGAATCTGTAGCATTTAACACCTTGTTAATGACTAGCACTGCCAATCAGGATTAGCCCTTAAAGAGAAGAACTTCTCTAATATAATGTGTTTAGCCACTGTAAGAACTGCAGTTATTCTTAGAAGAGGAAAAGTAGCTGCTATTCCCCCATTAGCTTTTCTCACATAATCCCAACCATAAAGTTACCCAGAACAGACAGTGACAAAAAAAAAAAAAAAAAAAAAAAAAAAAAAAA
>JAOXXN010000471.1:41360851-41385244 GCA_026770055.1 Myrmophylax atrothorax
CAGTCTCAAGTCATTCAGTCTTTTGTTATAAATGGTCCTTAATTACAGGAACACAAACTATTTTCTTTGCACCTCTATCTCAATTAGCGATTTCTTCAATATGTTCCTTTATATATGCAGTGGCACATCCTACTACCTTTAAAAATAAAATCTCATGTTTTATATTTATCTCAAATATATAGAACGGTGTTCAGTGTATTGTCATTTGCACAAAGAAGTTGCTACTCTTCTGTCTCTAATGAAAAAAAAAAGTAGGGGAAAAAGCATTGATGATACTGATACAGTAAGCCAGTGCCTTAATGCCCAGTTCTTGTTCAAGTGGCTTTAAAGGAAACATACATTTGCCATTATTTTCAGGCCTCACAGTGCCAGAGGTGTTTGACTTTAATTTTTTTGCTCCGTCAGCACCAATAATGTAGATGATTTTAAGAGATTTACTGCACAATTACTGTCCTTTTGACATATTTCCTTCTGTGTTCTTCAAATTCTACAGAACATTTCCAGTATAATATCATAGCACTCAATTTAATTATGCTGGAAACTATTTTTACTTTTTATTTAAATCCATTAGGGTGCTTATAATAGGATATTGTATTGGATTCTATTTATTCTTAAACTGCAAACATGAAATAGATGTGAATGTCACAGAGCAAATATATCCTTATAAACCTCTACAAATTGGAACAATTACTGAAATAGCATGTATCTGCTTTTCCTAGAGACTGTGCCAATTGATGTTTTTCTTGTTTCATACTAGAAATTACCTAATGCAGAGAACTAGACCAACTATCGAAACATCATACTCTTTCTACTAAAAGTATTATCTCAGCAACTGACTCTATGTTAATAGAAAGATTTTGACAACAATGAGAAATAACAGCCTTGAAAGTTCTGTTATTAAATTTGATTAACACAAAAAACTAAAAATGTTACCTGACAAGATCTAGTCTGTTAATCATGGCAAGATCCGTAACAGCAACCTCTAATTCTTTCTGTGGCATGTGTTGTATAAATAATTGCACTCTAAATCAGTATAGTTTGCTGAATTGGACAATAACTATTACAAATTTACCTACATTTCAGGGCACAAATGTATCATCCCCTGAGCATTCTAGATAGCAAGTCACACATGTACTTTTCACTAGTGCAATTATCTGACAAAATTCAGACTTGACTTTAGGTTATAAATTGTACAAATGATGTGTTGGGACATAACAAAGCTAACACTTTGGAGGATTACTGCTGGATTACTTGGGTTTTTAAGAGTTGGTCTTTAGGTGACTAAGTGTAAATCTGACAAGGTACATTGTGCACTTACAGAGCCTGTTTATTCTCAGTTTAAAGTGACTCAGCTATGAGTCTAATATGTGAGAAGTGATAAAAGTAAAATTGTGCTTTTATTTACCCCCTGAAAGGTCTCAGCGAGATCATTATTGTATCTATAACCCTTCTTCATGCCACCCTTTATTAGCATTGATCCAACTCTGGAACTAGACCAGTAAGCTGAACTGTCACTCAAATCACACAGGTCACCATGTTTATACTGGGGAATCAGCATGCTCATCCTCCAAAGAGACCACTCATTCATCAATTTCACCAGCTAATGAATGGATTAACACTGGCAGCAACTAAGAAGGTGCTTTTATTTCATAATTGGTTACGGTTCAGATAAAACATGCAATCATGAACATACAGTGACAGTCCAAAACTATTCAGGCTCCCTGGGTATACAAGACAAAGTACTACTAATATGGATTCCTTCTCAATATCAGTATCAATAGGCAATAGAATAATTATATGGAGTAAAAAAAGGGCAGATATACAATAATACAAAATTAAAACAATAATGATAAGAAGAAGGATGAAGTGCTGAAGAAAGTCTTTCTTCACAGACTTCACAATGTAATGATTGTCAGCTATGTAAAATTATGACCAACTACTACTACTGCCTAAAGGCATCAAAGAGAACTATTATGTTGATTTTGTGTGTATCAGAATTTCTTCTCACGTCAGTTAGGAAGGCTGCATGACCTTTACACAACAAAAAACTTTGTGAAATCTGCAGACTCACACTGAAAAGCCTGCCTTAGAGAAATGTCACTCACAGAACCTGAACTGCTCTAAGACACTTGTAAAGACTGATGAATTTCAGCTGTTAAGCTTCTTTTTCAAACATAGCAACCCTAAAACAGTGATTAAATATGGAGGTCTTCCTCCTTAGCTACACTTGTTAGCACTGCAGAGAAAAATGTTGTAAAAGTAATGTTTTATCTCCCTTCTGAAAATTAACATTAGTATTTAATTATCAAGGAAAAGGACACTGTACCTCTAGGAGGCTTCCTATCAAAAGATCTCAAAGCAATTTATAGACATGGATTAATTTAGCCTGAAATAAACTGCAAATATATTTCTGAGTTACATAAGGAAAACTGGACAATCAGAAAAATCAGCTGGAAGGAATTATGAAGGTATTACGCAAGACCTCAGCATAACACTCAAATCTTCCAACCTGCTGTCCTTAACACAGTTAAAAAACACTCAAGCCTAGCTTGGTCTTGCTACTGTAAAGAAGCCTTAAGAGGAGGTTCAAAGGAGACAGGTGTGACAGTATATCTTATATTCTGAAGAGGAATCCAAAGCACTAAGTCTTGTGTTTGAGGTTTGATATAAAGTTTGATGAAATTCCAGTTTTAAAATTATCTTGGTCTGAACAAATTTTGTTTGTCAAGCCATCCAGATCTCTTTAAATTTCAAAGATTTGCACTCTAACAGAATAATTAAAAGTTGTGTCAGATTGTTTAGGGAAAAGCCGGAAGGAATAGTTTGCTGTCTACAAGCACGACTGAAAGAATTAGTGTGTGTTTCCAAAGGCAGGCGCAAGCAGTTGCTCTCACTCCACTTGGGTGGAGGTTCTCTTCATCAAGGGACTGAGATTATGCAGTTCAGAAGCTGCACATTGGTGTTAACAAGATATTTGGCCTAAACTAACACATCCTACACACAACAAGGCCTAGTGCCATGTTAACACAAATCAAATAAATTCCTGGCTCACAGACTGAGCTGACTCACAGCAGATGAGCACAGCAAACTCACTCCCACCTGCCATTTCCATGGAGATACAGTGGTGAAAACATCCTCATGAGGGTCCTTACATGGCAGAAGGAGGAATGTAACAGATTATGAACTTTTTTAACACTCATCATATGATAAGTCACAATTAAATTGCAACAAAAACTATATGTAAATCAATGCCATTTCAGAAATTCTTTTGATAGTGAAGAGCAAAAAAGAATTGGCAGAATGGGAATTGTCTACATTATTATAATTAAAGGGAGACAGATTCTACATCTTCATGCTAGAGAAAACTTGAGCAAATAAAGCAGAGCTGAGTCATAAGTGGGTTACTGACAAATTAAAGCTGCTGAAATATGCTTGCTGGAAAACAGAGAAGGGATTAAAAAACAAACTCCTGTGGAAAATCTGCTATCTTATTCCAGAGAAGCAGAACAAATTTTAAAGAAGGACTTTCAAATAAGAAGCAAATTGGCAACTTCCTAAGAAAGAAGTGGATAAGCTCTAAGCAGCTTGGTTTATCAAATGGAAATTTGCTTTCAAAAAGCGTATGCTGAAGCAGAAATAAAGAAAACAGGGAAGTTTGCCCAGGAGTAAGCCTCTGGCTTATTTGCAGGGAAAACACTGATCAAAGCTTGCTGAAACTAGAGAGTATTTAAGGTCTTATTAACAGAACTGACAAAAATCAAACTTCGTTTTCAGCTACTAATAGAAGTAAAAGAGCTACAACAACTAAGATTTAATCTGAAAGAGAAAGAACTGTTTCAAGGAACTTGATATTTCGTCTTGGTCCAATCAGTTTAAAAAAAAAAAAAAGCCTCCATTGATTCCTGACACGATTACAAAATGTCAACATACAGTGATAGAGATTTGCTCAAAAGTAGCTCAGGCTTCAAATGAAATCTGATTTGAGCAGTTACACACCACTGTGAGTATAAAGGTGGAGAAAAAAATCTTTGCTGAAGAGGGCATATACTATGTCAACTAACATACAATTTCATGCAATCACTGCATGAGACACAGGTCAGTGAAACCATCAGCAGGGTTGTTGTCAGGGAAATCACAAGATAGCACAGAGGAAACTACATGCACTACCTCTAATTTACAAGGACTGTCCTGCTTGCACTATCAAGGGTACACACAACAGCTAGGGGTAAAGCTTAGTGCTAACTGAAAAGGGAACTGCTGCATAGCACCATGTATCTACAATTCCCAATTTACAGGACACTGGCCTCCAAGTGTCTTGAAGTCAATGTCACAGAAATAAATACTAATAGACATTCTCTGAAAAGTTCATAGAATTACTATAAACAGAAGATTTTTTCAGCTATTATTGGAAGTCACATCATCTGCCTGGATTTCAATTAAGCTTAGGTGATAACATTCTGACTGTTCCTGTGGTATTGCATGGAAAATTGGGAAAACAGCCAATGCCTGCCCTTTTCTACAGGAGTAATCCTGTACAAAAGTATTCTTCTGCTCTCTCTGCTAAAATCACTAACCTCTATGTTGTCATTATATTCTGTGAATGTTTTCCTGCCAGCCTCTACAGTCACTCTGCACATTTCCTGCTCCAGCTATTCCACTTTGTACCATTTAATTCAATGCTCTTTGAACCAGAATGTAGGACATTGGCTGTAACAACACGAGAAACAAGAGTAGTGACTTTAACATATACGTAATTTATAAACAGTAGAGCAGTTTCAATCAGACAGTTTGAAAGAATCTACCTAGAATAAAAAACTAAGAGCCTGCTTCTTGGACATTTGCTTGAGTTGTTAGAAACGGATGTCACATTGAATCTAAGGTGACTTTATTCACTCTGAGCTGTTTAATCTACCTCTGACCACCTACAGTTTGCCTTGCAGTCTGTATCAAATATGCATATGACCCATATGGCTCTTCAAAAAGAACCTAAAAATGCAAACATTTTTTTCAGATCCAAAATTAAGTGGGAAGCCCATTGAGATACATAATTCCACAGTCTTCCTTTTAGCAATGTACAGACAGGTTCTCTGGAGAATTTTCAGAGGAGGCAAATTACCTCTGTATGTACAACATCCTCTGCTTATGTCAACCCTTTGGAGAACATGTAGGGACTTTAAGGAAAGCTCCGTGGCAGTTTCAGCTAGATTTTTTTAACTGACTTCTAGAAGAATCAGGTAATCTATTTGTGAATGACAACCCTTGGCTGAAGTTGGATGATGAATGCAGACAATAGCATTGCTGTTGTACTTGGAGAGAAGCCAGCAAATGCTGAGAAAAAAATAAATGTCAAAAGTAGCTAAGTTCATCTTCCATCAGATGACCATTCACAGATTTTCTGTAAAAGCAAAGTTGATCCACAATTTTCTGAAGAACAGGAGGGAAAATAACCTGGACTGAAACTCTCCAGTCCCTTACATGGACTGAGAAACACCAGAGAGCTTCAAACCAGCAACTAGCACCCCCATGACAGAACCCTAAGTTTTAGCCTATCCCAGTTATGACTGACACCTCCCTACATATAGCTCTTCCAGGAACAGGATCAAAGCCAATCCTAGAAGAAAGATATTGGATATGAAGCAGTAAAACTAACTAGAACACAGAAGAATTGTCATCATGTAGCTGTGTAGAATAATGAATGTAGCAAACCATGTAGCTTGACCTATATAGCTTATCATTAAAAGTCAGCAGTCTCAGCAGAAAGGAATTTCTTAAGAGAGAGAAGGTTTCCTTATTCTGAATCAGAATTGATAAAAGGAATACAAAACCAGCAGGCCAGTCAAAACTTGTGCTGTATTACACCCAGGTCCCAAAGCCCCACACTTTACCGGGTGTAAAACTTTCATTTCAGGCTTCAAGACATTTTGCCCACACAAACCCCTGTGAAGCCCTTGGTTGTTTGGTTCCTTGAGTTCATGTCCAGTGCAAAACTACACATTTTTCAATAAGAGATTTCTTCTAATTTGTGGAGAAAATAGGTGTTTTGGGAAAAAGGGTTTTACAGAAATGACACACAATTTCACAAAAGCATTACAACAGGTTACCAGGACTAGCAAGCATTGCCATAGTAAGGAACCTTTGTTATATCCACAACTTACAGAAAATAAGTGTTTTAAGTTGCCCACAAGAGGAGGAAAAGAGTAAAGGAAGAGAGATTAAGATAATAAAGAACAAGAAGATAAAAAGAGGACAGAAAGACATAATTGCCACTTGGTCACATGTTGATGACTCCAACAAGAACAGGCCAGGACAAAGTGGAGATGTTGTGCTGCCCCATATCTGCTCTGGTCTCCATGGCTGAGCCCCCCAGGCAGGGCCTCTGACCCATCAGCCACTCTGGGATCTCAGGCCAGGGTGAGGAGCCATGTTCCCACTGTCCCTGCCAATCTGAGCCGGGTCAGGGGCTCCAGGAGCTGTGGGGTGTTACAGTTTTCCTGGGCTGTTTGTGACTGGCAGCTGCTCCAAGGCTTCCCTGTGTGGGCTCCAGGGGCTGCCATGAGGGATACGACACCACTCCACCTTCGTGAGGTTCGACCCATTCCTGTCCCCTCCACAGCACACACTCAACCCCACCAGTTGGTTCTGACCCAATAATTACTGCTCTGGTGTGGAACATGCTCTGACATGGCTCCAGAAGGGCACGAAGATGTGCCAAAAGTGAGAGTTCAAGAAAAGGAAATCATGAAGAAGACAATGAAAGATCACTAAGAGGGTCATTAAGGAACACCCAAAGGGAGCGCCAATTCAAAATGGGAGTGTGTCAAGGGAAGGAAGTGTTTCAGGAAATGGGAAGGACAGATTAGGTAACACTTGAATTGTTAATTAGGTAGCTGAATAAAGCCATAGAGTTTTTTGTAATTTAGCATGCTCAGTCTGGGGAAAAAATTCTCTTTTGCAACCAGCATGCTGAAATAAAAGAATGTTTGCTCCCCAAAACTCAAAAGGATCCTAGAGAGTTTCTTCATACATGGTTTTTGGGCAACAATCATCATCTGGAAAAACTAAAGCTTGTCACTTTCAAAAGGCTGTAACTGGTAAATACAATGGCTTCACTTAAATTCACACAATGCTTCCTGATTTACAATGACAACAATGTGTTAACTTATACCTTCATCTCAACGAAACTAAATGTCACATTAGCAGCTTAAATAAAAGGTTGAACCTAACTCTCACCCAAATAAATTTTATGCAGGAGCATTCCAGTATATAAACACATATACATTTACAAAAGGAAACCAAACCAAAGAAACATAAACAAGGATGTTTCTGATTTTGTTTTCCAGTGCTTGGGTGAAAAAAAAAAGTATCTTGTGTCAATGTTATTTGAAACATTTCTGTAATAGAAGATTCCTTTAGAGATTTACACCAGTCAGTAAAGCGTATTACATGAAAGACATTTTAGACACAGAAAGATCTCACTATACCTAAAACTATTCTTTGGCAAATAACCTAGCAAAACAACAGGAGTTACAGCAGGACTGTCCTAAGAAATGAATGTTCATATTTGCAGACATGTATAGTAGGAAACCAAACTGTCAACTAAGCTGGAACTACTTTCAGTATAAAAAGGCAAGTGTTATGATGGCCAGATAACACTTGAAAAAACTGGAAGAGTAACCATTCTAATAAAAAATTTGCTGTATCAACCTCAGTTAAAAGTAAACCAATTCATATTAACTTTTCAAGACCAAACAGAAATTTTACCTATTTGGTATAATGGAGTTAACTTCTAGTTGAGAAAAGGATTTATTGTCATTAACACATAGTGTGGTTAGCAACAATACTGAGTGGTTAACATGGCTCATGCGATGATTCAGTCTAACATGATTGCTGGTTCATGGATTTACTTTTAACTGGAAATCTGACTAATACTTAAAATACTTGCATTTCTTGCTAGTTTAATGAAAATCAAAGGGACTCTAGTTTAACTGTATGTTTGGTTTTAATTTTAACTTGCTTGTTACAAGTCACTGAAAGAATGGAGATGATTTTTTCCCTTTATTTTCCTTCTGACAGCAGTTTGTTCCTGAATTGTGAGTATAAATAAAATTACTGAATTAATCTAGATGCCACATAATTTTCAATAAATTAGTCTGTTCTTTCTTTACACTTCTGAAAATGTCAATACATCTCATGACACATGCACATGAAATTAATGGCAGCTAACGACCTCCCTTGGTAGCTGTGTGATGAAACACAGCCCAGGCTGGTTGTCACTTACTGCGTTTCTGATGTTTGCCTAATCATAGTTTTTTTTCCCCATCAAAAATAATAGAAAACAGAACATAAACAAAATTTTTCAGAGGTTATTTAAAATGGTCTTCATGGTGCAGCTAGCGTTACAAAACTTAAAAAAAAGCAAGGTCACATTAATAGTAGTCTCTTAAGACTTTTAAAGGTCAGGTTATCAATAATGACACACAGCTTATCAACAAATCCCACACTACATATAGGTAATAGATATTTGATTTGTTGATACCAAAGACATACTGAGTGAGGCCTGACTGATGAGTTCATGGAGAAGATACAAAATATCCCCTATCAAGTTCTTTCCATAACCATGTAATTTAGCAACGTATGTCCCCATTGTATTCTGTGCCAGAGAGTATGCTTTTAAAAATAAGGGAGACTTCCCCCTATTAATTGTTTTTATCCCACCACTGTGAAAAGTCATCATGGCCAGGCTTTGCAAACGAAGATTTGGGAAGGGCTCTACCCACATGGGTGTGCCCTTCCAGCCTGCACAGTGGATCTTTTAGGTGAGGCACAGCGTGCGCAGAACTGGCCCCACCATTTAACTCCGAAGGTCCATCTGCCACGGCCCAGCAAGCTTGGTCAGTGACAGTGAAGTCCTCAGGACTAAAACATACAGCCCCCGGTATTCCCAGGAGGTCTCCCATCCAAGTACTAACCAGGCCTGACCCTGCTCAACTTCTGAGATCTGACAGGATCAGGTGTCAGGGTGGCAATTAAGCATATCATTCTTTTAGTTGTGAACATAAAGTATTCAATCATGTGCATCTCACTGTATTTTATTACACGAGAAAATATCATTCCCAGAAGTCCATATCTATACTTCATTTCATGCCGTTAGTTTTTATTTATATCAGCTAAAAATCAATTAGGTTATTATATTTTTATTACATTAAATAAACTGGAGGGGTTGAATGACTTTTGTTTATCTTGGCACTGTTACAATTTGTTTCTATTAATTGTGGGTTAAGTTAATTGCTACCTTTGAAGCATGGTAGTTAACACTAATATACAAATACGGTTTAGTTGTTGTTTATGTTTGCCATAAATTAATTGACATCAAAATTAACCTCTCTCACTGACATGAAAAATTACAAGTTGATAGTCTTCTACAAGCTTCAATAAGTTTCCATTCAGTAGATAAATACTTCAACTGAAAGTGTAAAATAAAATAACAGACACAGGTCAGCAACCCATCCCAACATACACTATTAAAGTAAGCTAATCTGATATTAATCACATGCTCAATGTAAAATATCAGTTCAAAGAAAAACTGAGAAAAGCACCTGCTACTTAGACTCTCCACCTGTATCAGGTATAATCTTCAGCCCATGCAACCAATGCTGCAGGCTGCATATGAGGGCAAAAACAGGTTACATGGGTGGCATGGGTGGAGCGGGAGCTTCAGACAAAGATTCTTAGAGAAGCCCTCCCTTTGTGTCACAAGGTGCAGTAAGGACCCCCTTGCTTTCTAACTTCTCAGAGGAGCACAGGTGTGGCTGAATCCAAACTTAGTGCTGGGTTTTGTCAACAGCCTAAGAAATTACAGAGGTGTGATTGAACCTTTGTGTAGCTTTGTCCCACCAGATATAAGTTGGCGAGACAAATATATTTACATTAAAATGAAGGATTTATTATGATAAATGATAGGATGAAAAGATTTAACCAGAATTATTTACTACACAGTACAGAAGCTAAAACTACTAATAGTACAGTGCACTATATCAAAGCAATTATATTAAAACAATTACATTAAAGCAATTATATTAAAGGTAAAAAAAATGATGAAGTAGAGATTGATGTCACTCACCCCTACCAACGACTGTGGACAAATCTCTTTCAGTCAGCTTCAAGGAGAAATCTGGAGGGGCATCCCCACCAAAGGAGGAATACACACACACACACTTCGATAAGGGGTATGTTAGAAGAATCTGATGTTTGAAAGTGGTACTGGACTTTTATAGTAAAAAATTATTCACTGTCAGTCATAGGTCTCCAGGTCAGCTCAACATTTTTAGTTAAGGATACTTTACCATATCTGCCACACCTTTACCTTACTGTCAGGATGTTTAACTTTAGAGTTAATGAATTAGACTGGTTTTAAATAATTCAACACCAAAAGCAGCATGACACACCCTCTCAGCCCATCACTGATAGATTTGCAAAATAGAGCATTGTTCAGACAGAGCATTCTGCTACAATGGGTGGATGAGCATTTAGGCAACAGGCTGTGGAGCCGGCAGCAAGATGTCAGTGTGTTTGTCTGGGGAGACAAAGCCAGGGACTCTACTGGAAATTAGACTATATAGGAAGGAAGAGGCAGAACAGTGAGACCTGGGCAACTCATGTGCAAACTGGCAAAGTGGTGGTGACTGGCACAAGTCTTTTGCAGCTGCAAGAACTGAACTAAACAGCAATAGTCAGAGAGTCCTCTGTGACCAGACTAAACTTGCAGACACATAACATTAAAGGTAACTCATCTTCTTACAGCTATTGTACCACAATAAAGGTCAGTCCATTACTAGCAATCTGTTGGTAGCTCACAGAGCTGCATCTCTGCAATAGACTTCAGGAAATAAATTCTGCCCTCAGGGTGCCTAAGAGAAATCAGCAGTGCCTCTCAGATCTAAAAGAATGATTAATTGATTCCAACCAATCTACTTCTACTGATTTCAATTGATTTACACCTGGGAGTAATTGGCTCTTAATGTTTGCATCCAAGCATAAAGACCAGACCATAACTTTAAGGAAAAGCCCCTAGTTAGAAAAGAAAGCAGAAACAAAGCAACCTAGCAAGGAGAGCTGAAGAGGAGTGTGATAAAAGTATGGCACATCCCAAGCTTTGGGGATCTGGGGAGCATGGGAAAGCTTCAAAGAGTCTTAATATTCTAGCTTTGCTGCTGCCCTGCCGAGTATGAAATCTTGAATATGGAGAAATGTGAAACACCATTTAAAATACACACATCTCAGAGCTAGAAATCGAATTCTTTCTATTCTTGTGATAATAAATTGGCAAACAGTGTCCTCAAAACTCTTTCTTGTTCTCAAGCTGAACTAAATCAGAAGTCAGTACTCTGAACTTGGCTTTTGAAGCTATGTTGTTAGGGTTTTTTCCTGGCCAGTAGGTATTTTGCACACTAGTACAGTAAGAAGTGCTTTCCCTTCCCCATCCATTACGTAGTCTGAGACAAAAATTCTGCGTGGTAAGTAAGAAACGGGCATTTGAGTATCTTTGGATCTACGAAGCAACTGTGTGGAAAACACTAAAACAAAGTTCAGCAAGGAGTGCAGGCGTTGGCTATAGTTCACTGGCATCAAACTGTCAGCACACCTTCGTAGCACCAACACTGACAGAGCTTGGTCACCACTCCAAGGGACACATGAAACAAAGGCTCGAGCAGCACAGATGTGCTGTGTTCATGCTCTGTTGAAATCAGTGCAGACATGAAACAAAGAATGGAACAACAAGACACTGTTGTGGTCACAATCTATCAAAAACAACACACCTAATAGAAACTAAGCCAAAGTAATAACACAAACGGCGACTGAAAGGTGAACTTTGCTTCATTAACTTGAAAATACATACTACTTTTCATACTACCAGATGTTAGTGACTAAAGGCACTGAAAGTCCACCTAAATCAGAAAAGGCATCAACTGTACATTTACCTTTACCCTTCTTTCAAAGAAAACAACATAAATATAGCTTAAGGGGGATGTAAGTAGAGATTCCACCCTTGTAATCTGAGACAGTCAATAGGCTCTACCTGTCTCTTCTCCCCATAGGGATGTCTGTTGCTAAGACTCGAACATTCAGCTATACTGAGTGTTTCTCTGGGAAATTCAGAAAGCAAGCTTGAGTTTGTGATCATACTTTTAGTGCTATATAGTCATCTCCCAATTTAATATATTGATCACAGACTGCTGTGTTTCATGTTTCATGTTTCAGCTGTGCTCATGTGGTTCTGCAGAGTGTATTTAGCACTGGCAATCCAGTAAGAATCTGCATATCTGTTACTCAATAAACTACACTATTTTTCACCTCTCCATGAGTTACTGAACACAACCAGACTTCTAGTCTGGCTGTGAGAGTTCAGTGGGCATGACCCGACTTAGAGTGTATTGCACTATTTGTGAATCCACAGTCATGGTAGTTCTTATTGAATGCAACCAGACTTCAAGTGCTGCATTGGCTCTGCACTTCTGTTTCTTGATGTTGAGTTGGCTAACGCTCAGAACCTAAGTCCAGACACCCCCAGCCCCTCTGATATCTGAGGCCAGCTGAAATGCAAGGGGCTTTGCTTTCTGCCAAATTTAATTTGACAGAAAAATTGGCCTCAACCTCATGGCAACAGAAAAAACTGACCTTTGGATTGCCACGTATTGAGCAAATATCCTAAAGAAGATGATATTACACACAACCTCATCCAACAATTGCATTTCAGAAATGCAGCACCTATAGCTATATTTTGTAAGGGTATGGTCATTTCATAGTATGTTAGATTTACCTGCAACATTGAAGGACCTAAGCATTAGAAGGCTACTGGATGTAAGATCCACAAAGTGGGAATAAGTGTTTTCTCTCCTTCATCTAAACAGACTGGATTCCCCAGCTAAAACGTACCTTTCCTTACAATTTCTATGTAGCAGTGTTAAGCTTATAATCCACTCATAACGACCACCTGTCTGACTCCTGGTAGATTAGATAACTCTCAAATGCTCATCAATAAAGCTTTTTATACATAAACCTTCACCTAGAAAAGCCTATAAAAAGTTTGCACATCACATAATGCATCTCATTCCCAGATTTTTTCCAAAACCTGTATAAGCTCCTATATCCCGAGGTGCAGTTCTATGCACTGGTAGCTGGAAAAATATTTGCAGATGATTCTTATGTGGTCAAGTGTTCAGAAAATATATTCAGCACTTCTAGAAACTTGATATTTGATGTAGATTAACCTACGGCACATTCAGATTCTTTCATACCTGCCATTGTAAAGCAAGAGAATATGAATTATAAGACTTTTAAGCAATGTATGCAGAGGATTAATCATATTGTAGTCTAACTAGACACAGAATGTCACTACTGCTCCACACAAACACTGTGCCATTAAAAGTGCAATTACTAGACTGTTGATAAAGTGAGCCATAAAATGAGAAATCTCATCATATTTGACAGTGCATTGTGAAGCATTCCACATTAAAGGCTGAGAATAAAATGTTTATGAGCTAATTTATTCCAAACATGTTTGTAACTGTCTATGGTTAGCTCTGTTTGATTCAAGAAAAGGTTGCACTGATTTGAGTGCAAAAGACACAAAAGCTGAAACTCTGAGTATATACACCAAGCTTGATCTTCTTTTTCAAATGAAGACTATCCAAAATATTACTCGCAGTCAAATCACACAAATTCATTGCTCCCTGGTGGCTAAAAGAAACTCAGTGTTTCTCTGCTTGTATTGTTCAAATAACTGGTATGTGTGTATTATTTTATCTCTGTCTTTCCTGCTGTCATATACAATAGTCAAGAAAATTGCTAATTTTTTTTTTCTTTCACACACCTACCTACAAAAAGAAAAAAGGAAGGTGAAGAAAACAACATGGATGTGGGAAAAAAAAAGAAAAGCTGTTAGTAATAAAAAGCTGAAAGGAATTACCTTCTGTATTTGACCAAAGCTGTTAGAAAATATCACGCTCAGCAATATCAAGCAATTAAAAAAAAATTTAAAAAAAATCTTAAAACAGCTGCCAAAATTTAAAGACAAAATGCAAACTCCAGAATGTAATTCTGAATAAAAATGGTGTAATATAAATCTGAATATCCTCTAAAAACACAGCTGATCCTTCTGAAAAATAAAATGAAAATACTAATAATCCAGTTTAAGTGATTGTCTGTTACGTTTCAAACAGCAATCATCACTCCCTCAAGGTAATTAAAATTCCTTCATCTGTCTCAGCTTGAGCAGTTGCCAGTATTTACATCCAATACAAAGAAGACAGGGCAAACTTTAAACCATAAAGGGTATTGAACTAAATGTATCCACCAGCATGAAAAAGAGATTAATTTGGCAGATTAGTAAATTAATTATAATCCCTGATAATATAAGGGCACTCAAACTCATCCCACTGCTGCTCTAAGTTAATGGAGATGCAAAACTACTGAAAGTGAGATATGAAACAGGAGAACCCATTATCTAAAAGTAAAGGGATTTGGTCCCTGAAAAAGGGTTGCAGAAAGGAATGTAAAATTAGAACTTAATCTTGCCATTGAGTAAAGTAGGTCACACTGTTTTCCTTCGCGTTTGCTCAGCATATTGTGTAATTACAGCTGAGTAAGGAGACCAGGTGGTAAAGCTGGGACTACAACTTTTAGAAAAAAAATTAAGAGACAAGACATGTTATTTTGAATTCATGTGAAGAATACATTCTTCTTGTACTCTGAAATTAGACAGAGTGACAGGCCATTGTGCCAGCTGAGTAAGTCTGGCAACATCTGGTCCACCTATTTTAGAGCAGGGGGACAGCAACATTGCTACATATCTAAAGAAAGGAAAAAGTTTTCCAGTTGAAAATTTCTTTAGAGAATTATGTACTTTGTTCAAATTCACAAACCTATAGGGTTTTCTGATGCCTCATTCACCCCTCTGCTGAGACCACAACAGGCCACATGATCATATGTTTTCCTAGCTGAGATAACACTGATGGGAAGTCAGGCTTCTGACTATGTCACAGCCCAAGAACTCTGGGAGTCTCTGCCACAGTTTCATCCCACGCAAGGAGCTCTAAAAGGTTTCAAGAAAAGGAAAAGGAGATGGTACTGTTAGTTGCTCTAAGGAAGACTTTTCAATCCCTATTCCTAAAGAGATCTTAAAAATTCATTATTCCTTCCACTTTTGAAAGATTTTTCTTTACCCCTCAGGACATGCATGCCAGCTGTTGGCCATCTAAAATCCTACTTGATAAACGTGAGGCAAGAGTGGGCTCTCTGTATATAAACAGAAGTTCTGAAACTGTTTACTTCATTCCACAGGGTTAATTTTCACAAGGCATTGTAACATTCAGGAAAACCATCCTTTTTAATTTTACAGCAGATTGTCCTTCCCTAGAACAATTTTGTCAGTGCTAGATGAATCCAAAAGACACTGAAAATTCTGAAAATTAGAGTACTTATCCTGCTGTAATTTCATCTTGCTGGTTTTATTATTTGCTCTAGCATGAGTGGTAGCAGACTTATAAGCCTGATATGTGTTATTGCATTCTACTCAAAACATCCAATTCCCATTAAAGTGGATTATCAGGTGTAAGACAGGCTTCACTGGTGGAGACTGTTGTTTAAACAGACATACATTATCTACAAAATGAAAAAAGGGATTTCCCAAGATACCTACTGAAAATTGAAAAACTGCATTACGTTCCCGCTTCGGGACAGCCTCTTTCACTTGGAAAAGCAGTAAATGCATGCTGTAAAGGTATATTGTTAACAAACCTGTGACCCTGGAAGTGTTAATCTGAAAGAGATTCAGGCATTTGAGGAAGAGAAACAATCACAGTACAGAAGCACAGGGATTAATGAGACTGAAAAAAGCTACAGCAAGTGTTAAGCAGAAGAGGATATCTAAATAAGAAACAAGAACTAGGTAAAGGGTAGAAATCACACCTACTTGGTGAGTGAAGGTATTTTTATTGACTTTTTTTTAATGAGAATTTTCTCTTGTGTTTTGTTTTTCGCTTTGGGAATTTTTTTGTGGTTTTTTTGGTTGGGTAGTTGTTTTTTTGTTTGTTTGTTCTTTTATTCAGATCATTTATTATGTTTACCAAAAAGTATGGGGAAGGGGGGGAGGGGAGGAACCCAGTAATTTCTGTTTTGATGGAGAAAGGTATGCCATTTTTTCCAGCATATTTCTGGACAATCTAGTCACCTTTTATGTAGCTCTTGATGAAATAATTGGCAGAATTCTCCTCTTTCTTTCAGAATGGAAGGCCAGTTCTCTTTACTTAATCAGCTATATTCATTCTGAAGTCAAAATATTTGTAAGCCATTCAATATCTTCTTCTCAACAGAAGGCAAATCAGGGCTTAGAAAGATGCAGTGAGTTAATGTGACTTTTCATCTCACTACTATAAATGCCATAATGAGATGCGTTAACCATGTACTAACTAAATATGTGTTCAGCAGGAGTCTGTGGGCTCAACTGCTCCCCAGACCCTCACATGAAACTGAAGATGAGTTAAGTTTTTGTGCTATTAAGGCTGGCTATAGGTGAGTTATAGTTGTTTTAAAAACAAGCTGTGAAAGTCTAGCAAAAATAGGGTTTCTTGGGATGTGGTGGGAAGATGAAGTTCGTAACTACAGATTTCTTGATTCAAGACATACCTAAGCTTTCCCTTTTGTCCCTTCTCCATGTAATCCTACAGTGCTCAGATTTTTAAGCATTCACAGGGTAGTGCTGCCTCTTTAGACACACCCTGCACTAGATGTGGTGAAAACTTTGAGCAGTTTAGGTGATGTAACACTTTCACAGAGCTTGGGATCTGCCTCCCCAGCAAGGCTCATACTAGAAGTGGTTCTGCTGAAAAAGAAATTCCCTAAGAAGCTGCTAAATATTTGTGTTTCATCGTCATACTGCAACACCACACAGACGCTATGACTACCAAAATGGCACTGGATTTTTAAGGGAGGGGTTTTTGAAATTTTAGTGCAATGAAAACAGTGGAAAGTGTAGAAATTAAGAAGAGGAGGTGGTTAAAAAGCTGAAAGACCTGGAATGATGACAAGCAGGGATGGCCAAAGACAGGCTCAGGCATGATACACTAGACTGTGAGCCACAACATAATGCCTGCAATTAAGCATTCAAATAATCCTGCATCAATCTGCAAGGCTTGAGCTGAAATTCAACAGCTAAAACTCAAGAGGCTTGTCCAATTATCAGATAAGTTAGGTGGCATCCTAAGTGAGAGACATATAGATCTTTCTCTTGCTCTAAAAATCTTTCTATCAAATTCAGTTAACTTATCTTTGGTATATTAAAGATTTATTGTAGTTATAAGCTCCTGGTGTAGCTCCTGATTATATCTCCACCCTACCAGACACAGACTTTTCATTAGCTACCATGAAACGGAGTACTTACTTGATACAAACTGCATTTGCAACAATGAACTGATAGCAATAAAAGCCACAATTATTTGTTTATCTGCTCTTCACATTGTGTGTTGGGCAATTTGCCTTCAAGTTCTTACCAGGATAAGCAAAGGACAACTTGAATTTGAAAGGTTATGCTGGCTGAAGGTGTCATAGAAGGAGATGCAAGTTTAGCCCCCTTAGCATATAAGACAAATAGAAAAACAGCTCAAAGGCTATGAACGAAACAAATAAAATATGAAATATAGTAAACTGACAGAAATCTTTTATTAATCAGGATAAGACACATGGTTTAATATTCTGCACATTACATCTTTTACTACTGTGTTTCGAAAAGAGAAAAGGGAAAAAAAAAGAGGAAAGGACTACACACTCTCCTAGATGTATAAAAAAGGCAAAGTCCAGTTGTTTTTGAGAAAAAATGTTTTTAAAAAATGCAAATCAAAACCTACCAGAGTAAGTGAAATTCTTTGGATGGTATATCCTACTCATGTAGAATAAAAAATTCACAACAAAACAAGCAGTATAAAGCAAGAGTTTAATGTCTTTTGCCCCTTTTTCTTCTTTGTTTCTCTTTATTTAATTAATCTAGATATTATACTAACAGTGTCTTTCCTTTTGTTCTTCCATTCAGTTGCAAAAATGCAGATGCTGGAACTGACAGTTAATCGCCAGATGCTGGGCACAGTGACAGTGCATATCAACACACAACATGCAAAGCTGCTAATACTTCAGCACAAGCAAATCACAGACGTGTCAAGACATGTTAGGCTGACAGTTGTACAAAGAAAATTATTTTTCTCTCATATGACAACGACAACCTCCACCTATGCCAGGAACAGCATGAGCAAAATCCATCAAAGCTGAACTTTGCTGACACGAGCGTAATACCTGTTGTTACTGCTGGGAGATCCTGCTGCTCACCATGCCCTCGGTTCTCCATGTGCCTTGCTGGATTCTTTTTCCAAAGTGTATTTCCTATTTCTGACATCTTCATCCTTACTAGGTAAAGACCCAAATAAAACTGCATGAACTAGAAAAATCTGATTCTTCTTTCTGAACTTTTACACTGGTCTATTTGTTTTGTTTTACCATCCAGTGTCCACCCATAGAAGTATGAGAAGAAACCTAGGAAAAGGGCATTGTCTTGTTTTGTCAGTTATTAGTTGGTGAAGACTATTTGTGGACTTGGCAAAGTTGAATCAACACAACAAAATGTCCCTGAACTGCTGAACTATAGACCTCAACCTTTCAAGCTGAGCTGCCCAGGCAGATCTTGCCCTTTCCATTTACATATAACAGTTCATCTAATGATATATCAAATTAAATATTTTAGAAAAGGATCTGAGCTGGACCAACTCCCATGCTATTTTAGATGCCTTTTTTTCTTTTAATGCACATGATATAATTACTAAATGAGATGGTTAACAATTTCCATACAGTTCTTCGACTTTAGCTACAAAATGGATGAGCATATCAATTTCCAACTAGTAGTGCAGGGGAATTGAAGGCAGTTGCCTAAGTGCTTAAAATTTAAGTTTAATGCAGGCAAGAGAAATCTCTGTAAAAGTGACATCATCTATCATCGTGTCCAATAAAATTGAGCCATTCTAATAGTTGATGAATATTAACAAACATAATCTTGTATAATAATATTATTTTATCTTCAAAAACTCCCCCTCATATTAAATCTTTAGAAAGAGTTGACCCCCACATCAATTTTAAAGTGCACAGTTTTGCCAACAGTGAGTTGAAGATGTATAGCACTTTTTCAAAGAAAGAAATCCCAGAACACTTTTAAAGAAGATCTTTTTTAAAAAATTCAGCTGTAGTGTACAATGCTAACCCACCAATGAAATGGGAGAATAGAAGAAATATTGGATTATATGATTTAGAAAATGGCAGCAAGCAAAAGGAAAATTCACGATTCACCCAATTTAGGGTGGTCAATGGTATGGACCCGTTTGCACAAAGGTAAGCACACAAATTTAGGCTCCGGTTTCAAAAAGCAGCTATGTATAGTAGATAACTATCACAGTCATGCTCATATGCTTGGCTGACTCTGGGTCATAGTTATTTCTGCTGAGAAATCTATTGCAGCCCATGTAAAGTAATAAGAAAATTATGTACATGTTTCTCAGTAAGAGAAACCTTCACCAGACATATGCCAAGAAGAAAACCACCTAAAACAATTGTCAAAAGGAAGTAAAATTATTCCATTCTACTTATAGAGCCCTTTTTGACTAGGGTAATTAGATATCACTTGCAAGAAATGCATTTTAAGGAATTCTTTGTCTGTAACCACCAGGGAACTCCCTCCATCCTTTGTATTCCCTATAAAACAGGAATTTCCTGGCAGTAGGAAAAGCAAGGACCTAATTTTCAGAGCTTTTCAAGAGAATCCCATCCCACCTGCCAAAGGCAGGGGTGTTGGAACTAGATGATTTGTACGTCCATTCTACGTCCATTTCTCAATTCTCCACTTCCCAAGTGGGAACTTCCTCAACCAGAATGTTCATCTTTGGAGACAGCACTCTTCAATATTGTTATCTTGTTAAGAAGCCTTGAATGAGCTCTGCAATGAATCTAAAATTAATTACAGACAGCCCAAACCATGCACACACAAGAAAGCAACCCAGCAATACTAGCTGATTCAGCATAAGCTGGGAAATTAGGTGAATCCTGGACACTACATAAAGGCCAAGTAAATTAGTTCATTTATTTTATACAGACTGAGGAAATGTTATGTCTTTATATTCCTGAATGCTGACAAAGCCACAAAAGTCATTGCTTAAATCCAAGATTTTTTTTATACAGAAATTAAATACAGGATTTGAAGGAGGAAAAATGACCTATATTTAATCAAAACTTAATTTGAGTGTTTCAGTGTGAGAAATTGAAAGACAGTTTAAATCTATTGCTTCACAGCAGAGCCTCATGGCTTTAATATTTGAAATGCAGCTAAATAACATTTCTCTATAATAAAATTTAAAGCAAAAGCTCTGTTTGGTCCTTCACAAGGACTGCATCAACTATACCAAAAGAAATGGAAATCTCTGAAAGATGCTATATTAAAATCACATTTTGCAACTAATTCAATAATAAGAAAAAATATGAAGACCTTGATGATTACTTTGAGGCCTCTTTAAGAACTCTAAAAGTCAGAAAGAACTATACAAAAAGTGTATTGTGAATATAAAGCCACAAGCATGCAGAGCTGAAATAAAAAGGCTGAGACATCAATCAACTAAGTAGAAAAAGATACTATAAATATACTAAAAAAATAAAACCAGAAGGAAATACAGGTTGACTGTTTCACAGGAAAGCTCAGTGAGTCAATTCTAAGGAAAAGGTTGATATATCAAATAGCTTTATTCTTTACAAACAATGTGAATCATAATCAGATATTTTAAAAGGGTACAGAAGTATGGGCAAAGTAAGGGAAAAAATAGGTTAAGAAATATTTAGATAAATTACCTGTATAAGGGTTTGCAAGGCTTAATTAAATTCCATCTTGAGAACCCAGAGTGTAACAGCCTCTCAAACTTTAACAGGTTTTTCTAAAATTCACAGAGAACTAGAACGTGTCAGGGGATGGAGAAGGATAATCTTGGTACCATCTTTAAGAAGGAAAGAAAGAAGGGACCAGGGAATTGGAGAGAGCCTGATTCCTGAAAAGACTCTGGAACATATTACTGAGCAATTTATAAGCACCTCAAGAATAATAAGATGATAAAAAACATATGACATGGATTTGTCAAGAAAAAAGGTTTTATCAAAATGGCATAATTTATTTCTTTGACAGAGTTGCAAGCTAATGGATAACAGGAAAGCAATAGATGTGATAAACATTAGCATTATATTTTTTTTAAATATTCTCCATGGCAGTCTCATAAATACGCTCAGAAAATCTGGTCCACATTAATTCTCTGTAACATGGCAGAACAACTCCTTAAAAAAATCTCCCAAGTAAAGATGTCAGCAGTTCTATGTCAAACTGAGAGAGCATTTCAAATGGACAGAAACAGCCAAAAAAATTCCTGTTTCTATTCAATATTTTCATTGATATGCACAATGGCAACATGGACTGTGAAGAACTGGGAAATAGAAATTTAAAAACTTGCAGATAACAAAGCTTAAAAGTGTTGCAAACACCTTGAATTTACCAGTATTTTCAAGATAATTATGAACATTTGCAGAAATTAGTCAAAATAAGAAGCTGAAATTTGTGAAGACAGGGGTAAAACTGTACACGGGGTGAAGAAATCTAATGCCCAATTATTCACCAACTTCCAATCATCTGGGACCTCCCCAGAGAACCGGGACTGTTGGAAGATGATGGAGAGTGGCTTGGCAAGCTCTTCTGCCAGCTCCCTCATCACCCTGGGATGGATCCCGTCTGGTCCCATAGACTTGTGAGGATCCAGCTGGCTCAGTAAGTCACTAACTATATCCTCCTGGAATACAGGAGGGCTATTCAGCTCCCTCTCCCTGTCTACCAGAAACATAATAGACTGAAGACTATTCCCTTTACCTCTGCTATGTCTGTGAAGGTCATGGGGATTTCCCTGAAATGAAATATATTCACTTGATATTAAAGTTCATAATTGCTGTTATTCAATAGGTCTGAACTTTAGAGATCGAGGAAAATAAGTAGCTTATGTTCTGAGGTCTTCCCCCAGAATTCATTGGTCTCAAGATAAAATGGTTAAATGGGGCAGGCCCTGGCCACTGGGCCCTGCCTTGCTCAATGCAGGGACTCCCTGATTCTTCCAGTGCCTGACCCCAAGCGTTTCTGAGAATCATGAATTTCCTTCAAAGCAGATTCAAGAGTGGGTTGTTTTGGTTGGTTGGTGCAGTTTTGTTTGAATTTTTTTCCTGATATTTCTAAAATTATTATCTTCCTATCATCTTGGATTTAACCTTTTCACCCCAGCTGTAAAGTATGATGCAAATGAGGGGCTGGGAGAAGAAAGCAGCATCCAATTAAAATTGCAATTTTGAGTAAAAGATGTGCTAATAACAAGAATATTTCCCTGGGGCTGGAAAATGACTGGTTAAGAGTTGCCATGGTTGTAAGGGCCACTCTACTGAAGTTTTTCATTCCAGAGTATCAAGTAAATGAAAAAGAGCAGTAGAGCACAGCAAGATTAAAACATGGGTGAGTGAACAGAAAGTTGATTATAATGCCAATAATCATGTTTTCAGAAATTTTTCCTGCCAAATGCCTTCAGTGTATATGAAAAAAAGAAGAAGGGGGAAAAAAGAAGGAACAACACACATTGTTTATTTTGCAAAGAGCATATAGTCATCAACAGACTCTAGTGTGCATGTGTTGCTGAATATTTATTCTATAGCTTTACCTCAGGAGCTCCCTGCCCTGTTTCTGTCAAGTCAGACAATACTGTAAATATATAAAGTTGAATGAAAGGAGAAAAAAAGGATTAAATGGCCAAAATACATGCACAGTGATTTTTATATTGATTAACTTACTGTTACTAACTTCTGAAGTAAAACAGCTGCACTGAAATTTTTATCATATGGTATCTATTTTAGCCAGATCAGTAATTAAGAATTTTCACAGCAGGGAAAGGTTGGTTTTTTAAAATATTTTCTATAGATTTAAAATTCTCTTGGCAAGCAGCATTAGAATTTTGTTCTATACATATATTTGCAAAGATACAAACCATTAGAATTCCTATTGTGCTTTATGGCACTAATTATAACTCCTAGTTCTCTTTAGTTGTTTCTTAGTTTTTGCTCTCACTGTGCTTCTAATAAAGTACATGAAAAAATGTATACCATAAGGAGAGAAGTGCCACCACTGCAGTAGCTGGGATGAAAACTACAGGCAAAAACAAAGCACAGACTGTTCTTTGAGAATACAGTTTAATGAAGACAAGGATGTTCTTGTCTCAGAAACCAAGAAAAAATTATTGTTCTAAAAGTTTATTTGTTTCTAATTAAACTCTGCAAAGAAAGAAAAATATTGCAAGCAGCAGGAGCATTCTCTGTTTTGAAAAAAAGAAAAGCTCATCTTTACAAATTGGGAATGTTTTCAGGGCTACAACTTGGCAAAGTTTACTCCAAAATTTTTCACTGGTACATGTGGAAATCTGTTCCTGTTGTTACCCATCCAAAACTAAAATACAGTCTCTGGTTTAACCACTATTGCCTGTCTACCTTCTTCAGGTCATCCATCATTCATGATCCTTGGACAATGCTATGTGATGTGATTTTTTACATAAAAGGCTTGAGTTGAGTTTTGTTGGTGCTTTTGAAAATAAAAAGAGACATTTGGTGACACAGGATCTTCCCAGTCTTAGGCTTTTGTCCTATACGTGTTTAAATCTCTGCATAACTCCGAACAAATTCTACCTAAAATGAGGCATATAGATAACCTTTTAGCTTTCATAGCAAGAAGGGCCTCTCTTCTTCTCTCTATTCTTCACTCAACAGTGCCTTTATTTGATTACCATTATGAACTCAACATGCAACTTAATAGTAGGCATATTTTTAGATTCTCAGTTGTCACGTGAAAGGGAGGAGGGCGACAGAAATGCAAAGATTTCTAGTCTTAAATGTATTAATATGAAGTCAATAGCTATAAGTGCCCTCGGGATAATGAAAACTTTATGAGCCCAGCACTGCCTATTGAAACTAGGCTAAAACACAGGCTGGAAAGATTTTTGACTCCCTATGAGACCCTCACTTAAGCCAAGGAGAACTTGTCAGCTAAATAACTGCCTCCAGAAAATTAGAACCTTATGAAACCAACACTGCCTAACAACACAACTAGCACACAGATTGGAAGGATTTCTATCCTCTGCTATGAGGCAACACTTAATAGCAAGAAAACTTTCCTCACGATAGCTCCCGAAATAACATTTATTAATACAGGTATGTGACAATGACTATATGGGTTACTTAGTCGGTGATAACATT
>JAOXXN010000471.1:41397531-41420672 GCA_026770055.1 Myrmophylax atrothorax
AATGAAAGTTTGCCAGGGTCAAGCATAATCAATAGCAGATTACTTCAGCTAAAAGAAAAGTAACTTATTTTCAGTCTGGCATTAATCCAGGTTATAGCAGATGCCATCCAGAAGGATACAGGCTATGCACGGTATAACTGAAAGACAGAAATTGTCAACAGACTCATTTCATGCATGATAAAAAGCTGTTATCTTGATTAATTGGATGTTGGTTAATTTGGCAATATGCCGAGGGTTAGTACACTCAGTTACATACAAGAAGTGTTGCCATCATCACTGTCCTGGGCACCTCTTCACTGCAAAGTACTACCTGTGATTTCAGAAAAGAAGAAAGAACTCCATGAAGGCCAATTGCAACATGCAGGCAAAACGACTCAGAAAAAAATCTGCCTGTCAACTTATTCACAGGTAACGATCCCTTATACACGTGCTATCTTTTATGACAAAATACATCTTAACACTCTTACTATCAAAAGAAATATTTTTGGTAAATTTGGATCAGATATTAGGAAGAAATTCTTCCCTGTGAATGTGGTCAGACACTGGAACAAGCTGCCCAGAGAAGTTTTGGATGCCCCATCCCTGGAAGTGTTCTACGCCACTCTGGATGGAACTTTGAGAAACTTGGTCCAGTAAAAGGTGTCCCTGCCCATGGCAGGGGGTGCAGAACAAGAGGGTCTTTAAAGCCTGTTCCAAACCAAACCATTCTATGATTTAAGGATTCTATGATTCAAATATTGTTACAAGGATGCATATATATGTTTTAAATACTATAAGCAAATCTGCCCTTGTTTCTGTTTATTGGCACCTGAATCAATAACAAATAAATACTGTAAGTGGAAATTTTGGCTTATGAAGAAATTATTCCAGTTTCATTTTATGCTTCCTCAGAAGAAAGTGAGTCTTTGTACTTTATTTTAAAAATAGAAATATACTTAGTTACATACTGGCAAGTGGACAACTCTGTCATTTTACTATGGGTAAAAGTGAAAGCTCTGTTTAACAGGCCTGGAAAGAAATGGACTTTAGCATGTGACTGAAGTTAGATATATTATTTAAGTACATTATTAAATAGGGATGAACTGAAGCATGTGTTTAAACGTTTCACTGAATTGTGTCTGAGAAAGGACTATTTTCGGCTTCTGCCTTATGATTTTTCCAATGCTAAACCTCAAGTACAATGAAGCAGTTCCAAACAATTAAATGTACTTAACTGTACTGTTCTCTTTCCTCAACCAGCCAATGCTCGTATCTGAATGGGGCCACTCCATTTTGTATCAGCTCAGTACCTGCCTCAACATCTGATTGGGAAGATTCTTGATGAAAACTAGGAAAAAAAATCTACTGAGGTCTTTGAGCATGACTAAACTACATTTTATAGAGAAATGCCCTACAGGATAGGGAGTTTTGGTTATAAGAGCATACTAGTAAAAAATGTTTTTCTTTTTTTGCAATTTCAGAAAATAATGTTTGAATTTTTCAACTTAAAATAGTTATTTACACGTTTTAAGAGATTGGCAAGAGCAGAAAATATTTCATTTCTCATGAACTAAAGGAATTCAATTTTACATTTTAAGCTTGCTATTTTTGAATTCTCCAATGCAAAATTATTTCTTACCGAGCTCTCAGTACTGTTCCCTCACCATTGTTTTTTTTCAACTTTATCTCTTTATCATGGCTCTGAAGAACATCTACCCCTAACACAGCTCTACTCAGTAACAGGGAGAGTACCTTGTAGTCCTTGTATTGCTGTCTAGAGAAGGGATCTGAAGAAAATCTGAGCTGGTTCTTTTTTGGAGAGTTGCGAGACTTGTTTGGGATACTGTCAGCAAATGTTAACAATCATACAGTGTCAGTCTCAATATTGGCTCAATGTTGCTTTATTATTGGAATATCATCCATTTCAGCATCACTTTCTTGATTAAAAGTTATTAACTAAATCAGTATCAGTTGTCTTCTTCAAAGGAAAAAAATCAAGCTCAAACTAATTTTGCTCAAATTTCTCCAAAGACATTTCTTAATACATATGGATAATATACTCTATCTGTATGGCAATGTGCACACGCACACACACACACACACACATATATGTATGTACACAGAAGCCCACTGTCTATATGTACAAAATATCTTTAAAAGCAAGTTTCATAATGGTGGCCACGTGTGCATCCATACAAACAAAATATGCAAACGCATACATTTCTGTCAGCTTTAAAAAGGCATGTTATTTCTTAAGCTTAAAGAAAATAACAGGTTCCTGAGGAATAACAACACCTAGTCAGAAAGGAACATACTGAATATTCAAAACAATTTAGATATCTGCTATGTTGCAATTGCAGTTTCCTCCCAACACACACATAATTTTTACCATATAAAATTCACTACCCCTTAACACAGGGGAAATGACCTAAGTTTCAATATAAACCTGGCTGTCAGGAAGCTCCCAAGACAGATGAATGGAAAAAGTATAAAACCTTCTTCCTTTTATAAAATCCCACTGTTCCATTTCTGAAGGAAGCTTGGCCTCTTTAAAATGGTTAAGGCAAAATATCAAAACAACATCTCATTGTTTTGGCAATCTGCAAAACTATTCCTTTAACCCAATTGCAGAACTCAATGTTTTATTTTAAGGCATTGTCCCAGCTGAAGTAAGGGTAGCTCATGCAATTCAATACCTGCAAGCTACTATCATACGTGATGGTCGTGTCTTCCAGCTCTGCACTGTCATGTGAAGGAGTTAGATTCTCAGATAGCCCTCAAAAATATTTCATTCACCTGATGATATATTTTATCAAAGAATTATTAAGGTGAGAAAAGACCTCCAAGATCATAAAGTCCAACCTTTGGCCAAACACCACCATGGTAACTAAACCATACACAAAGTGTCATGTCCAGTCATTTCTTGAACACTTCCAGAGATGGTGACTCCACCACCTCCCTGGGCAGCCCCTTCCAATGCTTAACCACCCTTTCAGTGAAGAAATTCTTCCTGATGCCCAGTCTGAACTTCCTCTCATGCAGCTTGAGGCCATTTCCTCTTGTCCTGTCACTCTCTGCCCAGGAGAAAAGGCCAACCCTCACCTCGCTAAGCCCTCCTTTCAGATAGTTGCAGAGAGCGAAAAGGTCTGCCCTGAGCCTCCTCTTCCTCAGGCTAAACTAATGCAACACAGGTCCAGAAATGTGTAACACCTGTAAATATGTGCTGTTCAGTAATGCCTTTTCAGAATACAGCATACAATGAAAAGACTGAAAAGGGAAGAAAAATAAAGCTTTATCTTTACTGCCCTCTTCAGGCTGCAGTAATTTTGGGATGGTTAAACAATATGCTCTTCAATAAAGCAGCTCCTTAGAGACATACTGAAATATTTTGTTTAATCTGTGAATCTGGCCTAAAAGAAGGTGTTTGATTTAGGCTGATAAAGGAGAGTGAATCTACGGGTGTATGAAAATCAAAAAACTTTTTGGTGGCTTCATCAGGAAATATACTATATGAAGCTGTCACAGTTGGAAGTAATTGAGCAATTCACAGTGAAACAAGCTCTTTAGCTTTTTCAGACAGCAGAAACTTGGTAGTGCTCATATCAAACAGATGTTCTATAATTTAGAAGTGTTTGTAAAGGACAGAAAGCTGGAATCAAGCATTTAGAAAATGTATCATTTTTCATCTCTTACAAAGTTTGTATTTCATATTAATTTTAACCATGTAGCCTAACTTCCTTTTACAAACAAAAACTTCCATATACTTTTTTCACAGCCTAAATCACTCTGTTTCTTTAAGTTCTAATTAATACACTGAACTTTTTCCAAATGCAGCTCATTTCATATTTCTCAAAGTATTGCATATTCTCTGATCCAGTATGTTGATGTAGATGGTAAACTACTCTTGAATTTGAACTAATTTCTGAACAACCAGTTCACCCAATTTAATAAAAAATTGGTAATTTATGATGCTCTAAATGCCAGGATTATTCTTATCTATTTGCATTAAAACCATACTTTTCTGTGGCATTTCAGAATTTGGACTTAAGATCCCAACATCAGCCATATAAAAATGATGTTTGTTTGTAACAGCAAACTATGCCTTGTGCATAAAGACTTTGCTTCTATTTTGTACACAACAACTAAAGTAAAATCCTTGAGACTTGTCCATTCAAATCAAGGTGACCATCATTTAATATCCAACCTCTACTAACACAGCCACATTTTCTCAGATCCAATTCACGCTCCAAATGAAATTGCAGTTCCTGGCACCAAGTTTCATACTTTAAGCAACAACAGGTCCCATCTTTTCTGTTCATCTTTCCCTAATTCATCCCACATTTATCCTGGCTTTTTACCAGTATGTTGGGCTTACAGCTTTAGTTTCCTAAGACTTACTTTTGTTCAATCTTACTTTATCTAAATCTCTTTTCCAACATTTCCCCTTTCCTTGCTCCTCCTTGCCATTCTGTCATCATCCTTTTTACTGCTTTTAACTGTGTTTTAAAAAATTTTGTCCATATTATCTTGGTTACTCTCAACATGTAGAGTCTGAATCTGCTATTTCTGAAGTCAGTAATCTAAGGGGAGGATTTGGCCAGTATGAAATGGCCTTGGTCCCCTGAATTATTTGAGTATGAGGTATGAAATATACATGTAAGATATTGTATGTTATCATATTGTTTTCTAATATATACATAATATGGAAATAGCACACATAACAGATGCTCTTCTAATAATCATCAACATAACTGCACTCTTGGCATACACTCTGAATAGTTGTGTGTTTGCTCATAAGTACTAAGACTCCAAGTGTGGCAAGGATTTGACTTGCATTACACACGATCTTGGCTTTTTGATTATCACACATTCTTATAAAAGTTGGATTTTTTTTCCTGTCACTGCTTGGAGGAGAAAAAGAGTTAAGAGGTCACAGAAAGTGGAGATTTAGAGAAATCAAAGGTATTTGAATAAAAACAAACAAGTAGGGAGTACCTTCCTTCCTTTGTGTTTTCCAGTATTTCTGTCTATTCAGTCTGGTTACTTTAGACCCTAACCTGCAATGCATTTAACTTTAAGCATATAAGCAGGTTTAATCACATGCTTAAAATTAAGCACATGTTTTGGTTCCATGTTGAGCCAAACCCTCTGACCCTCTGACTGACTTAAATGGATTAAAATATAATTGTATTTCCATCAAAGGAAGGTTGTGCAAATAATTACAGGCTGTCAGGCTTCTCAAAACAGACACTTTTTATATTTCTTCTTGAAGAGTACTCATCACTTTGGTACATGAAAGTGTTATGGTACACCCTCAGAGTGACCTAGGAAGAAAATTAGCAGACAAGGCTGAAACAGTTAAATAAGAAAAAATAATAGTGCCTTGTTATGTGTGCTAGCCAGCATGTGGCTACTTACAGAAAAAATCTTATCACCCACAACAGATACTACCACATGTGCATATGTTTATACATATTTACAGTTTCTGCATTTCTCTTTTGCTGTTTTAATTCAGTTTTCTAAAATTTGCCAGACAAGCAGATACAAACAGGACCTTGTTTGATTTGATTAGGCTAGAATGGAGAATTTGATTTCTTTCCAAAGTTTTCTAATAGTTGACCTGAAATGCATCAAAGCAACTTCGACCTCTTTTGTTTCTATCAAGCTGTCCCAATTTTCTAATTTCAATCCCATAGCTGCCATGTCTTTGAAGTTTATTTCTTGTTCATGGTTTTCTTCCTTTCTAGTTATTAATTTAACAGACATATGGACTAAGAGTGATTTTGCATTAGTCTGTAATTTATTCTTGTTGAGAATCTACATGCTCAGGCAGAAACACTGTATTTTACAATTTAAGCATATGGAGATCAATATGTAAACATCTTTGGCACTCAGTACTGCAACAGATCACTAATCACCATATTACTTGATGTTTCTGCAATGTTACTAATTGCAATGTGAACATGTACATTCAAAATTATGAAGACTTCAATATACTTTGATTGTAGAATAGTGCTGAAAGGCTTTATCATCAAGTTTATGAGATCTTGAAGATTTTAAAGGTTACACTTCCTTTCTAACAATATGCCTTTCTAACAAACACTGTATAATTTATCATGGTATTGTTTCACACAATCACACAATCAGTCTAGGTTTAAGAAGAAACAAAGTGAATTTGTTACCAAATACCAAACCAAAATCATTCATTTTTAAACCCTTTCACCACATGCCTACACAGTCATTAGCTTTGGCTCAAGGTATGACATTCATATAAATATTTCAAAATATGCTTTCACAACTTTGTATTTTTCATAGAATTTTTTTCCAAAATGAAGAGGAATGGATCAGGGAGAATTGGCCAAGTGTTTCTTTATTATCAAAATTCAGGCTTTGCTAAACCTTCTTTTGAGACAGTATTTTGTTTACTTAAAAGTCTAAGTAGGGCACTAACAGGCAAATCCTTTTCTTCACATCAAACTTCAGGCTTGACACATGGATGGTAAGTCAAATATTCCTGAGAACACAATTTCCATTCAGACCAACCACCAAACTGTAACTGCAATTCACAGGGGTGCAGAACAGCTGCCAGAATGTGGGGGACTCTAATCACCAGTGTGCTCAGGCAGTACTTTGCTGCAACATCCCCATCTTTACTGAATCCAAAGGGCCACTGTAGAGCCATATCAACACACAATTTTTGAGAGCCTGTCCAATCATAGGACGCGCCACAAAGATTTTCTTCCTGGCACTTGGAGCTATTCTAATCAGGAATTTTGACATTGGGAGAGGAGTAGAAGGAATCCCACTTCATAAAACAAACTAAGTGAGCACAAGGGAAAACTTCCCTAGAAGGAAAATCTCTGAAATACAAATAAAAGTTCGGGGTTTATTTTTAATCAAATAACACAGGCAGAGAGATTTCTTTTAAAAAATGCTTTGTATCAGTTCAAAACTCTGTGAAAATTTGTTACTATTTTGATGAGCACTATATAAAAATATCGTGACAGACAACTGTGTTCTCAGCATTGCAATAATGGTGGCACATGTGGCTTTCCTGTTACTGTTTGTCTGATGCAGAATTCAAAGCCATTAATCTATCCTTCAATAACACTATAAAAGGTTATTGACGTTAGTGGTTAAGTAAATGACTGATACTAGAACATTTAATGAAGAAGAGGAATTGTTTTCAGAAGCAGACAGACATACTTTGATGATGGCCCATAACTGCTTGCTGACACAGACAAACATGTCAAAAGCTCTAAGCTTTAAATTTTAAGACTCCCTGTTTCTAGGGCCATGTCTACACAGTGATATGTAGAGATACCTGGTCTAGCTTCAAATGCATTTATTAGCAGACTTGACAAGACAGTGTTCAAAGTGTAAATTCTTTAGTTGATCCTAAATCTTGAAGACAAGTAGTTGTTTTCACTTTGTTTGCTGTTGCCAACTTTTCTGCTGGTATCTCTGTCATTTTTGGGAACTTAGTGTTACTCTAATGACAATATTTACAACTGAAATCACAAATGCAACAGAAGCAAATGTATATACAGATATTTTGCAAACATAAATTACAATTTAGTGTCAAAAATGTCCAATTATTCAACTATAAACTATGTAATTTATTCTTTTCAGATCTAATGTGAAGTCCAAAATATAAAATACAGTGTCTTTAATGTGACAAATTTTCCCTGCTCTGGTAGCAATGGCATTGTTGGTGAGGTTTTCTACTGCAATCACTGCACTACCGGCCACACCTCATGAAAATAAAAAGAGATTAGTGTTTGCTTTTGCCTTATGCAGAACATTTAGAGTCAGAATTGCTGGGTTTGGCACAAAACCAGATAATATCTATTCTTTTTAATTTCTACAGCACTCTTTGTTAATATCACGAACCGCTGTGGAATCATCATTGTAACAAATATTCTTTACCATTTTTATAAGTCACAGTTGTTTTGTGTGAAAGGTTAACCTTGACACTTGTAGACACCTCATTTTTAAGATGGGAAAACACATTGAAGACATTACCACCTCCTCTAATCCACTGACATTCCTAGGCCCCTCTCCTGTACCGCCTTTTTTTTCTCACTTCTCTTACTTCAATGCAGCTTTTAGAGAGAACAAAAAAAAAATTCCATACTTTGACATTATAACAAATCTCTCTTAACACCTCACACCTCTTCACTTTCCACTGCTGCTTTTTTCCAGCTAAGCTAAATGTCACTGGGAACTTCTTTCTCTGCTTACTAGATATGCCTCACTGCACTCTTTTCTGATGACTTAAAGAATAGTCCTTGGCTCAAAAGTGACTGATTGCCCACTGCATTGAAACAATCAGTCATCATTCCTTCCAAGGACTGTCCTCACAGGAACATTGTATTCCTTTGATCAAATGGTCACTCTAACCATCTGATTCTTTCTGCAACCTTTCCTTGAGACTCCACTAGCAAGACAAACTATTCTGTTCATTCACAGCAACTCCAGAGCTATCACTGGAATCACACACTGTCCACATTTCAGTTTCTTGATTTGACTTGCAGAAATCTGCAAGTCCAGCTAGCTCCTGGCTGACAAATGAGTCTGATATTGATAAACATTGACAGACACACATTTTTGACAGATTAGTTTGCATTTGCAAAAGAGAAAAGCTTATCCTTACTTTTTTTTGTCAAAACTGTTTTCAGCAGAGAAGTTTCCCAAGTCATCATACTGGGAAACATTCAACCGGTATATGCTTACACACATGAGACTCTGAAGGACAGAAAACAGAGTAAAAGTTACTGTTTCTGCTACCTCTTACTTAGATACTTTGAGTCTCTTTAAAATGCAAGCATATATTCTAGCATAGAGCAGGGGATCCAGCACATGTAATCTAGGAAAATATTCAGACCTGACAGCAAAGACTGGGAAGGACACAATCTAAACTGATTACATTCAAACCAGTCTCACTATTCCAGTTATTCAGTCTGCCAGTTTGATATTGCACAGGACATTCTGCAACACCCCAACATCCTAAGACAGAAATGTCAGCTCTTTTACTGGTGTCAAATCCCCTGTTGCTGATCCCATATGCTGCTGTAAGTGACATTTCTGGCAAGCACTGTTCTAGATTAATCTCTTGCAAAACCCATCTGCCTTTTCCCCAAAGAACACCAAGTGCTTCCTGCTGCCACTCAGGGGAAAACATGGTAAGAAAAAATTCTCTCCTCATCTAAATGAGTGCTAAAATGATTGAGGCTCTGTTTTCACTCCTATACACTCTCAGTTTCCTGCATGTCTGGATAGATGTTAAGATACATAATACTCCCAACTCATTCATATCTTGAGGTTCATCTTTGTCTTATTGTCCACATTAGCTTTAGGCATTCAGGTATTTCTGGACTTAAGCAAAAAGAAAACTGTTACTGTTACCTAAGTCAAATTCACATCTTATCTAATTTTGTCTAGAAGCTTCTTTGGAAGAGAGATCTTTCTCTGAGTTTCCTAAAGGATTTCTCAATGCCAACTGATGTCAGTAAAAATGAACTAGAAAAAGAGCAATCAAGTAACTTTGTCACTACATTACTTTTATTTCTATGAAGGGACTAGAAGGTTTGTGTTAAGCAGGAAAAGAGCCACTTTCCTTTAGCATAAGCAGAACCCAGCTGGACCACTAACTGACTTTTAAAGACATCATATCTGTCTTCGTATACAATGCCACAATCTAGCCCTTCCATCAACTTTCATTCAGAATAAAAGGAAAGCTATTTCTTGAAACCTGAATAGCCTGAAGATGCACCTAATAGGGTTTGCTACAGTGCACATTGGCTTCCTGATTTGCAGGGGATAGACTTATTTGCAGTTACACATATTTTATGCCTGGAAACCCAGTAAAAAGATAATCCACTGAAATCTGTGTATGTATGTGCCATACAGTAAAGGAATTCCAATGTAAACACATACAGAGAGAAATATCAAGCATCCTTCAAAAGCTGAGGAGGCTTTGTTCATACTAATACCTTTTTTAAAATTTATTACATGCAAAATTCCACTGATGTCTGCAAAACCAATTTCATACATAGTTGTGTATGAACACCAGCAAAAAAAGATCCAATGGTCCTTGGCACATCTGTGCTCTTCCTTTGCTCCTTAAAAAAAACCAAAAACAAACAAACAAACAAAAACCCAACAAAAATAAACCCACCCCACATTAAAAAATGAAACATTTGCTGCTTGCTCAAATTTAGGTATATTCATGATCAAGTGATATGTACAAGAAAGGTTAGGTTCAGCAAAAGAAGAGCAGGATTCTCTGCTTGAATCAAATGCATTCCTCTACAGATTCCTAGGTTGCCACCTCTTCACAGTTTTGCATACCTCTACACTCTAGGAAATATGGGTATCTCTGTGATGTATTCAATGATGCTTTTATGAGCCTATGAGGGAGAATTTGAAAATGGAAATTTGAGGTGAGTGAAGACATGCAGATTGATCACTGTAGTCAAAGTGCTAAGAAATAAGAACTGTGAGTCAATTGTGTCACTAACATCAATGCTGTGGTGAAAAGAAATCCTCAGTCCTTTAGAAGACTAAAATGCTGCTGATTGCACTTAATCCCTCCATTTTCAAGAATAAACACAGGCTGGTGGACAAACAATAAAAACTCACGCATTCTTAAAAATTTAGGCAGAAAAGTCCTGCTATCTGGAAGGATTTGTAGATCCTGATGTTTCAGGAGGACTTATTATCAGAGATTCCTCCTGTATTTTTATTCTGTTCTTAATTGGTGCTAAATTCTGGGCTTCCAAAATGAACCTGAAATGTCCTAGAGAAAGCAGAGAGGCTAACAACAGCCTTTAAAGTGAAAACTTCTGGTAGGGTGGGGGAAAAAAAAATAGTCTTCATGGGTGTGTTTGCATATATGGAAAGGGTGTCACATTCTCAGCTGTGGCTTTATGACAGACAGAAAGCTAAGAACACAAATTACTTACTAATCTTCTTAAACATATTGCTCTGAGACCTTACCTAAAAAGCAAGTTTTAAAGGCAAATAACAGCATCTGATACTCCTCAGCTAAATTCTACTGATCAGATTTTTAAGCTCCTGTTTCTGAATTCTGTGCCCTTTGGCTACCAAAATTCCTCATCACAATAACATCAGTTCTGCTTAAATAAGGAATGCTGACTAGTTCCAACTGCATCAAGAGAGAATAAAAAGAACCATCAATAAGCACAGGAGAGATGCATCTGAAATCTACAGTCATCTCCAAAGAATGTTCTTCATCTAATAAAACATACTTTAATTTTACCACTTTTGATGCCCCTACCCTACAAAACATTGAGAAGTGGCTTTTTTTCTGTGCTGAAAAAATCATGCAACTCCTGTTGTTCTATTTGACATCATTTCCCCACATACATCTCCATGGTGTCTATAAGATCAATATTTTAAAATACACTGCAGGACTATAGAGGGAACAGTTGACAACTGGCTTCTCTTATGACCTTTACTTTCTCTTGTGATGTATCATTCAGGAAACAAAAGGTCCTAAGAGGTCTCAGCCATTAGGTACTCTATTGTCCTCTCTTTAGACAGTTGTATTCATAGATACAAGTGAGTGACATGAACTGGGTCATCTTCATATTTTCACCCTTTATGTTTGCCTTCATGAGTAAAAATGCCAAGTGTCAGTTCAATATGCAGCTTGTCCTACTCTTTGCCATGCTTTTGCATATTCTAATTGACAGCCAGAGCATGAAATCAAAATGGCTCCCAAAAGTTTTAGTGGGTATATTTGGTTTTATTTTTAAAACACATTTTTGCCTGTTTGAAATTATACCAGTAGAATGAAAGAAGTATAAGAATGGCAGAAGCTTTACCAATGATTAATGGATGAGTGCAATAATCCCATTTCTGTGAAGGGGCTCACCTGAGCAGAAACTTGCTTAAGATTTACACTTGTTTCCTTTCTGAGGGTTGGTATTTTTTAGTTATGTGTGTAAATTAAAACAAAAACTGTAAGCAATTTCCATAGAAAATGCAGCCATCACAATAATACTGAAAAATTCATTCTAGAGCTTCACTCCAATGCTGGGCCATAGTTATTCCACTATAATTTAACAGACCTTGACTGTGGCATGGTATGATTTATGTAAGTGGAGCAAAGCCCAGAGTCCTCTGAAAGTTACTTGTTCCCAGGTTTTCTTAGATTCAGAGCCACAGTGCACCAGTAAGCATTAATTCCACAAGAAGCGTGGGTGAGGTGACTACTTTCAAGTGGTCCTTTTCCAGAGGATGAGGATTAGTCAGGTACTAACAGAGCATGACAATAATTTTGTCCTGTAGAATGACATGAACAAAAGGAGCTCGCCTACATACTCAGAAATAAAGCTTTTACAACAGCCTGTAATAGTAGGGCAGATTTTCAGTTACTGAACAAATCATGTCTCTACTCAAATGACTCTGGTTTTGATTCCTTAGTGAACAACTTGGAGCTTAAAATGTATGCTAATGAAATATGTAAAGGTATCATGGATGCCCCGTTATTCAAAGAAGTATAAAATAAATGAATACATGTTCTCAAAAGATGGGGCCAGTACTTTTGAGTAGTCATTCATCAAGCAAGTGCCCGTTGGGGGGTATTTGGAATTTCATATTTGATTATACTCCTGCACTGTTTCATTAGTTCTGTTCACTTAATTATGTCTTGTCTAAATGATCACTTAAATTTTTTATAGTACCAGATTCCCTTCAAAGAAGCCAGTCATGCAGTACTAAAGACATACAGCTTTATAGGTCCTAGCAGCCATTTAAAGGAGTGGAATCCCTCTGGAGCTCGATGGAGATTTCAGTGGGCAGAAGTGCAATGAAATATTATCAATTTTGCATTACATTTATACAGAACAGGTGTCTCACTGTAAAATACTCCTACAGGTGCTGAGAGAAGATGAACCATAGAGACAAGGTAAATACTTCACTTTAGAGCAATTGTATTAGGCAGTATGGATATATTCTTGGCACCACTTGTGTTGCTTTTTCAGTTGTCACATGAAAAGGAGGGGCAGAAAAGCAAAGATTTCTTATCCCACTTGTATTAATATAAAGTTACTCACTATAAGCATCCTCGGAACAGTCAAAGCTTTATGAACCCAGTGCTGCCTGTTGAACATTGGACAGAACACAGGCTGGAAAGATTTTCAACCTTCCTGTGAGAACCACACTTTAGCCAGGGAGAACTTACTAGCTATAAGCGTCTCCAGAACATCAAAGCTTTATATAACCCAGATCAGCCTGTCTGTGTCTCACTTAAAGAGACAACACTGGACAGCACACTGCCTGGAAAGGTCATTGATATTCAGTTGATGAGACTACACGTAACAGCAAGAAAAATAACTTTCTCTGTATCAGCTCCTGAAATAACTTTGATTAATACAAGTATGTGACAATGACTATATGGCTTGCTTAGTCAATGATAACATTTAGCTCCAGGATTGTATTTAATTGATTACAAAAGCCCCAAGAGAATACAGCACAAAATACATTCTACAGGCAACTCGAGCAGTATACCCCCACGACAAACTTAACTAACAACAGAAGATTACTAACCAGAAACACAACAGCTCAACACCGCATTTAAACACACTCAGTAACCCAAAGCAAAAGCAAGAGGAAGAATATAGCTGCTTCACACTAACATGTATATACCCGGTGAGTTATACCAAAGTATAACTAGTAGGGCATAGGGAAACAGAGTAAGAATTGGTTGCTCTCCCCTGCAATGTCCAGTGGGGTGGGGGGAGACAGGGTAGCTCATAGTTGTCCTCCCAGAGATGGTGGAAGTTTTCTCCCCAATTTTTGTTCATATCCAATCTCTTTTTATACCCTATTTCTTTAGGTAGGTTAAGTGATTATAGTAAATATTTTGGGGGTGATAGACAGATGCCTGAGGGGTGGTTCCCTGGGTCTCCACAGGGTGTCACAGGGTGTGGCGAAGAAGGACTATGTCATTTCCGTAACACTCCATTCTTTGGTAACCCCATCAATATGAATTGAGCACTTTCAGGGAGCCACTGGAGTGTTTGTCCCCCTGACAATGGTTCCTGCAAGCCCCCCCTCCAGGGGCTGAGGTATTCCCCTTAAACCATCAAGAGGTTATCAGGGTTATCACCTCACATCAGTATTACTGGCAACTTCCAGAAAAAATAGAAACTTTTAGGATTAACTCTTTCCCAGTCTATTGATCTGGGTATGTTTTATATCAATGAAGAGCGATACTTAAAAAACACAACCCTCCAGCAGATAAGGCTTAAAGAAATAGGGCATTATGATCATAAAACACTTGAAATAAATTCAATATTTTTTCTGCTCAGGTAAAAGCAGTAGTGGGGTGTGGGAATGTCATTTTTTATTTATATGGTCAACCCTTGCCATGGAGTTTTTCAGCCAAATTCATGCATCAATACCATAATCATTATTCAGTCAAGTACCCACAGGGGTGTGAGAGCAGAGGAAGAAAATAGATACTCAGTGAACCTCTACGGTATATGCAATTCAGAGATGTTAATAAGCACAGTGGTGTGGAAAAGATCAGCAGACTTGCTCTGCCTCCTCCTCAGCAGTCAATGCTCTCTATGTAGACCACCGGCATCCCTCTTCTACCTTTTGCTACAAACGGAATTATTCTGAGCCAATACTCCAGTGTCAAAGGAGTGTTCTACTGAAAATGCTGGTCCTGGGACTTTCACAGCACAATGTCCTGGGCAGGCAAGGGAATGTTCAGTCTGTCATATAAATGTTTTCATTTTCATTTGTTTCAATCAAAGCCTGCATTAGTGGGACTAAGATCAAAAAATCCAGTATGACAAGGCTGTCTCTTCAAAAGAATTCATATGCTTCAGCTTAAATCCAAATTTTCAGTTAGGATGAATAATGTGAGTATGGCAGTAACAAGTCCAACAGAATGCTCACCCAGAAATTGGATTGTCTCTGTCTTTGTGTTTCCCTCACAAGATTTTTAGGGAAATTCAAATGCTTCAATTTTTGCAAGTCTTTATTCTTTAAAAAAAATTGTCTTGTAATTCTAAAAGAAATACTGTGCACTTTGTAGGTCTTTAATTTTCTTTAATGCTTTGGCCCTCAATATGGACTTAAAAAGTTATTTGAATTCAAATATTTTCATAATGAAGATGCACAGTACAAGTAAACTTATTAACAGCAAGGAACTGTAGTTAACATATGTTATCTCTCTCTACCTGCACTGTGTGCATCTATTTACTAAGCTCACTATTTTTTGTTCTGCCAGAGTACAAAGGATCTCTTGATTAAAAAAAAAATAAATAAAAGACAATCTGTGATTTCTCTTCTTGTCTGTAAAAGGTTGTGGGTAGGCTGGATAGTTTGCATATCCTAATGTGTTCTTTTTTTATACAGTTTTAATGTCTAACCATATTTTTTCAGATAGGATATTCTATGCAGGGAAGTTCTTCACAATAAGCAAAAATGAGTTCTGAAAGAGTGCTCTAATGTCTAAAAAGTATTGTTACTAAACCTCCACTTCTATTTTTCAGACTCCCCTGCAAATAACCTCATTTGTGTGTGCCTACATGGGAGAAAAGGTCAGTACACTACAGATCACTATTTGTGAAGAACAGCTGTTGTAGTCTAGCTCGCAAAGACACCTCTGGTTGCTTTACTTTCACGAAACATTACAAAAATCTTAGAACCAACTTCAAAAGTGCAGTGACTGCACTGTGCAGCTTTCTGACAATTCCTGCTCGGGCTCTACTTTTACATTAAAGAAACTCAGAATAAAAAAAGTGCTGTGGTTGGGAAAAAAATATACCCAAACCACTGACACTTAGGTAGTTACATTTAGCAGCTTCTCAAGGCTTTGATCACCTGCCACCTGCCTGAAGGTGATATATGGTTAAACACTCCCAGCCAAAAGCAGTTCCCAGGAAGAAGATATTACCACTACAAGAGTAGCAAGTGGGATTGATCATACTGCAGTACATTGAACTGTACCTCTGAGACTTCAGATTTTCTTCCTCAATACACACACAACTGTAAAAATCTGTTCTCATTTTTTTAAATGACTTTTCACCAGCTTGGATCTCATTTTTTTTCAAGGTGTTCCAAAATTTGGATGTGCAGTAAGAGAATTCTTTTTAGAAGTAAAATTATTATTACAAGTGAATACTAGAGAAAACATTAGGAAAAAAACTGAAATGGTTACCACAAGCAGGTTAATATCTACAAAGACATAGAGCTACTAAAACTTGATGGAAAGTGATCACCAGACTTAATTTTCAGAGAAGCAAGGACTCAAATTAACACAAATAAAAAGGCAAAATCTTGATCCAAAGCACATTGATGTTAATAGAAAGATTGATCAAGCTCTAATTTCCACAGACAAAGATGAGAGTGAGGTGAGGTCAGGGTTCACGGTTTGCATGGAGAAATAAATTACTGAAATATCAGCTACACTACAGCATGAACTCGGAACTCATCAGCTGTTCTGCAGTAATTGTCCCAGTGAAAAGTATTTGCTCCTTGTAACAAGTGCAAAATAAATTGCCTGTGTTCCACTGACAAGTAATCTACTTACATTCATCTCAGGTACCTAAGAAAGGCAGACAGACACCTGCCAGTTATAGGACAGATTGCAAATTGACACCTAGTCTACCATATATTAATCTATTTAAATAGCCACACCCTTTCTTGCCAACATATTGTTTGTCCTCACTATCACAAGCAAAGATGAGAAATCTAACAAAAAGTCAATAGCTGCCATGGGACTTACACCATAAACAGGTTAGACATTGTGATGGACTGAAACATCAGTAATGTCTTAAACATTGTCAAATCATAGAAAGCCTTTTTGTCAATCTGTGAGGAAGCAACTGCCCATTTGCAACCACCAAGGCACACTCCTTCCCCAGTATGCTTCCTGACTGGAATTTGGACTGTGAAGGGGAATTTGAGATAACACTATTGTCTAGTCATGTCAGATCTGACAAGAAGTAAACAAGGTTCAGGAAGGAGGAATGTATCTGTGAGGTCAGCGGGTGGTGGGGAAGAAAGGTTTTGAGTGTGTGATGACAAAATCTCTCCATACCAGAGTAAATCCCCCCCTCTCTGGGAAGACCACACACATATGACATTCATGTGAGAGGCAGCTGAGAAGGGGTCATAAACCATCAAAATGTCCTGCAGACTCATTCCTGAGGCCTTCCACCACCAGAGGACTGCATATGATCCAAGTGATGCAACGAAACCAGAGTCTGTTGCAAGAGACTGCAAGCTTCCCATCCCTCTGGGAAGGTGCTTGGCATCTCCTGAATATATACTAATCCATTGGACCCTATGTTTTCATGACACACTCACCATCAAGATGACCAGAAGAAGACCCACATGACACCACTTGGTCCACAGAGTGCTGATATTCTATCTCTCTCTCTCATTCTCTTTCTTCACACACACACACACACACACACACACACACACACACACACGCGAGTCCTTTTTCCTATTTCTTTCTCTCTCTCTTTCACTGCCTCAATTTTCATCATGGCTAGGCTTCTCAAACAAAGATTTTGGGAAGGGCTCTACCCACATGGGTGCGTTCTTCCAGCCTGCGCAGTGGATTTTTTAGGTGAGGCACAGCATGCACAGAACTGGTCCCACCCTTTACTCCCAAGGTCCATCTGCCACTGCTGAGCAAGCTTGGACAGTGACAGTGAAGTCCTCAGGACTAGAACCTACAGCCCCCGGTATTCTCAGGAGGTCTCCCATCCAAGTACTAACCCGGCCTGACCCTGCTTAGCTTCCAAGATCTGACGGGGTTGGGTGTCAGGGTGCCTCGCATTTACTGTTAAATAAAATCCATACTATTGACTTGGGCAGGTAGTCTCATTTGCACCTGAATTCGGGCAGAGGCATTTCTAATAATTTTAATAACCAGATTATAACAGACATTCACACAATAGCAATCATTACAGTACAAGGGGAAAAATACGTTAACTGAGAGTATCGTAAGCCTTGACCCACAAGGTGGTTAAGCTGGGTAATGTCTGGCAGCAGCGTGGGGGGCAATGCTGTCACCACTGATGGCACTGCCATGAGATGGGCTTTCGCTGCCTCGCTGGTCAGGGCCAAGCCTGGGTTGGCCGCTATGTGCTGCAGCCGAAAGACTCCACGCTGGTTGCAACCCAGAAGGCATCGAGCAAGTGCTGACACGTGGCAGTACCAGACCCTGATGCAGGCAATGGCTGGCTGTAGCCTCCTCCTTACCCAGTTTGACTCAAAATTCTTTTACTTAATTGATGCTAAATTACCAGATGTGATTTTAACACAGTGGGAGTCCCATTCATGGGAGTTCATTCACATCAATATCATCTTATACAGGTGGATGGATGGGCCACCTCTAACCCAGAAAAGGGACACAGGAGTGCATGTGTTTGATGGTCACTTCTGATTCTCCCTTGCTTTCATATTGATATCTGAAAGTGTCCTTTTCCCTCTTCCTCACTGACAGCCTAGTTTGGAATATTGAATATACACTAGTCAGCAGGCAAGGAAGATTGGTAAGCTAAGGGCTAGAGAATGGTGTTCTGACATAGATTCAGTTGTAGAGGGGAAAATAGCCTTTAGAATTTCCTGTAGCAGGTACAATTATTTTTGTTCAGAGGGTGATAGACTGTCACAGATATGAATCTCAGAGGAATTGAGTTTCAGGCTCCAGAGGCGTTCCTCACTTAATGTTTGGGAACAAATCCCAGATTAGTTGTGAACAGAATAACTTGATCTACACTCCCATATAAGCCTATAGCCCCACTCTAAATCCCTGAACATAAGGAAGAAGTTCCCAAATATCATCTATGTACCAGGAATACCCACATGACAGGGAGTTGTATTTTATGTGATGATGAATCACAGCAGTGACAGAAAAAATCTGGAATCTTACTTTTCAAACTAAAGGAAGTCATATATATCACATACAAGGAATGATAAACAAATTTCAAAATTTGGATTAATATGTCATCTGAGCCTGGATTCTCAGCAGATTACTACGCTACATCAATTTGCTAATTAATCAAGGGAAGCCAGTTGATGTAATCTTTTTAGATTTCAGTGAAGTTTTTGATACTGTCTCTCAAAGGATCATTCTGGACAAAATATCCAGCACAGCTGGATAAACACATCATGCAGTGGTTGAGCAATTGGCTCACAGGTCAAGCACAGAGGGTGATAGTGAGAGGGATGACATCAGACTGGTGACCTGTCACTAGTGGGGTTCTGCAGAGCTCCGTCTCAGGCCCTGAGCTCTTGAATATCTTCATCAAGACTTGGACACAGGACCGGAAGGGATACTGAGCAAGTTTGCAGATGGCATAAAACTGGGAGAAGCTGTTGACTCCCTTGAAGGCAGGGAAGCCCTGCAGAAAGATCTCAGCAAATTAAAGGACTGGCAATCAGCAACCATCTGAAGTTCCACAAGGGGAAGTGCCAGATTCTGTACCTGGGATGGGACAATCCCGAATGTATGTACAAACTGAGGAAACAGATGCTGGAAAACAGTGCCATGGAAAGAGATCTGGGGGTCCTGGTCAATGGCAAGTTGAATCTGAGTCAGCAGTGCCCTGGCAGCCAGGAGGGCCAACTGTGTCCTGGGGGGCATCAGGCAAAGCATCACCAACCCGTCAAGGGAGGGGATTGTCCCACTCTGCTCTGCACTGGGGCGGCCTCACCTTGAATATTCTGTGCAGTGTTGGATGCCACAATATAAAAAGATATTAAGCTATTAGAGAATGTCCAAAGGAGGTCAGCAGAGATGGTGAAGGGCCTTGAGGGGAAGCTGTGTGAAGAGCAGCTGAGGTCACTTGGTCTGTTCAGCCTTGAGAAGAGGAGACTGAGGGGAGACCTCATCGCAGTTACAACTTCCTTGCGAGAGGAAGAAGAGGGGCAGGCACTGATCTCATCTCTGTGGTGACCAGTGATAGAACCCAAGGCAAAGGCCAGAAGTTGCGTCAGGAGAGGTTTAGGTTGGATATTAGAAAGTTCTTCACCCAGAGGGTAGGTGGGCACTGGAACAGGTTCCCCAGGGAAGTGGCCACAGCATCAAGCCTGACAGAGTTCAAGAAGCATTGACAATGTTCTCAGGCACATGGTGTGACTCTTGGGGATGGTCCTGTGCAGGGCCAGGAGTTGGAAGCAATGATCTTTGTGAGTCCCTTCTAATTCAACGTATTCTGTGATACTGTGAATTTACCAAATAATTTTATCTGAAGGAAAAGTAAAATTCAACTACATACTCAAAACCAAGTAAGAGAAAATGATTCCCTCTTGACTCTCCAAATGAATATAATATCCTTGATATATCAGTATTGGCACTTACCAGTATAGGGCTGAACCCAGGTCAGCAAATGCCTAGTACCTTTCCTGTGCAGATGTTGGTATTCCTGAAGTTATTTCCCTGGACTATGAGATGAGAAAAAAATAAGGAAATTTGACCACTGCTGTAGAGAACCACAGACCCCCTTGCACAATGTCAAAAAGACTCCTCACCATGGCAAATTCTCGTGTCCCACTTTTTTGAAGATTATATTTCAATATTTCTACATGTGAATTATATACACACAATCCTACCAAAATATTGGATTACTAAAAATCAGTTTACTATGGGATTACATAAATACCATACTATGTATCCAGTGACTAACTGCACATAGTGTGTGTGATGTCCTGACTTGAGTGAGCTCAGCTCAAAAGGCACCTGCACAAAGCTTTTCAAAGCAACTGCAATAAATTTTGCTGGTTGTGGGAAACCTTATAAAAATTAAATAATGTCATGTTTTATAAGCATTTCATTCAATGTAACTAAACACATGGATAGCATTGAGGATGATATTTAACTTTTTCCATGTGCAGATTTAATACTGCATGAAAATTGGAGTCCCCTATTGCTAATTTTGCACCATGTGGTAACTATTTAGTTTTTTTTAAAATGTTACTGAATTACAGGGTTAAATTACAGAACACAGCAACCACCAGTGGGCGTTGGGTGTATGTATGTCCCTGTAGCTTAGCACAAGGTCACAGATACTTGCATTAAGTTATGACAGTATTTCTATCGTAGTACTAAGTTAACAGAGGAAAGAACATGCTAGTTTACAAGATCACACTCTAAAGTATTCTAAAAATAGGGAATACTAATGTCAGATTTGATTGATGTGACTGCATCGGGTTCCTGTAATTTTTAGTACACCTGTGATAATAACATGCTATACAGAGGTACGTATGATGCTGGTGGAAAGCTGTGCTAGCATACATAGCTCAATTAAATCAAGTTAGATTAATTTATACAGCTGTGCAGGTCCAGATGTACAATGAGAAGTGTTCATGGAAGTTGAGGCTAGAAGCATTCATACCATGGAAATCATGGAAAAAGTGTGGGTTTTAGCTTCCCTCACAGGTTAGTTTACAATCTTAATCAAGCTTTTTGGAGAGAGAAGCGCTTTTACAGACCCACTGCAAACCACCACAGAAGGAAATGAAATAATCACCAGAAACACTTCATTCTTTCAGAATCAGTGACGCAGACCATTTATTTCTAGTGGGTGAGTGCAACAGATCACTGTTGTCTTTAAAAGTACAATATCTTTTAAAATTTAACTAAAGCTGGTTTTTTTTCTCTATATGCTACCATACATCAACACTATGATATCTGAACACATTTCTCAGAAGCAGGAAAAATTCTGTGAGATCCTGTGCACTCCAAAATTGTGTACAAATATACTGCATTACAAATATACTGAATACAAGTTTTATGGAGCATTAGAAACTCTCTTGAAGCATCCAAATTCACATTTCCCAAATTAGTTTTTCTTTACTTACCACAGCTTGGTGTTGTTTGAGACAATGCTGACAGCAATGCAACAGACCATAATAATAATAGTATTGATAAGAATGTATCATAGAATCCAATTCCTAGCAATGTGAGATGAACATTTTAGCTACTGTTTTTAGAAGAGTCAATGGTAATTAATGTTTCCTTAGTCAGGTTCAGTGATTCTCTCCTAGTCATTGTCTCTCAGTATTGAGGGGAGCAAAGATTTCTCTTACAGTTTCTACTACTCAGTATTTGCAAACACATCCATAGTAAAAAAGTGGGTAGCAGTAAAGAATAAATCCCAGTTATCTGCCATTGTATTCTCTCTAGACACATTACTTACCTAAGGGAGTAAAAAGAGGAACGTGTGAGTTTACTGCCTTATACACTGCCAGTTCCAACTTCTATCTGCTCAAACCCTCTGTAGTAGTAGCAGTAGTAGTAGTGGTAGTACTGAGCAATAAAAAGTAGATAGAAGCAGACCCTCCCCTTAAAAATCATATGCAAAAAGAAAGATGGAATCACAAAGAAAGAATGAAGAAAGAAAAAGTTATGGGGGACACCCATACAGGAAGGGAGGAGAAAAGAGACAAAAGCAGAAGGAGCAAGAAAAGCATAAAGTAAGTATCAATTCCTATGATTTCCCTTTAAAAAAACCTGTTCAAGACATTGTGTAAAGTGCTGAATCCACTTTCATGCATCTGTTCAGTAAGGTTTGTATTCTGGAGAATTTTAGGATAGAAAACCCACTACTTCTGCCCCAGGACTCAAAGGGGCTCAGTTTCAGAACTAATTCTCAGAATATTCTTTCACCTGAGCATGAACTCAGAGCCTTGAAACACTTCCCTGTCCTTGTATCAATAACTCCAATGTGTATTTTTCTGAACAGTATTAACAGCCTTTTGATACACATTTCCACACATATTTTTAGCTCTTTTTGTATTTAATGTTCCTGTGTTTTCCTTAGCATTTTTGTTTACAGAAGAAACTTTGCAACCATTAAATTGCATATTTAACTATGGGACCATTCAGACAGCATCAGTCCGGCCTTTACGCTTTTTTGTGCTTGATATCAGACATAAAAACTAATTTTCCTGGCTAACTATTTTTTGGCATGAGACAAATATCCAAGACCATAGTATTTTCTAAATATTAATTGGACATTGCAACTACAACTGTGTGGACAAGCAGCACTACTTCCCCCTCTTTTGTTAATAATGCCAAGCTCCCAGAAGCTCATTAACAATCTTCATCTAGACAATTATTTAAGCATCATGTCTGATGAACAGGATATGGGTCT
>JAOXXN010000471.1:41447257-41457536 GCA_026770055.1 Myrmophylax atrothorax
GAGGCTCGGCCCGAACGCCCATTCCCCCGCCCCGCCGGCGACGGGACCCGCGGGCTCCCGGCGGGACAGGGGGCCGGGCCGGGCCGGGCCGCAGCCCTCGGCTCCCGGCGGGACAGGGGGTCGGGCCGGGCCGGGCCGCAGCCCTCGGCTCTCGGCTGTGATAGGGAACCGGGCCGGGCCGCAGCCCTTGGCTCCCGGACGCCGAGAGAGAGAGAGAGCGGTGGAAGGGCCGGGTCGGGTCGGAGGCACGTTATCATTTCTTTGCATCTCCCCTTGCAGCAAGAAAAAGCACAAGCAGAAGAAAAGGAAAAGGGAAGAGGATGCAGCAGAGCAGCTTGATATTGTTGGTGAGCTGCTTTCCAGGAGTAAAGTGACAATGTGGAAGCTGTTGGAGATATAGCAGAAGCTGAAGAGATTGTTACAAGACTGTAAACTAAGTATAGTTCCTATAGAGATTTTTAACTATTTCTCACAGTATGTTAATTGTATATTGGCATCTTCCTAAACGCCAGATGGACCTTCTGACATCAGCAGGGTGGATTTAACACATATGTTTTTTAGCAAACTTCCCAGTGGTGTTTACTTTAGGAGAAGAGACGTTGTAGCACTGTAGTGCAGTTATTTAATGAGTGCATTTTATGTTTGTACTTTGCACCTTCTGTTACTATTAATTTTAAAATCACCTGTGCATTCTGTTCTTAACTCTGCCAGAAGTTATTTTCTGACATTGTTCTTTAGTTCACTCAAACCTTCAATCATTTCAAAAGGAAGATTCTTGGTTAGTTTGTTTTTAATTTGACATACTTGCTTGACTGCTGTGATGTGTTCCCATTATAAATTTGCTACTGTTAATTGAAACTGAAGGCACAAACATTAACCAGTAATAAAATACAACTACTTTTCATAATTACTTTTTCATAAAATAGAAGGATCAAAGTGTGTATGCTCATGAGCAATAACCTGACAGAGTGTTGCCCCTTGGCACTGCCATGTTCTTGATTGATGACAGTTCACAAACAAAAACAGCTAAAAAAGAGCCACAAAATCATGAGTGACACAGATGTTTACTGTAACAGAATGCACATTACGGGATGAAGGTAATTTTTTTATTATATGTACATAAGCATAAGATAAAGTAGTGCAGGGGGAAGTCATCCTTGTTCCTGTATTAAAACAAATTACGAGAAAAAGGGCGCTTGTGTCTTACATTAGAAGAATGGTACAGATATTCTACATTCTTTAGTTTAGCCAGATTTTTCAGAAGTCTGAGAAATTTGAAAAATTTATACATTGCTCTGTGATCCCTGGCTATGTGGGCAAGACAAATAGTTCTTTGTATTGTATAAAAACAGGGAAAGGTTATTTCTGCCCATGGCAGATTGACTTGTCAAATTTACCATGTGAAAAAAAACTACATTCAGATTGAATAATTGAAAGTCCTTATTATCTTAATCAGGTAGGAAATATTTGTAAGACAGTACACAGGGAGAAAGTTTTACTATTCAAAAAAATATAAAAAGCATAATTCTAAGTCATGCACATGTAAGGTTATCTTTAACTTTGGTAGGATTTTGCAGGACTTTGCAAACACAGCTTGGCTTGAACAACTGAAGTCTCAGGATTACAGCTCACATGAAGTAATTTAACAGCAAGAGGAAATAGATTATCTGCTTCTGTTGTGCTGGAGTATCTAATAATGATTGAATATGACCCCGAAAATGTAGGAGACTGATCTAGAGGGGGGAGAAAAAACCTTTCCTTGGAAGGTGTATCTTTGCTGTGTCAGCTGAATAAATCGGCTTGCTCTGTGGACTAACACAAAACAGGAATAAAGCGCAGGGCGTGTAACTAGGGATGCCAGGGTGGGGACAGGAGCAGGACTTCCTGATGCAGCAGCAACACCATTCACCGTTAAATTGGCTCTGGACTATAACACACAAAGATCTCAAGATAGCAGTAGAAACTTTAGAACTTCAAATTCTTCAGAGAAGACATACAAATATAATCTCTTGAGCTACTGTAATGAGAATTTGTGATTACTCCATTAATAAACTATCATGGTTTTGTATTACAGGAAATTGGTGGGCTATCAGTAATTTTGGTGAAATTACAGGAACTATAGCAATAGAAATGGATAAAGGAGCTTACATCCATGCCCTTGACAATGGCTTGTTTACACTTGGAGCACCACATAAAGGTTTGTTTCAGAAAATTTGAAAATACGCCATTTTAATAATAAAATACCTAAAAGCATAAAACTAGCATCACTTAAAGGCAAGCAGTTTTACAGCTAAAATAATGCAGTAGTTCTAGACAAAACATGCAGATAACTTAATGACTACCAATCAGTTTCACTCATCTAGTTTCTTGCTGCTTTATGTGTATAGTAAATTGAACTGCACTGAAGATGATTACCTGTTAAAGGCCATACCACTTGCTGGATAAAAAGCACTATAATTTGTATTAAATCCTATAAAATCTTTATGGTGTCATTTGAAGAGTGAAATTCAAGGTAGATGAGTATTAAGGCTTATTGCTGTGTCCTCATCTCAATGTACTTGTTTTGTTGTTGCCCAAGAGGACTTCTGATGTGCTGGGATAATTAGCTTGTTCTTTGAATTTGAGAGCCATTGCTCAGGCACAGACTGTAACCCTGACAGTGTGTATGTTTCACCTCCAGGATGAGATCACAGCAAGGATAACAATATTCTCTCATTTTGGTTTTGAGGGATGGAGAGGCTAGTAGCTTTCAGGATACTGAACTGTTGCCATAGCTTGAACCATAATGCATTTTAATAAAAAAGTAACATTACAAGGAGGTTAAGGTTTTCAAAGGCACCAGGAGAATTAGAAAACGTTCTCAACTGCAAATTTCTTTATGTAAGGGTCGTCTTTATTGTGTGTCTTGTTCTAAGCACTCTAAATATATGAACATAAATGAGTTACCTGTATTTTTCAAAAGTGAATACTCAATAAAGGAATTTTTAAAGAACTAAATACTTTCCATAGTATTTAGCAATGGTCAATGTTTAATTATTTTTGAAACTGCAGTATTAATAGACTAAAATATTTTATGTTTAATACTTCATACTTAACTAATGGACGTTTTTTTCCGCAGATGATGAAGGCCCTAGTCCTCCTGAGCAGTTTACAGCAGTAAAGTTGTCTGATACAAGGTAATTACTGTAACAATGTTTCAAGTTTTGATACCTATCTTGGGTTTTGTGTGAGTACATGTTTTAATACTCTCTTTAAATACATTCCCGACTAATAGATGTGTTTGTGATGTGTTGGATATTGGGAATTGCACAAATTAAAAACATTCTATATTGTTTTCCTGCACTTTCTCTTTGAGGATTGCTCTGAAATCTGGTTATGGCAAATATCTTGGTATAAATTCAGATGGGCTCGTTGTTGGACGTTCCGATGCAATAGGATCAAGAGAGCAGTGGGAACCTGTCTTCCAAGATGTAAGCTATTTGGAATAGTTCATTTGATGTTTACATAGAGTTTTGAGTTCATCTGTGTTGGTATTTTTTGTCTTTGAAGTAAAACCCTTTCACAGTCTGTGACATATTGTAACTTTTAATATTATGTTTTCCTAATTCAAATGCATTTTTTATAATGGGAAGTTCTTAAAATACTTCAAGTTACTGCATTTTTGGCAGCTATAAGCATCTTAAGAAGGGAGGAGCCAGCAAGTCTGCTGGCTAGCTGTTGAAGTATCCATACATAAAAGAATAAAACACATTTACAGTGACTTTTGGTGTATTGTAGAGGATAAATGTTATTAATCAAAGATTATATACAATCTCATTATACTAACAATGTGGGATGTTATTTTTGCAGAAGAAAATGGCATTACTAGCCGCAAATAGCCGTTTTATTAGATGTAATGAAGAGGGAGATATAGAAGCCAAAAGCAAAACTGCAGGGGAAGAAGAAATGATAAAGGTAATCTCTAATTTGTAGAATTAATACAGGATTGGGAGGGATATTCAAACAAGCAGGTGTCTGTCTGCTACACTTTATTGTTAGACAGTTCTAATTGCTTTCTGTAAGCTGTCAAGGGATTTGGCCACAAGAAAGGTGCATAAATTCTCAGTACTTCCAGTAGAGATAGGAAGATATTTTACCATTGCAGAAAGGAAAGATGTTAAAGGGCAAGACAGTCTGTGCAATATTGCAGGTAGTTCTGAATAGCTTGGTATGGAAGAGATGAATTATGACTGAATCTGGGACAGAGAAGGGTCTACCAGAATGATGCAGAAGGGGAGATCTTTTAAGAGAATCTAAAAAGACTATTTTGACTTTATCTGAACATGGACAATATATGTGTCTCTGCACACAGAGATAGGTGTCTACTAGTCAGAGCAATAATATTTTTAGGTCAATCTCTGACTTGCCCCTGCCAAAACTTCTTTCAAATTAAGGCAATTATGTCTTACAGTAGTATGAAGGATTACACTTAATATTCTCCATATTTGCTTTGATTGTAGAGGTCTCTAGCTAACCAATTTGAAAGCTGTGACTCTCATTCTGTACGAAGGATATGTTGTCATCTTTAACCTGTAACTTGCAGTTTTAAAAATATAGGTGTTTTTGTTTTAATTGTTTTTTCTTTTTTATCTCAATTACTAGATTCGTACTTGTGCTGAAAGAGAAGCTAAGAAGAAAGATGAAGTTCCACAGGAAGACAAAGGAAACGTTAAACAGTGTGAAATCAATTATGTGTATGTACTTTAGAGCCAGTAACACATTCAAGTTCCTTTCTTCACTTCTCTTTGGGGCCATCTTTGGTGAAAGGGTTACACTCCCACACAGCGTTTCACTTGCTTTTCCCTCAACAGGACAAGGGAAGAAAGTAGGGTGAGAAAAAGGTCATGGGTTGGGATACAGACAAGGAGATCACATACCAGATACTGTCACAGGCAACAGACTCAACAGTGAAAAATTACTAAATTTGTTGTCTGCTAAATGGATTTGGGTACTGAGAAAGAAAGACAAAAACTAAAAGCACCACCATTCCTTCCCTCATCTCCCAAGCTCACGTTCACTCCAGGCTCCTCTACCTGCTCTCCTAAGCAGGATGGGGTATGGGTCAATACACAGTGGTTCTTTTCAGCCACTCCTTTCCTCTCCCACTTTTCCTGCTGTGGCATGGTCTTATCCATGGGTTGAAAGCTGGTATCTGCTCCTGTGCCTGAAGCATCTCCTTCCTCTTTTTTTCTGTCCTTGATGTTCACACTGCCATTTTGCACTTTTAGGTTTTTTCTCTTCTCTTCTGCCTCTGTGGCATTTTACCCTTTCTTAAATAAGTTTTCATAGAGGTGCCACCAGCTTTGCTCATTGGACTTGGCTGTGTCCTGTAGTGGGTGTGTTGTAGAGCCAGCTCTGTCCAGCACAGGGCAGCCCTGGCCTTTTCTCACAGAGGAAACCCCCGCAGCTCCCCCGTCAGCAACTTCCACCTACATCCAATACACTTTTGCTCCATGATTTCTTATGGTAGTAGTTGAAGAATTTGTAACCACTTCATGCTAATCACATAGGGGTTCATTCCTGTTTAGACTGCAAGAAAAATGAAACCTGAACAGTTTTTACCTATGGAAGCCTTAGTGCAACCTTGGTACTGGGATGGTTTGCTGGATTTTATTAGGCCAGTTGTCTGCTGCATAGTAAAAAATAAAAATCTTATCACAGCTGTTTTATTGAAACACAAAATTTTAAAGACGTTTTCCTTTTTTTTCCCCTCTCCCTTACAGAAAGAAATTCCAAAGTTTTCAAGACAAAAAACTTAAAATAAGCAAAGAAGATACAAAAGCCCTTAGAAAAGCCAGGAAAGAAGGCACTTTTCATGAAATGCTGCTTGACAGGTACTTCAAAATACAAGGAAATAGTGTACTGATTAAAAAAACTACCAGAAGATGGAATTACAGTAAACCTGGGGTACAAAAGAGGGCTAGATTCCAGGGGAAGGTTGTTGAGCTCGTCTTCTCTAGTGAGTGTTGTGCCTGAGTTCTTGGGTTAGGGGGTTTTTTATCTGAATTTTCTCTATTTTAGCTGGAGTTTGCAGGTTTGGATTTACCTGCAAATTAATTCTTTTAAAAATCTTTAACTGTTGTTCAGTGTGTTTAGTACAGAGTTGTTGAGGGATTTAATCTTTTTAATCCTAAAACTTAAACTAATCTTTAACAGTTTTCAATACCTATGGCACCAGAACATTTTGGAGAGGCAGAAGTTGCATTTTAAAGAGAAACAGCATTTATTGAGGACTGTCTGTTTTATCTACTGAAAATATGTGTATTTTTCTCACTGAGCTGAGACTATAGAAACTGTCTTGAATTTTTAAAGGCTTTTATATCAGTATATAGTATAAATACTTGCATTGATTTAGTGGGTGGAATGCAGAAAACTATTTCTGATAATTGCAAGTGATGTGAGAACACTCTTGGGCTATCACAGATGGTCAGCTTCAGAACACACTGAATCTGAATTCCGTTCCTCAGAGGAGACAAAATGCAATTCATGCTGATTTGAAAGGAAAGACAAGGTTAACTTTAGACATTGCAGTTATATTGCCTTAGAAATACAAAGTTAATTAAAAAATCCAAAGTGGTGTTAAGCTTTTATATGTGCTTTGAAGTAAAGTTTAAGGAAAATTGCTTTCGATGCATTCTTAATGCTTTGAAGCAGATAAAACACCCAGATCTAATTGTATTTGGTCTTGACGTAAATTTTCTTTTATTCACTCTTTCCATACAGGAGAGCAAAAGTGAAAGCAGATAGATACTGCAAGTGACATCCAGCTGGTCCGTTTGCTTCTGCGTCTTTGATAGGGTCAAACTGAAAGCAAGAGTGAAATATTTTATCATTTTTTTTATTTAAGGCATTTTTTAAGTATCTTCAGAATTATATTAAAATTTCCTCACAAATGAATTACCCACTTATAAAACGTTATTAACTGTATCACCTCTGTATATTTGGTTTGCATTAAGAGAATGGCTCCAAGAAGAATTAAAGGTGTATCAATTAGCAATGGTAAGCCATTTGCCCTGGGAGACCAACTGTACACTGATTAGTCCACAGAGAAAACTCCTTGGCTTTTAGTGGTCTTGAAGGCAAATAGTTGGCTTTTCCAGGGAACTCTGGATGTAACCCGATTGCTCTCAAATAAAAATCAACACACCACCAATGGGTGAGCCGTGTAAGCATAGCTTTTTACCAGCAGCAGAAAGGGTCAAGTACGTGAACTGATTGTATATGTAGCTTAGGGGCTTTATCAATTGCTGTGCTTATCCATACGCTCTGTGACAATGTAAAGAAGAGGGCTACGCTGCCTTTTCCACAGTGAGTAAAGGCCATATTTTGAGTTCCTGTATTGATGGAAAAGATACACTGCATGTGCTCAGGTCTTAGAGAGGTGTGAGTGCTGAATTTATAGGGAGAAGGCCAAAAGCTAGAAATAAATAGATGACTGTTGGCAAATGTTCCTCATTAGCTAGTTCTTGTTTGTAGTTACCACACTACATGTCCCTCCCCAGAAATGTAAGTAACGTGATGTACAACCATTCCAACGTACGGACCTGGAAGTGACGCACTGTCAAAACTGCTCCCAGAACGCAGAGGCAGCACTGCAAGGAGCAGGCTGCAGGCCAGAGTGACTACTGGACAGTTCATTGCAGGTGTCATTGATCTACAATCACTGTGAAAAATAACATCTGAAGTGAATGCTGATAGTTTAAGTAGATTGATATTACAGCATCTGTTTTTCTATGTTTGAATAAAAACTTGTCTGGTAGAACTCACAAAAATGATTATTTCGGGTATGGATGCATCTGGAAACGCAAATCTGCTATGCTGGTGGGAAGGGTGCTGAAAGGAGTACTCAGCAGTTGAATAAGAATTAACCCTGTCAGGGAATTTTCCACTTCATATTGGTCTAAGTAGGAGAATGCAAGGTGTAGGTGGTGTAAGCTATAAGTGCCAGTAGGGGAAAATTGTAACTGAGGGGCATCTTTGCTACAGATCTAGGAATAAGGGAAGCAAAAAGAAATGGCAGAGCAAATTAACTGAGGCTGTCCCAAGGAGAGAAGGAAGTACTAGAATTGGCAGAGGACTGGCAGCCTTGCAGGGAATAAGGACATTATAGTAGCAATGGGGTTGCCCTCTGTGTCGGAACCAATGATACACTAGATTCTTGCTAAAACATGTTCTGCAATAACACAGAAACAGTAATCAGAGGAATTCACTGGAAATCTGGTCCCAGGAAAATGAAATCAAAGGTATGACATGACAGTGAAGATTAGTGTATGTGTATTTAACACATGCTGTAAGGAGTCCATTGAGATACTTTCCCATTGGAGGTATTCATGGTGTCATCTTGGTGAAATGTCTTGGCAGTATTGTTAACACAGAAAGCTTTAACAGAAAGAAAAGGGGAAGTGCAGCGTTGGCTTCTGGAGGAAGGAACAGATCTGGAGAGTGATAATACAGTTGTGGAAAGGTGAGTATGAGCAGAAGGGTAGATGCAGTGACACCAGATGCACACCAGCAAGTTAACTGCACATCTTAAGAAACATTTTTCTTCTGACTTAACCTAGATTTTTAAAAACTGCCAGAAGAAACCTAGACAACAAAACGGAGGGCCTAAAGTACTGGAGTGGACCTTGGAGACAAAGCATTCTGATAGGAACACAGCAGAATAGTCACAAGCAGAGAAACATGGGTACTGGAAGGTGTGAACTATTTCTTTACCAGTGGCAGAACTAAACCAGAATCATAAAGAGGCTTCAAAAGAGTATCCTGTGAATTTGTAATTTGACAATGGCATCCTTTTGTCTTCAGAGCATTCGGAAAGAGTTTTTCATTTTCCAAAGTAATTTATTTTCTACTATTAAAAGTGTACTAAAATGGTAAAGCATCTAGACAAAAGATTGTAAAGTACCTAAAAGCTGTCTGCTCCAGAAATAAAAGATGAGCAAAAGCGGCTGCAGGTGTTTAGAAAATAACACAACCAGCTTAATCAGACACTTTCTTACCATAGTCCATAATAGTACATTGAGATATGTTCAAGTAAATACAGGATTATTGTCTTGTATATGTTTGTTTTCAACTGAATTTTTCTAGACCCTGCAGAACCTGCCTGATTTCCTATTTTTGAAAGAACACTCCCATGAAAATCTAAGGTTTATCCTGTTACGTTGTAATTTTCCTCATTTTCTAAATCCACAGACTGGTTCTGTGTCTTCTTTCACCAGTGATTAATGCTTTTCTGCCTTGGTCTCTAAACCTCTGTGCACTTCCCAGCTTATTCTCTGAGCTGGCTCCTCCCTACATACTTGTATTCCCTCCCTTCACCCAAGGCTTTTGGCTTTCCCACATTACAATACATTTCTTCTGCCCTTTCCTGTTTCTTAATTTCTGCAGTTCCATGCAGCTTTCAAATCAACCTTCTGTCAAGGATTTCCCTTCTTTGTCTAACCACCCCCGGTTGGTTTTGTAAGACAGTTAATTGCACAGGCAATTAAGTCATGATATTTAAAGACTCACTTTTTTTTTCGTGTGCCCAAAAACATGTGACACCTCTTGGTCACTACATAAAGCACATGACACAAGCTAAAACACAGGCATCCTGGAAGACTTTGAGTGTTTTTTCATTGTGCTTCCCACAACTGTTGCTAATGTATAGGTTTGTTAAGTGTTAATTTGTTTGCACTAAAATGATACCTTTTATTCTAAGGTATTTGGAGTATGCACTGTATTTGGCTGCTGGCTTGTACTTTATATTAAAACAAAAATTACAAGAACCTGGTCTAATGGGTAGTGACCCTGCCCAAGGGAGGGAGATTGAAACTAGAGGTCTTTAAGATCCCTTCCAACCTAAAATGTTCTCTGATTCCATGAAAGAGATACCATTTATGTGTAGTAATGAACGAATAATAGGCAAGGTGCTTATAGCTGGATACATCTCATGCCCTGTACTTCTCATTAGTCTGGCCACTGGCCTGTTCCCTGAGCTCCTAAGCAGGCAAAGATAAAGAAAACTCTATCCTAAAGAAGGCGCCTGCCTGGCATCATATTACCACAAAGCCTGCATCAAATCTTCCCAAGCACACAGAGTAATTAAAAATCGCAGTATTTACGAACTGAAAACTGGTGCCACGGGTTTGCCCTTAGTGTTTCCAAAGAGACGCGATGTTATTTTAGATTTCCCTGCACAGAGCTCCCTTCTGGTGGAACTGTGCCCGATCCCCACCTCCTGGGCTGTGCCGGCCCTGCC
>JAOXXN010000471.1:41463975-41477616 GCA_026770055.1 Myrmophylax atrothorax
CCCGAGCGGCCCCTCGGGTGTCCCGCGAACCCCTCTCGCTCCTGCGGCCGGTTCCGTGCGCGTCTAAGGGCTCAGGGGTGCCTCGTTACACCCACCAGAGCGGCGATTTCCGAAAGGAAGGTTAAGAGGGGCTTGCCGCAATTGCGCACACCTCTGAGAGTGTTTGCTGTAGCTCACCCAAGGGCAGAAGGGTAGACCAGGTGGGCTTGCCGTGTCATTTCGTGTTCTTTCGGCTGTTTTGTTGTTGTTTTGTGGTGGGGTTTTTTTACCTGAATAAGTGAAATATTTAACTTCTGGTGGAATTGTGAAGTGGGGTAGGCGGGTGTGGTTATTTGGAACAGGCTGGCTTCCATCTGGGCATGTAAACAGGTGCTCTTGCTTCCTGGTGTGTTTTTTATTTCTGAAGCAGCAAAGCACTCTTTTATCTCTTCAGTTCCTGAATCTCCTCATCCTCTGTGAAGAGGACAGGTTTTAAATATTTTGGATTTCAAAATAATATTTTGTAAGGTATTTTTAAATATTTTTGGAACATACTACTTCCTTTATTTTTTTCATGTTTGCTCTATTACTTTTCCTAGCAAGTTATATTGATATCAGGATGAGTATGGGGTTTGTGAGAGGGAGGAACTGCAGGAAGGGACGGTACACATCTGGATGCCCCATGTTCTCTTTGCTTCCTGACTACACAGAATTGAACTCTCTTCTCGCTTCTGTCTTCTCCTCTCTCGCCTTCCAATCCCATCCTACCCATCTCAGAGAAGCTTCCCAGTACTATAATCCATCTCCAGCTTAAAACACCTTCAGAATTTTAGCCAAAAGTATCCTGGGGTTTGGAGTGGTAGGAGAAAATGCCAGCTATCAGTGAAGTCTTATCATTAGAGCTTGATTTTGCTTTTGATTGCACATCTTTGCTCTTGTATCTAATCCACTCTGTTCAGGTTGCAGATTGTACTGCTGTGCAGCCAGATACCAGGCTTGGATATGTTATTTTTGTTTGACATGCTGCGTTGCATCATTTACTGAAGAATAACAATAATTGTCTTCCTACATACAGCTGTTTGGGTTCTTTTCATTAACAAAGAACATAAAAGCTAAGTGTCTTGAATTACACCTCAGTGGTACAGACTGTCAGTCCTTATAGCTTTCAGCCCCCTCAACCATACTGAACTTTTTGTCCAAACTGCAATTTAAATTGGCTTGGTCACCATTCCTCCAGAGCTGCAAGAGTACTCAAAACTCTGTGTTCAGAAGGGTGAACAGCGCTGGGACTGCTGCAGCACGAGAGAGTGCTGCATTGGCATTGTCCTGGGAGGGAAGAGCAGCAGAGAGAAAAATGTGCTAGACCACAGAGTTCATAGACCAAAAGATGCTGAGTATAACAACTTGACTGAAGTAGTTTGAATGCAATGTCCTTATCTATGGAATTGTACTTAATAACTTAAAAGAGGTAATTTTATATTTGTGTTTACATATGAGGATGAGAAGCACTGAATATTAAGGAAGGATGCCAGAGATGGTCCGCCTCCAAAATATTTTTGAGGGTAATAAAAAAAGTGGTGGCACTCTTTGGACTGGACAAGCAACATTCAGTCTATTTCATATTAATGAAATTGGGCTAGGTGTCAAAATATTTGCTCAACAGTCATTAAACCATGCATTAATTTTCTTTATTGCAGTGAACAATAACTGCTATTACTAAATTTTTTTTTCCCTAGCTAAGGAGTTCATCTCAACAGTTTGCTGGCTATTTTGTTCCTGTTCCACTCTAATTTTTTTCACAATATAAATCTTCTGTGCTACTTCCATTTTTTTCTTTTTATTTCCATCTTTCTCCATATCATGTTCTCTCTCTCCTCCACTATGTTTTCTTGTTATCTTCTTTTTAGTGTTTTAATCACATGCTGCCACACATCTGATTTTGACTCATTATGTACATCCAAGTTTGAAAGTCAGCAGTACGTCAGATAATGAAAATATGCAATCTACTGGCAACAGTAGATTTTTTTTTTTTTAAAGTAAAGCAAGCAGCAAACAAAGAGATCACAGTACCAAGCCTGACAGAGTTCAAGAAGCACTTGGATGATGCTCTCAGGCCAGGGATGGGTTTCTTGGGGTGTCTTGCACAGAGCCAGGAGTTGGACTTGATGGTTCTTGCGGGTCCCTTTCAACTCAGGATATTCTGTGATTCTATGATACAATAGTTTACCTAAAGAAGCTACTAATAATCTTGACTTTCTTCAGATATCTCAATCAAGCAGTTTTGGAAGATGTACAGTTTGTTTCAGGAATTATTGGTTTCTTTAACTTGCTTTATATATAAACAGATGAGAAATCGACAATTACTGCATGTAAGGAGGAAACATTTTCTCTATTACTTCCCTCTTTAACTGTTGCTTTCTTCATCTCTTTTGTGGCTTGGGTTGCAAAGGGCTAGGAAGATAAAAATAGCTGCAAATACAGGATTAAAATCTCAGGAAACAGTGTCAGGAGTGACAAAGCATTTAGCGCCTGAAACATCACTTACAGTCCTGTGAAATTAATCTGCCTGGTTGCCACGGTTTCCTCTGTGTGCGCATGGCCTGTACTGACAAATCAACTGAATTTTCATCCATTTCAGTTAACTTTTTGTTACAGGCTTTATCTGTCAAGAAGCTTGTTTTTGAGAGCACATTCTTCCTGAAGGTCCAAGTCTGTGCACCGATTGCAGTAGGATGTTTATGTACTGTCGCTTTTTTGCATTGGTTTTAGTATCGCAGGATGGAAAATGTCACAAGACAATTGCATTAATACTGTTAAGCATTTGTCTGGCTTTGCACAAAGCCTCTGACTTTTGTTGCCCAACTAGTCATCTGATACACTTCCCAAAACAAGAACCTCCTTGTTTTGACACTTCTTCGTTTTGAAAATTAAATGGAGTTTGACCTTTTGTTCCAGCTATGCAAAAGCTATAACTGCACTGCAGTGAAATCTAGGAAACATGTTGCTCCTGGTCCTATACCTTCATCTTACGTGTTGGAAAACCAAAATTCATTTCATGCTTTCTTCCAGCAACTGGAAACAATACAAAGAGAAAGCACATGGTAACACACAGAAATCAATCCCAGTTAGAATTCCTGTTCCCAGTTGTAACAAATTATGCCAGCATTTAAAGTCTGGGACATTGTGTAAGACACTGTGTTTTCTATATTAATGCATTAAAAACAGATAATTTGATTAGCCCAAAGAGAACATGGGCTTTAGTTAGCTTGTTTGTTCCAGTTACATCGCTGCTGGAGGTCTTGTCTCAGTTTTCATTGGAGCCAGAATGCATTATAAGGACACACTTGTAAAGTAATCTAATTAACACACCCAAATAAATATTTGAAATTGAGGATGCAGAGTAAACAAAATGGTGAAAGCATCCCTACATATTTTTGTCTCTCTTCTGTTTCCCAAACACCTGTGCTTTGCAAGCCTTTGTATGGACTCCCGGAACAGCACATGTACTTTTGCTTTTTCCTAGTGGGACATGTTATGCTCTAAGGAGCTTACTGAACTTCTCAGACGGCTTATAGAGACCAAATCTGGTTTATTCTCAACTGGCTTGAAGCACAAGTGTGGGCACCTAGTAGGCATTTGCTTGTATTCCACTGGGTAAAACATGCAATTATAATTGTGGCATATATATGCATATGTTTATGTATTTATATGCATAGTTTATGTAATTGATGGGAAAACACCCTTGCATTCACTTTGAGTACAACTAAAATAGTTCTTAAACTTTCACTTGTAACTAGCCATGCTTATAGGAATGAAAGTAACTATTTTTTAGTTATATTTCTGAAACACACCTCTCATAATATTTAGCACCACTTCAGCAGCACTTTTCCACACTAAATCAAAAGCCCTGCTGTGTAGCTCATTCCACCAATGAATAACATGGTCAAAGTTCAATGTGCTTTCCCTGCCTCAGCTACACAGTGAAAACTTAGCACTAAATATAATTAGGAATGACTAGAAAATGGGATTATGAATTGGACAAACAGCACAAACTCGTCCATATAGAGATTTAAGGTTTCTGAACTTGTATAAAGAATATGTTTTTGAAAGTGCTCTTCATTAAATCACACTGAGTAAAAATGGGTTTGTATATTTATCATAAACTTGTGCTTGCCCTGGATTACATTAGGCAAGTTGTCTGAAGGTCTGTCAGACAGCGTGGGGAAGTTGCTGCTTGTCCCTACCTCTTCTATTCTCCTCTGCACCCTTTCTGAAGTCCCAAGATTTTGAATTAACTGACTAGTCCTACAGGTTTAATTCAAAACTAAGTCTGCTAGAATAATAATGTTCTAACAAAGAAGCTAAATAGTTTTCACTGTCTTTACAGTATGGAGAAGAGTGCAGGAGTAAAATGTACCCTCCTTCAGGACCAACGTAAGTAATCTGATTCAACTTGTTTAGCAAATTACAGAGAAGTCATGATTTGCAAGTCTGAGCAGGTTTTTTTCTTGAAACTTGTTCTTGTTGCAGATCTAGAAAATGCTTGTTACAGGTGGGAAGCACCTATTTTGTCAAATGTTTTTTCAGAGCCTTTTTTAAACTTGATCTCTGGTGTTTGTCTTTCAGGTTCAAAGGGAATATACCCACATATGTCATAAACCTTGATTTACCTCCCAGCAAAAGATGGGATAACTTGATGCAGGACAAAAAGACAGAGGTAGGACATACAGAGGTTGCTTTGAAGCTTAGCAGCTATAAAGCTAGCACATGGCCTTTTATTTTGAGAAAAGTTTTGGAAAGGAATACAGGTGCTAAAATTATCAGAAAGGGATAATATTTTCAGTTCATTTTGCTTGAGTCAATTTTTTTTTCTGTGCAGCATCGAGTTTAGAGGCACTGATGTTTGGGATGTAGAAGAATAAAAAACAGTGTGTCACAGAGCAAGTGTGTGCAATTTCATTTATCAAATCTTCTCAGTTGTGAAGCAGTGTGGAATGCAGGGGGAGGAGTGCACCAAAGGAACAGCCCTAGTAAACTGAAGTGAAACTGAGGCAGCATCCCTTCTCCTCTGCACCTCCCTGCTTCTCTGAAAACACTGCATGAGATGATGAAATGGTCAGGGGGAGATTAAGAACTGCCTGCCCTTCTCAGGGATGCTGATTGTAGCACTGGTCTTTACACAGCAAAAGTAGTTTTTAAAATACTTGAGGCTATTTCAAACTACTTAAAACAGCTGTTCTTCTGAAGATTGCTAAAAATTCAATTCAATAATGTTTAATTTCTCAAACAAGGCTGGAACTTTTTGCCATATCCCTGCTAACTTTGACCTTTTGACTCTGAAAGCCAGACAAATTCTACTTACATGCTAGTATCTATTTTTAGTCTCATTTAAACCAGTAGGTGTTAGAAGCTTCAGGTTGCACCTTAAATTCTAAAAGGTTTATCTCTTGTGTACTTTGGAGTTAGATCACATGGTGTAGAACTCTTTTGGCCATTCACATGTTGCAAATGGAAAGCAGGTACTTTTATAAGAAATTTGTTGAGTATTTTTATCTTCAAAAACATTAGTGCTTAAGCAAAGATCTTGTAATTAACATTTTTAAAGACAGAACAGTGCAGAATATTAAAATGTGATCAAAGGAGCAGAGGATAAGGATGGTTTTCCTGTCATTCATTTTCTCTGGTAGAAGGACATGTTGGAACTAATGTGGAAAGTTACTTAACAAAGCTTGAAAAGTGTCTCTAGTGGGAAGTTGGGGGTGCTTTTCTCACCCAGAACACCACATTTAGCACTTTATTTATACATATTTTTTCAACAAATTCTTTTTCTGAAAAGTCTGTGTAAGAGTTCTGTTAATATTCTAGCAATTCTTACAATTAAGAGTTCCTATTCAATAAAAGCCCTTTTTCATTTTAGCTGAAGACTGTGGTCCAGAACATTAAAGATATAGTAAATACCTTCTTCCCCAGCGGCAAAGTTGTTGACATAGTGGATAACAAAATAGTAAGTATTTTCAGCTTAATTATTTTATTACTGTATATTCTGTTTACTAGAATTAGAATGCTACTAAATTTGGCAATTAAGAACTTTAAAAGTTCTTAATTTACAAGTTCTTAATTCCAGTAACAGAACAAGAATGCTATTTTAAAGAGTCAGTCTGAAATTTTGCCTTGTTGTCTACTCTGAATTAGTCTGAACCCATCAAACAAAAAATGCATGTACCTCTTCCTCCAAAATCTTTTAAGGTTTGGATTAGTCATGCTAGACAAATATGTTTCTGAGTCAGTTACTGCAGAAAAACACTTCACTGCAACTCTCATTGCCATGTTCAGCTAGTCGCTGTAGCAAAACACTTCACTGGAATTCGTTTTGCAATGTTCCACTCCTTTTAAACAGTAGCATAAAACCAGGTTGTGAAAACTGTAATAAGTGTCTGATTACAGGGACAACTTTGACCAGGCTTCATCTTAAAAAATAATTTGATTCAGATTAAAATAAGGTTTGGTGTGGAATCAGGACAGGGGAAGGCAGCGTAGTGGCAGAGACAGCATAAGGTCAGATCCCTTTCCCATCTGTTTTTGCAGCATATCCCTGTGGGCCTGCATGGGGTTGACATAAAGGCAGCACATACAGGTAGTCATACCAATGTGTGAAAGTTAGGGATGTCCATAAACACTGACATTAAGCTAAATTCCAGTCAAGCTTTTCATATATACTGGTCCTGCTTCACTCTGTGCTGTCTATTGCTGCTAAGATACCGTGCTAAACTCCATTGCTCACATCAGTATTTTGAGAATAGTTTTTACTTTCTAAGTATATACTTGTCTTCAAAGGACTCTATAATCATCTTCAAGTTCTGGTGGCTGCAGAGAAATTATATACTCAATAGTCATGAGAAGGGTGTACCTATTGGGGAGATACTTGCTTTAATTAACAAAATAGCCTTAAGTTAAACATACATCATATGAAACTTTCCCTTTCAGGCTCATCTGACTGCCACGCTTCCATATCCTTTCAATGAAGAACTCCAAGGGATTGCAAATTCATCTGGGATTCCTTTGGGTAATAGTTTTCAACACTTCATTAACACAGTGGAAAACTAGAATACAGACTTGTTTAAAATGAATATGTTTACCATTCTGCAGTTAGTTGTAGTCACCTAATTATTAACTAAGTAGCAAAGCAATAAATTGCATCTCACACTAAAAAAAACCAGTGTTTTAGAGAATGGAATAAATCACATAAGCCTTTCATCAGGCTGGTACTTCTCTGCAAAGCTGTAGAGTTTGGGGAACAGGAGCAGGTCTCAGCTCCTATGCACCAAAATTCAGGGGAATCCTTTATTCCCATCATTTTCCCATTCAGCTGTGTGTCTGCTGTTGACATACAAAGAAGGCAAGGCAAGGCTCAGTCTTACGCTGTGCTTTCTTTCCCTTGTGATCCATGCCACATCCTTCTGCACCTCCTCCAAAAGAACACCATTCCAGGTAAAAAGTAGGCACCGAATTCTTCTAGAATTGAGACAGAGAATGACGATTGACCTGTTTCCACTGCTTCTCTCACCTGGTGCGAGTCCACTGCTCTTACATGGCACTAGTGGCTTTCTTCTTTTAAGTGAATTTTATAGCTTGTTGTGAAGTTTCCAGAGGAGGAACGAGCAATGGCTATTGCTTTCTGTATAGTACAGCAGAAGGCCAAGGGATTCTGATTCTTCTATTTGCCTTTCAGAAAGCTTTTGGGTTTGTTGAATCAGTTACTTCAAAGATGAAATAAGATTTAAAGAGAAATTCCTAACAGAAATATGACAGAATACTGAAATTTGCAGTATGCTTATTTCTAACCCTTTTTTTGTGTTCATGGCAAAAGTTTCAAACTATTGAACTTTGTTCCTTTCTGTTCTAGGGGAAATTGTTATTTTTAACATCTTTTATGAAATTTTTACTGTATGTACATCAATAGTGGCGGAAGACAAAACAGGTAATACAACCCAAAATAGTGTTAACAGTTTTCTTTCATGTAGAAGAGGGTCTACCTCAATTAAACAAATACAGTCCTCCTCAATTTCAGGCAAAAAGGTCTAGTAAAGAGACTAAAAGCAATGATAACAGAAAGGTATTCCTTGAGAAGGGAATAGGGATCCCAGGTATTTTAGGTTAAAAAAAATGAACAGAAATACTTTCAAAGATGGTTTGAGTTTGGTTTTGTTGGATTTTTGTTTGTTTAGGGGTTTTGGTTTTGTTTTGTGATTGATTGTTTGGGTTTTTTTAAATAGGTGGTATTTGTTTTTGTAGGGGAAAGTAACATGAGCCAGACACCTGAAACTTTCTCAGTGCCACACAGGATTTCACATCTAGTTTCTAGCTATTGCATATTTATGGTGCTAGAGATTGACAAAATGGATTGTCTCTTTTAAGAAAAGAGATTTCATTCTCCTACTCAGTTCTGCAGCCCTTGTCTGCACCTGTTCCAGTTTAGGAAGTTTCTAGGGGATTTTCAGCTTACAAATGTCTCACTTTTAGAGAAAGCTCAAGGTATTGTCATTGCATTAAGATAATGTGGAAAGCATCTGAGGGTCAGATGAACAGCAGTTTGCAAGACTAATTGATCTCAGTTATGACAAAACGTTTCTCTGATCAAGACAACCCCACCATTTTTCTGTGCTTATGAAAAAGGCAACTAGAAATGGTATTTTCCTTGCTTAGTTTCCCAGGTATTTGCTTGCTTACTAATTTTGGGGGGTTTCTAAGCTGAAATTTGTCTCTCTCATTAGAGATTTTATTTATTTATATATTTCTTGTTGTATAGGGAAACTTTACCATGCCAGAAACTTGGATTTTGGACTTTTTCTAGGGTAAGTACCTAAACTTGTGACTTACTTTTTTAAAAACACAAAGAAAAAGCTAACTGAACTATATGCATTCTTTCAGTCTGATGAACTGAATGTTGTTAAAACAGTGACAAGTAATTCTGTATTGTGAAGAAAAGGCTAAAATTAAAAGGATTGTTCTGCTGGTCTTATGTCAAAATTCCCCACCTGCATCAAGAACAGTTGTTTGGTCAATCAGTTTTTTCTTAGTTCCAGTTTAAACTTTCTCAAAACAAAGAATGGCCGCTGTAACCTTATCTACACAACAGTGTGTCTTGATCTTGACATGATGGGATGAAGCATCAGTTTTAATGTATGCAGTGAAATGGGGATTGCACTGGGGGCTGGCTTATAGTTTGGGGGTTTTTTTTCATTTCTCAAATTATTCCCCTAGTTACTGTACTGTACTTTACTAGCACTTCCCTTCACTCATCATTTTCACTCAGAAATCAGTGATTTGTGTTCCACTGATCTAACATTGTCATTCATTTGGATACAAACAGTGTAGTTTGTTGCCTAGCACTGCATTCTCCTTTAGTTGTCATTTCATACCCCATGATCAGGTAGTTCAGCATTTGCTTTTATTACCCCAGCATATTTTGTAACATCACTCATTCAGATGATGCTCAATGCCCAATTGGAATTAATGTTCATCTTCAGTAAAATTCTTACGAGCCTATCAAAAACTCACATATTCGCAACCATGACTCCACCTGTCCCTTTGTTTGGCTTGTGTTGAACCTCTCTCACTTGTCAGAAATATGGTAAACATACTCCCTCTCCCTAAAAATTAAGGAAACTTTGAAAGCTGTTCCCAGAGTCTGGATTGTTTCCAGATAATGTAATGGTCTTTATCTTTTAAGTGCTCTTTATCACCATCTTACCTACAAACTGGTCTGGTTTATCTTAGAAAGTAGGATTGGGACTTCCCTTCATGTAGAGGAAAATCCAGCACTTTCTTTTATGCCTTTGAAAAGTAAGGATTCGAGGTTTGGTGTCATAGGCAGAACCTGTAGCTCACTTTGCCAGCAAGGAACAGAGTGAAGTTATGTGTGTTCAAAACAAAGCAGCTGTCGGGGTGGTGCTGTTTAATCCCAAGCAGTGTATATGCTTTTAGTTCAAACAAAACAATTTTCATTGCCTGCCTGTCCATTTAGATTCCTTAGCTGTTCCCTGCTGGTGCTGCTCAGGTAACTACAGAGCATTGGTGTTGGCTGACATTAGTAAGACAGGCATCACACACAGGATGTCTGCATGCTGTGAAGAGAGATTTTCCTGAGACAGGGAAGTTTCAAATGATGTACTGTCTTCTGCAGGTGGGATGTTAAAAATAATTCTTGGACTATAACTCAGGAACTGAAGCCTTTAGTGGTAATCTTGGACTTCCAGAGAAACAACAAAACAGTATTCAAGTCTACCAATTTTGCAGGATACATAGGCATGGTGTCTGGAGTCAAGCCAGTAAGTATGGGGAAGGGGCCCTTGTCAGTTTATTAAGAATGCTTCAGGCTTTCCGTTAAGACATAAATTTTTTCTGCTTTTGGATCTTTTTAATAAATGATCTCTTCATTGTTCTGGTACACAGCATAGCTCATTGAAGGAAGATTAAAGAAAATTATGCTGCAATCTTCCTTGTGAACAGTGATTACCTAAATGAAATATTTCTGTTTGGACAATTATTAAAAACAGCGCTGAATTCTGGATACAAACAGGAGTGACTACAAAGTGCTCAAATGGTTAGAGTTTCTTGCTAGCTAATAGATAGTGCTGTGATCACAGAAGGGAAATGGCAGACTTGTGCTATTTTAACATTTTCTCCAACCCTTTGTGGAAAAAGAAGTTCTAAATTTTAAGACTTTTTTTGTTGGGTTTTTGTTTAATAGGTACCTGAAATCTGGGGTTTATCTACATCTTTAAAACCAGCTGTACAGAACTATACCAGCGTCTCCAGCTTTCCACAACCTTTTTTCTACATGCTCTTCCTTTATCCTCTATTATAGGTGGCCCTTGTAGTAGAGCATTTCTGACATAAACCCCTGCATCGTATCCATTTATTTATCTTCTGCTGAAATAAACTGGGAAGAGTCCATTCTGAACTTGACCCAGTGTAGATGAATTATGTTTTTGTCTGAAAGAAACCATTGGAGAAGACTGGGATTTGAGTTTGAACTGCATGTTGCAAGTAGTATGGATTGAATCATGTGCAGCTGCATGCCCATGTGAATAGCAGTAAAATATCAGGGTGTACTTAGTACTGGGACTTAAAAATCTGCCTTCAAACTGAAATAGTACACAGAGGTCTGAGAAGAAGGTGACATATAGCAGGGAAAGGAAAGCTGGTAACTCAGTGATGCCGCACAGACCAAAAGAAAAAGTGGCCACAAGCTTGGCTCGACTTGATCAGAATAAAAGCATTCTTTGCTGATTGCTCTGCCATGTCAGAAAACTATGAATTACCATTTCTACTTATTCAAACACTGATAAATTATGTTCTTCTCTACATGGGATTGATCTTGCAGTCTGTTACTCAAAGGGGAAGAGTGTAACAGACAAGATCGGTTGGCATCTAAATTGCAGTGTTGCCTCTTGTTTATTGCTGCTACTGTGAACTGGCACTGGATGAAGGTTGGCTTGTTTAATGCTTTTCAGAACTTGTTCACGCTGACAATGAATGAGCGTTTCAGTCTTGATGGTGGTTATGTGGGTGAGTAATGCTTGTTTCTTTCATTATTTCTGTACAAGTTTTCCAGAACTTAGGCATATCAATTACCTTGATAAATAATAAATATCACCTTAATAAAAATTGCTAACAGATTCCAGATGCGTAAGATAAAACACAGTTCATTTTAAAGGCTGTAAAAGTTAGAATAGCATGAGTGAACCGTCTGAAAACAAATTATTGTAACCAGTAATATTTTGCAGGAATCTTTGAATGGTTTCTTGGTAGAAGAGATGGTATGTGGATGGGCTTTCTTACAAGAACAGTATTAGAGAATGCTACAAGGTATTCCCCCTCCCTCTAAATATTCTACTGCTTTAATCTTCTTGGCTTTCAACTAGCGTGAATACTATGGATGTAAGCTTAGTATCCTGTGATACAGATACATTCCTAGTGGCCCTAATATTAAATAGTTCTGGGTTTGCTGGTACTCTGGGGTTGGGGCCAAGCCACCACACATGATCCCTCAAATTTTTGTCACATTTTTCTTTTTCTAACGAACCTGTTGGTATCTAAATGCGTAACAGCATTTTGCATCAAAACACATTCAACAGGTAGTTGGATATTATATTATAGGAAGTATATAGTATATTACAGGAAGTAAGCGGAAACAAAGCTGTCATGCAATAAATTAATTCAATGGAATATGACAGGATGTCATCATGTTATTCATGTTTTAGATATAGAAAAAGTACAGAGAGCACCTCTAAACAATCGGACATAAGTACAAAATGAGTAGAGAAGCTTTGTTTAAATGTGTTCCTTCATTGTGGTCCTGTCTCCTCATGTACACGAAAGGGGAAGAATGGCCAAACTAGTAATGAGCCAAACTTTTCCTGGCTCTGTGAAACTTTTTCTTCAGTACTTGAACCATTTATAGCATTTAATAGTCCAACACTACTTTATCTGCAGTTACCAGGATGCAAAAGAAAAACTGGCCAATACAAGACTTCTGGCTCCAGCTTATTTTATACTGGGTGGAAAAAATTCTGGAGAAGGGTGTGTGATAACTCGTTCCAGGACAGCTGCTCTGGATATCTGGGAGTGAGTATGCTTGACCTGACACCTGACTCAGCCTTCCAGAAGAGGACGGGTTCCACCAATTGTGTCCCCTATTTCTTGTGATTCCTGTTGTACAAAAACTCACTTCTTTAACATCACTGAAAAATCCCACAGCAACCCTAAAAAAAAAAAAGAAATCTGTCTGTATATAGTGTATACTTTATATATGTACTTACTGTATCCTTAGAGAAGCAAAACACAGAGATGTCTTTTCCAGGCTTGATATCAAGAAAGGCACATGGTATGTGTTAGAAACAAACTACGATCGCTGGAAGCCTCCACTAGTATTGGATAATCGTAGAGGACCTGCAATGAAATGCCTGAACCAGACAACGCAAGAGGTAAACATCTTCCAAATACATATCCTGCTGTTTTGAAACTCCCAAGTTACAGTACTGACCTGACACAGCCATGAGCATTCAGGTTATTTTCAAGTACAGCTGTAATGACAGAAATGGCTAGCAGTTTTGTGATAACCTGTCTCTGCTTCTTGGTAATAAAGTGCCAGCTGGCTCTTTACATGCTTTTTTAATTGCTTTAGGCTGTCCCTTCATCTATGTGGGTTTCCTGCAAGTATTTTCAGGAGCTGCATATGCAGGGATAAACCTGGAGATACTTGGAGAAAGACTTCAGTGTTTCCTGGGTGGTTTTACACCAGTGAAATTCACACACACGCTGTCAGGCAGCAAACACAATCTGTTACATGCTCTACTGAGATCTGGTCTGATTGAGTTTTTGCAGCCCACATTCTTCTGTTGTGCATGTTATGGGTATCATGTGTTCTTATAGCTATGTCTGGTTACCTAATTGAGCCGTAGAAAAGTTAGTTTTCAGCATTTACACTAATAGGATAATGTTCCTTAACATCACTGTATTCTTTTCTTTTAGAACCTCTCCTTACCAGCAATTTATGATGTTCTCTCCACAAAGCCTGTCCTCAATAAGGTAATGCCTCTATTTTTGTAGAAAATTTAGAGCAGGGGGCAGACCACTAACTACTGTACACCTAAGGAG
>JAOXXN010000471.1:41477761-41507125 GCA_026770055.1 Myrmophylax atrothorax
CTACTATACATCTAAGGAGGAGGTCACAGTGGGGTTTTTTAGGTGAAAACATGCACATAAAAATGAAATAAATTCCACATGACGTCATAAAAGCAAAATGTAATTGCTGGAATAGCTGTCTTCCAAAGGCCCTACAGCTTTAAAACTCTGCATAGCTGGAGCCCTTTCCTCATAGCTGGTTCTGGCTTGAGGCAGCAGTCACTCTACAAACTTTTGAGGACCCTTCTAACCTGAATTAACCTGTGATATATGCCTTTGCAATTAGCATGAAACAAGGTAATATACATCATAGTTGAGGCATACTACTGGAACATTCATCTTGCAACACAAGTTGTTTTCGTCCAAACTTGAAGTTTTGATGTTTAGACTGAAAAAGGACTGAAGGAAGGAGTGAAAAGAGTTTTTGGATTATAAAGTGTAGTTACTGTATTAAGTGAAGTCAGCATTCTTGACTGAGGACACAGGCAATTCATACTTTCATGTTGTTGACTAAGGAAGGTAAATGCTCATTTTAGTTGAACTGTTCAGCTAATATTAGAGACATTCAAGTCATAACATTGCTGTAAATGAGGCTTTTTTTCTTTTTTCTTCTTCCCACTGCCTATTAGCTGACTGTGTGCACAACGCTGATGGAGGTGTATAATGGTCATACAGAGACTTACCTACGGGAATGCCCAGATCCCTGTAGTCCTTGGTAGTCCTGTACCTTTCCTATGTTGGAAGCTGCTTGTCTGAATTGGAGGTCCTCCAAGAAGAAATACTTCTGGAAAGAGATTCCTCAGTCTAACTCCTTTCTTCAGAAATCAAATGGCTATATAGAAATGTCAATGAGCTTCTAACAATGAAGGACCCTTCTTCACAGTGGACTTTCTTGCTTTCTAACCAGCAGTTCTGCTGACAAGAAACGTATGCTAATGAATGGCTGGTGTGATTTCAGGCATATCTGCCAAATGAGTCCAGCAGATAGCTCTAGATCTCTTCAGTCTTGACAGTAGTCTTGGTTTATTGGTTGTGGGTTTGTTAATTTTTGTTGTTTGGTTTGGTTTATTTAGATTAAAATACTTCTAAAGCACACAAGTTAAAATGGCACCTACCAAGCATGAAAAAGCACTGGGTACACGAAGATCATCTGGGACAATACAGTTCTATTACTCTTTTGTAAGCACTTAAGTTGAATTGCTGTTGTTCTGGTCTAATATAAGGAAATGTCTGATATGCCATGTTATAATCTAGCAAGTGTCATATTTAGTCACAGAAACAAAGTCTTGGGGAAGTATCTAAAACAAGATCTGAGCCAAAAATGTCTTGCCACTCATTTATAGCTCTTTTACTGAAGATCTTTCTTGGCCTGTTAACAAACTTTTTTTTTAATACAGATTTTTCTGCTCTCAAAAAAATTAGATACTGATACAATAAAGAAAAACTACTTTGTTTGACCAAAGTACACATGCACTGATTTGTGTGAGTCACCACGCACATTCCGTATCACATGGCATGAAAGGCTTTCCCTTCCAAATAGACTGACTTTAACGGTGTCTGAAAAACTGTTTTCTTCCTTAAACTGATACTTAAAGCTATTATCATAATAGGGTTATTCGGTTGTTTGGGGGAGGAGTTTGGTTGGTTGGTTGGTTGGGTTTTTTTGGAAAGTGGGAAAGGGAAACCAAGTCAGACTGCACCATTGGCCAGAATTCAAATCTAGATAGTAAAGGTCATTTAGAAATAGAAGTAGTAGCACCCTAATATCCTAGGAAGCAGATAATGTAGGAGGCAGTATTTTCATCTGTCACTGACTGCATTGCTGGCACTAGTTTCCAATGCCAACTCATGTGTTTTATAAGATGCAAAGAAGAAAACACTGGAGAGTAAGCTTAGAGCCTGGTATGTGTGGTGTTTGCTTTGTAATCTTTTCTTAACCGCGCTAGGAAAGAGGAGCTATTCATAGTCTCACTCATCCAGGAATTTAAAATTGCCAGTGGTGTAAGGAAAGTGTTTGCTTTCTCTTTGGTGTCTGCAGAGACAGTATTGCATAAGGCATTCCAATTAAAACCTGCAAGTTCATGACATCCAGTCATAATTGGATATGTGGAACAGTATCAGTGTAGTGCAGAAGCTGAGAACACAGGATACTACAGCTTCCTGCTCCAGACACTAAAGGGTATTAAATTTTTTTCCTCCATAGTTACAAATTTAAGAATCTACAGAAGGGGCAACAAGTCATTGTCCATAATAATCCCCCCAGGGAAATGGTGGACACTTTCAAGAGTCAGCTGGACAGGGTGCTGGATCATGTTATCTAGACTGTTGGTTTTGACAAAAATATTGGACCACATGATCACTGAGGCTCCTTCTGGCCTGGTATTCTACAGTTTTAATCTAGTCTACCTTTTAATCATCCCTTGTTTCAGTAGCCAGGTTACCATCTTACTGCAAACTCTGTTCTTACTAGAGGTTTTCCTTCGATAAGCACTGGAAGAAACAGGGGCAACAGGAATGCTATTTGCCAAATAGCTGCCAATAAAAAACCCATGGCTTCTGGTTGAAGAAAATGAACCACTGATATTCTAGGCCTTAGAATAATGCCTGTAGTAACAGCAAGAAGCAATTCAGAGGGGTGTAAAACACTGACACATTGAAAGCGCCCAGAAATCAACATCCCGCTATGTAAACTGATGTTAAAAGGCCAGTCTAGTTTTACATGTAATTTTTTTTAACTGAAGTATGCAAGCAGAAGTGTGTTAGCATGATTGTACTACCAAAGTCCATTTTTAATCTCAGTTATGAATATTGAACCTATGTAAACAAAAATCAACATAATAGCATGATTTAAATTAGGGAAAAATTCATGTGTGAAATGCAGCTCCTAGGACATTTGATTCATATAAAGCAGTTAAACCAAGTCAGATGTTACAGTTTGTACTGTGGAGAACACATCATATACTTCTGAGTGTGGATTTCAGCCTGGTAGGATTGTTTAGATTTATTTGGAAAGAAGTTGTGTAACAGCCATAATCAAATTACTTTGTAATTTAAAAATAAGTTTACTTGCTTAATCAGTCCTGTCCCACTTTAGCATATGTAGAGCAAAGCAGACTACTTACAGTCATTAACTAATGAGTTTTGGTATGTCCCTTGTGCAAGACAATCCACATTTCCATGCTGGAAATTACTTTATAATTGCAAAAGCACAGCTAAATCCCATGGATGTCTGTCCAGAGCCTACTATTGACTAAAATAAACAATGCCATTTACAAACAAAACTCCCAACAACTTTGTCTTAGTGTGTCTGCCTTGATATACATAAAGTGATTAATGTGATTAAGTAATTAATGATTTAACCTTCATTTGTCAACTCTGACACTCGTGTTCGGAAGGTTTTCTCAAGCCGGACAAAAAGTTTAATTTGCTCTTGTTACAGATTGGGATTTCATTTAGCTGCCTTTTATTTTTTTAACAGACACAAATAATGAAAATGGGTGTGTTTCTTCATACTAACTTGCTGAACACATAGTTGAGGTATCTCACAAACACCGGGAGAGTGGTCTGATTCCTTTTTATTAGGTTAGGGGTCTTTTCCCAGGTTGAGCAAGCAGCCATGTATATTTTTCTCTCTAAGTTTACATAAGAGATTTACACAGCTTTCCTAGTTCTGTTGTGAAAAACTCCAGATATTTATCAAATAGTTGCAAAAAAAAAAGTGCATATGTAAGCAAGAGGGCAAACATTTTCATCATTGCTGCATAGTCTAGTTCTAGGAAAAGCATCCTCAGTGTTCTAGCTTCTAGCAAATTTACTGTTTATGTAAATAAAGTTAATCCAGTTTACTCTAAACTTGATTAAATAAGGTGTAACAGGAAAAAGAAAGCATTTGGACCTTGTCATTTAAATGCAACAAAAAAAAGTCCATTTGCCAAGAAAATTCCACACCTCTACAGTTTCAGGAACCCATGCAGTGAAGTCACGTACCATTTCAGAGAAAGAAAAAATGGCATCTCCCGTGTTAAAAAGCAAATTTTTTCAAGATAATGAGGACAGGAGAATCCAGGAATGTAAATTTATCAGAACCAAGCAGTAGTTCTGGGACACACATGCAAGTGAGTTTGCATTAGTCAGTTGCAAGTTAAGGCTATACTGAGAAGCAAAACTCCAGAGCAGTCCCCATGGATATTCTGGCAAGTACCTGTGAGGAAAGCAGCAAGAGTAAATAAAAATCTTTCATTTGCCTGAGCAGGCGTGATGGAGAGTGGACAGGCAAGGAACAGCTGAGAGCTTTAGGCAGGCTCCACAGCTAACCAGGAAATTCTCCTTCCTCTCAGCACAAATATGTGTCCCACTTTCACACAGCCAGCTCTTGGGGTTACAGGTGGAAGGAGAAAGAAATGCAAAGAAGCAGCTCAAATGCTTGGATTTCATCTTAGTGGCAACAGCAGGCAAATGACCTGCTTAATGGTGTGTATCATCAGATGGATTCCTCCTTGTGGAGGACCAGAATTGGTGAGAAAGGCACACCCAATCTCTCCAGGCAGTAAAACCTCTCATCCTCTGCACCAGAAGAACAAGATGAGCCAGAGGAGCAATGCTCAATCACAGCAGTGGCAGAAGCCACAGTTTGCCTTGGGAAGAAAACTACAGCTATTTTATAAGAAGCTGCCTTTGACTGTTGAGACAGACTGGAGACACAACATACCCATTGCTCAAAGGCTGTGATCAAGAAGGAAGCAGACCATGCATTTCCTCGCTCTAGCTCTGCCTACCAGTTTTTCAGAGAATTGTAACTTGTGGAATCAAAGGTCTTTTGTAACTATGTCTGCTCCCACATGCTCTCTTAGAAGAGAGGACAGTAATTATAAAGGAGTTAGCCTGTTTACATACCAAGAAGCACTGTAGTCAGGACATTTTCTGATCTAGGGTGAATCAGCTCTGAATTATATTAATTGCATATGAGACAATCTCAGTCTAATTTGTTTTGCAAAGTTTGCTCTCATAGCTCAAGGGTTATGCATGAGCAATAGAAGGATCCCAGTTGTGAGACTGTGTCTGTTGGGGGTTCTGCATTTAAGGTAACTCCAGTCATAAGGCTTGCTGAAAGGTTTTCCACTATTAGTCTCTTGGTAGATACACAGTGTAAAAAAAAAATAATCTCTAGGCTTTTACCTCTTATATTTCAGTAAGAAAGATTAAATTTTTTTTCTGTAGTAAACAAAATTAGATCAAAAGCATCGAGTAGTAGCAAAGTGCTGCATTGCCATCTTGTTTTTAAAGCGGAACTTCAATTCAGGTACCTGGAGGAGTTCGGATTAGACATAGTCTTTTCTCAGGCTACACCCACTATCTGAATTACACCAGTACTTAAACCTTTGAGTAGTTACATGTAATTTGCATCAGCTTAGTTCCCAAAATGCTACATCTGCATTCCTGCAAGAGGTGTACATGCACCATCCCCTGAGAAGAGGAAACAGTCCTGTTAAGACAGCCATGTCCAGCTCCATGAACCTTCATGCCTTCTGTGTGAACCAGGTGGGAGAAAAGAAGTGACTGGAGGGAGAGGAGGAAGCAGGGAAGGTAAAAAAAGAGAGAGAAGCAAGAACCAAAGTGTCAGGAAATGTCAGAGGAAAGAGAAGTAAAACAGAACAGGAAGACAACAGTAGCAGGCTATGAAGAACTAGCAACTGCAGTGTGCTCCTCTACTGACCCTTCCTTTGCTATCAGCTGAAACCTGAGCCAAAATGTGCCGCCTCATCTGCAGCAACATTTTTTTTCAAACTATGTTGACAGACAGTAGTCTAAACTGATTCTATAAGAAAAGAGTATTGAAATTAAAAATATGATTATCTTAAGCAACTGTTCTTCAGATTTAAAAGCAAGATAAATTGCATTAGAAGCATACTAAGGCTGTGAAGCAGCCATAAGCCAAGAAGGAGAGAAGCCACTCATTCCCTTTCCTTTTTAAATCGGATGCAGTCTCTGTATGATCCAAAAATTCCTTTTACTGAGATCCCTTGTTTCACTCACTGCATAGGACAAGCTGTGTTCCTGTGATGAATGAGGATGGCATAACAAAGGCAAAAGTCTTCTGCTTTGTTCCTATTTTCAAGACTGTAAATAAGATAATGCCTTGTAAAAGAAGGGATGGTGTTACAGACCAGGCAGGTCTCGGTACCTACTGGGACAACTAAATCCTCACCCCAGTTCTGCCAGGTGCTGCACGGGCAACCCAGTAGGTTGTGTCTGGCTGGTACCCAGTCTGTGATACCAGGGGTTGTATTCTGGAAGTACTGATCACAAAGGCAATCAAGACAGAGGGAGCTGTGCTGCAATCATGTAAAGTGCTGTAAAGTGAATCCTAATTTTTTACACCTCAGTTCAGGCTCTCAAAATTATCCAGCAGTCTTGGTTTCTAACTCTGTGCCTCAGAGCTCCATATGTAACACAGGCACAATATTGTCTTATCTTTCTCTATATCAGGAAGACAACAAAATATAAACTAATGTAAAAAGTCTAAAGCCCTCAAAGTTGGTTCAGTTTGATCCCAGCAGGCCTTCAAGGATCGTGGAAGTAAGTAATGCGGGGAGAGCACCATGGGGAAACTGATAGGAAAATGAATCATTTCAGTGCAAGGTTTGGATGGTTCATAAAATAAGCAGGGCTCAGGGCCACATGCTGGGTGCTGAACATGGACACCCCCATGCTGGCTGAGGCAGAGACTTCCTGAAAGGGCCAGAACAGGGAAAAAGGGGATGTGATTGTGTGATTAAGAGCCCTGTATGCACAGGGCAGCAGGTTACATACAGGTACTTAATATAATCCTGGCATTTTCTTATTTTGTAGTGCTTGGATTTACAAGCTAGACAGAGATTTTATTTTTTAAACATCAGTTTGATGAGGACAATGTAAGATACAGCAAAAGGTAGCTTCCATGTGTCTGTCTGAGCAAACACAGAACAGCAGCTGTTCAGCCTGGAGAGGACAATAGAGGAACTTAACACAGATCCCATTTATTCAAGGTGTGCATCACAGCCTTGCACCAGCCCTTCTACACCATCCCCTGCTCTGCCAACGGGTCAAGCATACCACATTTGCTCTGTGAGGATCTTCATTACACCTTTGCCCCCCAAAACAGCAACCCACTAATTTTTGCCTTCAACCTCTGATCAAGACTATTTCTCCCAAGACTGCTAAGTTGATTATCTGCCGCCTTCTTATCAAGTAGCCTACAAGTGCAGTGCATGCCCATACCATTGCAGATAAACATCCCAGCCACCTAAATGGGTTTGAAACGAAGCCAGGTGATTTTGCCTAACCCTGTCTCAAGCTCCCACTTTCAATAATGTCCCTATTACACAACATCACAACAACATACCGGCACAAATCCTGCTTCCCACGGCCCTTGGTGCCAGGGCTACTTGAAACACCTTCTCAGACCACTTCATTTTTTTCTCTTTTTTGGCTTGGCAGTTTTCACTCCTGCTCTTAGTATGCAGAGCTGAGCCAGCACCTTTGCTATGTGGGGGTTAGCTGTCCTTGCTGAACAACCCTGGAATTGTCAGCCATAGCTTCCACAAGTGAACTGCCATTTCCTGTTTCTGAAGGCAGTGTCACCAGCCACACCATCAACGCTCCTTAATTTAGAAAGTTGTTTCGTGTTTTGTTGTGATTTGGTTCCACACTTCCACAAGTAGGCTGAGGGTAGCAACAGGAATAACAGCACTGAGATTACATGACACTTTCCCAGTTCAAAACAGTCGATGAGGAAACCCACAGGTATTATTTATTGTAAACACTTCCCACAGACTAAACCAAACAGCAGCAAGTAGTTTTGCCTCTCTGCATTTTGTAGTGTAATGTGGCAACAAAGGAGCCTGCTCAAGAACCACTATATCTGTTTAATTTTGCCGGTGTGGACACTTTAAATTTGTAGTTGAAGGTTTATGCCAATTATCCTTCTCAGCTGTGAGTATCTGCCAAAGAGTTTCTTATCAATGGAACTAAAAAAAGAGCAGTAGCAGGGCTTTTCCCAGCATAAGGCATGAAACCAATCCCTGCTACTAAAAATCACAAGCAAGAGCAGAGCTAATCTCAGAGATTTTTTTTTAGCCACCTCTTCTTGCAATTTCTCAACAGCAGTCTCAAACCTTTGAAGTCTTTTCAAATCTAAATTCCTGCTATGGCTACTAAAATATGAGGGATTTTTTTTCTGGTATCCACTGTTTCTCAGAGGCACCGACTTCTGTAGTGACATCATAAATGCCAATCCCACAACCTGTCCTGTGCAGACAAACACCCACACCTTGGGTCTCTCCATGGACCCATGTGCCAGGTAAGTCAGAGTCAAGAGTTCCGGCACCAAACAGCAGTAACAAAAGCACAATACATGCTGCAACACTGACCAAGGAGATGTAAGTCATGTCACTACAAAACACCAGCTTCCATTGCACATATATATATTAAAAAAATCTGAGAGAGGCCTAGATTTGAGATGGAATGTGATGATTGCACACCTAATAGAATTCAGTACTTTAAACCTAGACTGTACAGTGTCTAGCAACCTTATTTCAAAATTGTTTTTACACAAACACCCATAAGATATTAATATCCATAACTTTATCTTCTAGATAAATACAATGAAAAAATGGTCTTTTTTCCTTTTGTAGACATAAACCACTTAAAATGATTAATAAGTAAAAATACAAAACCAAGTAAACATAAATCTGAGATTTCTCCTTTTAAGATACTGAAGTTTCCAGTTTGGTTCGGTTCTGAAAGCTTCTAAACAAATTATGAAAATTATCTATCCTAAATACTTGGTTTACAACAACAAGAGCTATTTATGATGTTACTTTTAGTCTTCTAAATTTATGCTAATGAAAACACTAATCAAAGATTGCAGTCACTACATTTTGAGTCCTTACCTGTTGTAGGTGGATTTCATTGAGCAATAAGATTTATAACTTTATCATGATGCAATGTATAAGGCTGAACTCACTCAGCTGCTAATGAAATGTGATCTGGGGACTCTTGCACCAGCTGGGTATGATTAGGGCTTATCACAGATAGGTCTAGGAAAAGGGTGGGAAATATTTAAGCTTGTTTTGGAGGTGCTTTCAGCTCTTAGGAAAGGAGCAATTTTTCGGCAATATCAACCTGAAGTTTTCTGCCCATACAAGAGAGGTATTGATATGGTTTTTAACTGATTTGCAAGTGATATGATTATATGAATTGGACAAAATGCTACAAAATCTTTCTGGTTTAGTGTACTTTGTCTTCTCAGTCAGCTCAAAGAAAATGTTAATGAAGCAACTGGCTCCAGAGAGACCTTGCAGAACTTGCTCAGTGTGATGCCTCTTAACTTGACACTCTGCTTTTAATAGTTGCATGCTGGCACAAGAAGTAACTCTGTGTAGGTTTCCCAAAGCAAAAAAGGGGATCCTAAAGGTACTTTTCTCTTGTGGGGAAAACAAGGCATTGCATTTCTCTGTCCTTGATAAAGGTTATAAGGGCTCCATATTAACTATAAACAGAAGGGCCACTCAAACATCTAAATTACTGAATAATTTTTAAAATAATCAATGTAATAAAAAGGTAGCTCCTACTGTCATAAAAAATAAATACTTTAAAAGCAGATGAAGTTAGAAGTTAAGACTGTGACTTCTAGAATATCTTGTCTATACGTGCCATCACCTGGGGAAAAAAAAGAGAAAATAAAAAGGAAACAAAATCTACATGAGTAGTAAAATACTTGTCTCCTTAACATAGACTGTAGATCAGCTGCAGGGCAATTTTTGTTTAAAGTCCTTCCTCTGCAGGGAGCTACTACACTTACTCCTTCTTTCCCTGGTAAGGGTGATCTCCAGCTCCTCTTAAATGAGAACTGCTGCCTGTCAACTGAAAACTACACAACAACTTTTAAAAATCAGTAGTTTTCCTGAAATTCAAGATTTATTGTAAGATGGAGATGTTTTACAAAGTGGACTGGAGAAATAAAACCTCAAATATAGCAGAGCATGGTAGAGAAAGCTTCTCCCCATTTTGATTTTACGTAGGTTTTTCATAAAATACATACAATTTTGATTCTTTTGTAACTAAAAGGAAAATTTCTTGAGGGGTTTGTGTTTTCCATGAATGTCTTTTATTCAGGTCAAATTCAGTCATTTTTTGTAAAAGAAAGCCATTTCCTTTTCCATTGAACCAAAGGCTAGCATATCCCTTTGCAAATTCCCTTGCAAATGGACAGTGGATTCTATGGATTTGTTCTTGAAAAAAGCTTCTCCCTCATCTCCCAGGACGTGTTCATGATAAAGTAGGTATTTATGTATGGCGGGGGGGAGGTGAGGTTCTGTTGTGTGAATGTAGTGGGGCTTTTTGTGTTTTTCTGGGGTTTGTGGGATTTCTCTGAGTTTGGCTGTTTTTTTTTTTTATTTCCATGACTATTTTACATGGTTGCAAGGCTAGACCCCACAAGCTGTTAATACCAAGGTGCTGGGAAGCACTTCAAGTAGTGCTTGCTTTAGAGATGCAAGTACGCAATGCAAGTTGAGATAAAGAGTCATCCAAAGAATTGATAGGTCAGCAAACCTCATGATTACAGTTCAGGTCCTACTTCCTTAATATATTATCTACTTATCACACTCCCTTTGAAATAATTTCATTCTGTATTTGCCTTAGGGTAGGAAAAAATAGTCGTGAGACCTGTGCCTAATACAAGTATTTTAAGAGTCAGCATTCTGCCCGTATTAGCCAAGGACTAGGTGAAGAACTGGTTTTGTTCTTTTGCTTAACAGTGCCACAATCCAACTGCAGTTTGTGTTACACTGACCCACACAGAGGACACTCTGGCCCTTTCTGAGATGTTAGCCCAGACCAATAAAGGTGAGCAGTACCACCTCCAATATAGGTGCTGGGGCTGCACTTGGCACTCCTCAGTGGGGCTGGGCCGAGTTACAGAATTCCTCAATGGCTGCTTTCCTTTGGGCCTCTGCTGGAGTCTCTACAGTGCCTCCATTCTGTGGACTCTTTGCCCACACTGTGGAAGTACAAGGCTCTGGGCTCTTTAGAGCTCTCTTCCAAGGAAGCTCAAAGCCATGCTCCTCATCTCTGGTGCTGGAGCTGGCTGAGGACACTGTCCATCTCCCCTTTCTGCTAAGCATAAGCCACGAGTTCCCTGGAAGTTCTGTGTACCAATATGCAATTACCTGGGCTTGAGCAATTGCTTTACCACCACCTGCAGTGGGTGCCAGGGCTGGCCATGTACCATGCCATAACATGCCATCCTGCTCCCAGCCCACCTTCTGACCCAGTGGCTGCACATGGCATGGCTCTCTGCAAAGCAACCTGGCTAGAGGCTGCAGCATCAAACGCTGCTGTATTCCCTGCTGCAAAGAAGGGAATTGGGGTGTAGCTTCACTGAAACATACCTCATCTTTTTTTAACTCCCTCCATTCCTTACAAATAAGAAACAGGACAGCTGGACTGCAGAAAACTGGTTACGTTCTAGTTAATAGGATTAAGAACTGGTTATGGACAGAAGCCCTACTTCTACAGGGGAGAAGAGCACTAAGGAGAAAAATGTGGTACCTTAAACACCCCCTGCTGAGCAAGGGCCAGGTAAGTTGGAGGCTCCTGTGCCCCAGCTTTGCAAGGCCTTTGACCACAGCAGGCAGCAGAAAAATCACAAAGAGCATGTGAATGGGTGCTTAAACACCTCTTGTGGCTTTGCCACAAAAGCAGATACAGTTTCATCTGTTTCACATACTGTTAGGAACTAAGCTGAAGATTTCTTGTCCTGAGCTCCATTTTTGAAGGCTTTGCTTTTACTTTAGTTCTTAACTGGCTGGCTATGAATGCAAAGTTACTTCAGGGAAACCTAGACATGCAAGCTAACTGTGCTGTATTCTGTAAGGAGATTATGAGCTATCTGTAACCTATTTTCCTAGGTATCTGCTTGAAATTTTTACTCAAGAGGACATGAATATTTCAGGTGTAGTAATTCTACTTCAAGATTAGGTAGTCGTTGATACCTATTTATACTTCACCCATCCTCCGATGCAGGTTAAAGATTTTATTTTTCTATTCTGTGAAGACTCTTGCAGAAGCACAGCACAGCAAATGACATGCTTTATACCTGCCTGTGAGGGCTAAGAAAGGCTCACTGCATCTCCCCTCCCTTCTGTTTGTTATACAGCATTTTCAAGGCTCAGCTCCTGATGGAGGAGCAAAACATTATCACAGAGGTCCCAGCAGCCCTAAAGCGTTTGGCCAAATACGTAGTGCGTGGTTTCTATGGCCTAGAGTACTCCCTGGCCCTGGATATACTGATCCACTACTCCTGTGTGAAAGAGGATGACCTGTTACAGCTGCTCAAGTATGAACGTAAACAACTGCGCACTGTCCTCAACACACTCAAGGCAGACAAGTTGGTGAAAATGCGTGTGAGAGTTGAAACGGGGCCTAGTGGGAAGAGCACAAGGCAGAATTACTATTACATCAGTTACAAGGGGCTGGTGGATGTGGTAAGATACAAACTGGATCATATGCGCCGGAAAATAGAAGCAGATGAGCGGGATTCAACTACCAGGTCCTCTTTTATATGCCCATCGTGCTCTAGCACTTACACAGACCTTGAAGTCAATCAGCTCTTTGACGTGTTTACAGGTATGTTACTTATATTGCTATTTGTTGTTATCTTAATAACTCAGATAGCACAAAATTGTCTCCTAAGTGAACTTCACAATAAAAGCATGTTTGTTAGGATATGCTTCTTGTTTGTTGGTGGACAAGGGTCTGGGACAGGAGAAAGTGGAGTGTCAGGGTAAGAGAAAGTGCTGTCTCTATAGAACAGGCCAAGCAAAAGGAAGAATAATCTTGAATATATGAGATAGAGCTTGGAATCAGATTTTAGGCCTCAGCTTTGCTTTGAACAAGACTCTTAACCTGGTTTAAGATCACTCATCCAAGTCTTGAGTCCCACTTTCTCATATGGAAATGAGAACACAGTACTGGCTTTAGTTTTGAGTGCTAGTTACTCTTTGTGTGGTTCAGCTCTTCTGATGGCAGAGTTGGACAAGATGGGTAAGACTGTTGGCAATCACCTACTGTACCAAGTGTCTTGCAGTTCAGTGGCAGGAGATCTGTCACTTCCATGTAGGAAGTTCAGGTTCCTCCTGGGTCAACACAACACACCCACTGCGGAAGTGGTGTCAGAGCTTGTGGGTTTTTCTTCTCTAAAATCACAATAACTAAATAGAGAGTACTCTTTCAAAACCAGTTAGAATGGCATCATAGTGAAATAAATAAGTACTGGTACATTACTGTGCTGACATCTGGGTCGTGGTACCTGCAAAGGATGCCTGAGCCAGTGAGAATAAACTTTACATGACTAAACCAAAATGTCAATGGTGAAGCAGTTAGCAGAATCACCCCTTTCTTCCAAAGGAAGGTAAATGAGATGAGTTACTGAAATGCAAACATTGAGGCTGGTGATAAATTTTAATAAAATAAACTTTATGTTGGAGCATTTTTTGTTTGTTTTTCCTGAAGACATAAATACAGCTTTTTAGCATTTGTCTAGACTCTAAATTACTCTTTTTGAACAACTAACACCAGATGCTGTTTATGCTTGCAAGTGTCATTTTTTTTCCCTTACATTAAGAACTGAGAAGATGAGCTCCAAGAAGAAAAAAATAAACCTTACTATCTGGCAATAGTCCATGTATAGCCTACTTAACTTTCTCTCCTGAGACATTTCTGTCTTGCATAGTAAGTGTTTGAATATCACTTTGTCTCAAGCTTGCCTGCAGAACCGAGTTCCCCTAGTTAATGTGAAAAAATTAATAAATCTGGAATGTTTTTGTTAACTGTCTAGAGTGTTGACTGCTTAACAAAGTACTGCTGATCTTTTTGCATCCCATGAATGTGAAAATTGGAAAATGTTGCAGAGACTTTCCGCTGCACTTATTGCAGTACTGAAGTAGAGGAAGATCCCTCAGCATTTCCGAAGCATGATGCTCGAACCTTGTTAGCAAAGTTCAATGAGCAGATTGAGCCTCTCTTTGTGCTGCTGCGTGAGACTGAAGATGTTGTTCTGCCACATGACTTGCTGGACCCTCAGCCAGCAGAAATACCAGAATTATCAGAAAGGTATAAACATAACCCTAGAACTTCTGATCATTGCAAACCCCCTCAACAATTTTCCAGTTGTAAAATCTTTGAAATACTCAACTTGCAGCCTACTTTGTACTCCGTTCTGCTTTGCCCAGTACAGTCTACTGTTTAATGAAGAAGGCTGTAATATCTAAGGCATTCTACATTATTGCTATGCATTTATATTTTTTTGCTACCGTTTTTATAAGTAATTTATTTTCCAGATTTCTCCTTCAGCTAATGTTTATAGCCCTTTCTGTGAGAAAGTAACATTTTTCTATCAGTGTACTTCATTCAGAGATGCACTACTGAAAAGACCTTGCAAAAATCAATGGTTCAGAACCACTTGCCTCTGAGATGAGGTAACAGGGAATGCAAATTGTTTTAATATAGAGCACTTGTTAGTATATTGAAAAAGCATGTTTTTGTAGGTTTTTTTTGTTTGTTTGGGTTTTCTGGGGGGGTGTTGGGTTGTTTGTTTTTAAATGGGAACTGTGGGGGTTCTTCCCTGAATTTTACCTGTTCAAAATGTGACATTTCATTTAGCTTTGAACAGAAGTTGAGCTCAAGGGTGCTGGAATCCTGCAGATGCCCTGAAAAATGGGCACACAGAAGTTCCTCTTCTGGCATTATGTACACCCAAAACATAGTTACTGATCTCCAAGATTCAAAGCGCAAAAAGAAAACAAGAGAAAAAACAACTACAGAGAAACCTACCTGGTTGTCAGAGAGCACCGTGGAAGGAGCAACAACAGCCACCAACAATAGTGCTGGTAAGTTTTTAAGCATTAACAAATAAATTCAGCAGCCTCAGTACATTCAAATATAGCCCCACCACTGAAAATGTATTGAGCTTGGTTTAGAAGATAAGGGTAATGCTTCAAAATTCTGCACTAGTAGTTATCAGATCTTAGTTTCTGAAAACTAGCCTTTAGACTGATTGAAGTAGTATTCCTGAAGTCCGGTACCAGGTCCTGAAGCTACTGGCTCTAACAATGTAGTAACAGTGGTAATCTTTACAGTGGAAAGCTCTTGGAAATGTCTGTACTTGAAAGAGAATTCTAGTGTGGCTGAAAAGGATCCAGAGTAGAAGTCATCTATGTATGATGCCTGTTGTAACTGTACACTATTGATTCCTCTAATACTTAGTACTGTGTATTAGGAGTAAATTCTTCTGAAAAAACTGAAGAAAGTGTTAAAGAAACTGTTGACAATAATGAAATCATCAAGACTCTTCTGATCCATGAACTGAAGTCATCATCTAGCAGAGATCAGGCTCCTGTTGTCAGAAGAAACATACATGAATCAGGCAGTGACAGCGAGTTTGAAGAGGATGCCAAGTGCTCAAGAGGAGCAGGAATGAAAGTAGTAGGTAGCAACTTTGAACAAGAGGAAGAACAGGAAACTCTAGGTCCTATTTTAATGGTAGCTGGACAACCACATTCATATGGTGAAGTTAGTGAAAATCCAGAGCTTGTGTCTCTCATGACAAAGGAAGAGAGAGAAGCTTATGTAAAAGTAGCACAAGAAATGTTTCAATATGTCTTTGAGTAAGTACTACTGTGTGAGGATGCAAACTTACACAGAAGCGGTGAAGGCTTCTAACTCATTTCCTTCAAAGTTTACCACTGAAAGGTTTTGTTTGAACTCTTGGCTGTTATGCAAGATAGTAAACCTGTAGTAGGTAACTACAGTTCAAAATACTAGCATTGCAGCCAAAGCAACCCAAAATTACTATGTGTTTTCTGTTGTCTTAATGCTTAGACTTCATAAATGATATCATTTGTTTTGGACCATGAATTATTTCAGGATATGTTGGGATCTGATTAAAATAACATTTCAAAAGCAGTGATGGAATTTATTTTAAGAAATCAATTATTCCACCTTCCTCGCCAAAGTAGCAGTTACTTTCAGTAGTGAAAATGAGTCCAAGTCCATTATGATTTGGTTTCACTCCATACCAGTTTTGCAAGGCTTTGTTAGGTCACTCACTATAAAACAGTAAAGGACAGATGTCACACAACAGTCTCCCTCTAAGGGAAGAGCTGTTATTAAATTGCATTAGCATTAGATGAGAACCAGCTCTGGCCTCTTAACTTTCATCCTAAAAATAATTATCAGAATTCTTTGTATGCATTGCTGTACAAAACTGTCCTGAGTGACAGATTGTGTAATGGGCATTGAACAGTAAGATGTAACATCCATTTTAGTCGGGATCAGTAAGGGAGCAAACACTGTATCAAGCACAAGATGGCTTCTCGTATCTCACACACTCTACTGTGCTCTTTTTAAGCAAGAAACAAATTATATTAGAACTGAACTACATATGTAGTATGCCAGAAGCAGTGGCATTAGAATGTAAGAGAGAGCCTAACTTCAACTCTACTACGTGAGCAATGGATAGTGAAAGTAGACTAGAAGGGCACAAACAAACACAGGAGCTTCCCTCTTATTATTAGAAAACACTTTACTGTACGAGTGATTGAGCACGGGCACAGGTTGCCCAGTGAGGCTGTCATCTCCCACTATGAAGATATTCAAACCAGCTCTGAGTGGCCCTACTAGAGGAGGTGAGCGGGACAAGATGACCTCCAGAGGTTCCTGCTGACCTCAACCATTCTGTGATGAAAGGGTACATAGGAAGTATGACTAAAGAAATACCATTTCAGTGTATTTTTCACACTCACGCACACTCACGCACTCACACACACGTGTTGGTTTTGTCTGAGATAGTTTTCTTCACAGTAACTGCTGTTGGGCTGTTTTGGATTTGTGCTGAAAACAGTGTAGGTAACACAGGGATGTTTTCATTACTGCTGAGAAGGGATTACCCAGTGTCAAGGACTTTTCTGCTCCTCATGCCACCCTCCACCAAGGAGGCTGAGGGTTCACAAGTAACTGGGAAGGGGACACAGCTTGCACAGCTGACTGCCACTGACAAAAGGGATATTCCAGTCCCATATGGCATCATGCTCAGCTTATAAAGCTCAGAGAAGAATGAACAGGTGTCATTTGGAGTGATGGCATTTGGATTCCCAAGTCACTGTTATGCATCATGAAGCCCTGCTCTCCTGGAGGTAGCCAAATATCTGCCTGCTATTTTGCTTTGCTTACATGCACAGCTTTTGCTTTAGCTATTCAACTGTCTTTACTGCAGCCTAGAAGGTTTTTTGCATTCCTTCTTCCAATTCTCTCTGAGCCCACAGGTTGGAGAGTAAGCAAGCAGCTGCTTGGTACTTAGTTCATGGCTGGGATTAAATCACAACCCGCAACACACTCTGGGGCAAGAATTCAGTAATGGTGTGTGCTCATGCTCTTCCCTGAGCTGAGAATTTAATGATTCACCATATAAACTAGACTTGTTTCAAATCTGCACACACAGTCTGTTCTATTTTATAAAACATGTCCTCTTCTAGGTTTACTGAGTGATTCTTGGGCTAAGTTAGTCATTAAAAACATGGATTGTTTCACAGGATGGCCTTTGCAGCAACATATTTCCTGTCCTCAAAATGATACGTTTTTTCTGCATACCACAGCACCACCAGTTTAAAGTCTGCACAGTAACTAAACTGTCTTCAAAATTTTTGCTAATACATTTTTGTCCTTGGACATGAGAGGCATGTGACCATAATCTGCCATTTCAAAATTCACTCATAAAACCTAGAGACACTGTGTGGTAAGATACACACAGATATCCCCAAAAATGCCAATGCAGTGGAAAGAGTTCAGAATGTTTACTCTGAAGAGCGATAGAAACTCAAAAAGAGGACTTTCACCAGCTACAATGTGCTGGGTCTCAGAAAGGCACACCTCCTGTTCCTTCTTCAGATTTTATTATCTCTGTGCCTCCCTGGTCTCTCCATGCTGCAGTGGCCCTGTAACATGTCTGAATGTTATCTCTCTTCTCACATATCCGAGGAAACCTCTTTGAAATGTGCAGGGAGAGAACAGCAACTGTCTTGAGAAAGCGGCACGAAAGCCTTTCCTAAGCAAAATAGTAAAATCATAGTAAAAAATAGTAAAATCTTCCAGAAAACCTGGTATTCACCCCTACAGACACTCCAAAGAAACTTAAAAGAGAAATCACAGAAGAATTACATTCTTATTTTATTTAAAATTCAGGTATATTTAGGCTTCACTGTCACTAGACTGTCAACCACAGTATACAGCCATATTATCACACTAACCTCAAAAGCAACACAATCCTGAATTAAAGATGACCAGTGCTTTTTAACTACTTTGAGAAAAGCCTTTTGCTTAAGGTAAACAGGATGTCTATAATGCAGCAGATCTGTTGAATAAGCTAATTCTAGCTCAGTTTTATGACTTAAGTATAATTAGCAACTCTGATCCAAAAAAGTGAGGAAAAGTTTTCCAATCTAATTTTCTAAAATTCCACCTTAACCATGAGACTTCCTTAGGTGCTGACTGTTTTTTAAAAGCATTTAACTTTATAAGGAAATTTAGGAAATTCCAATTAAAGTCAAATACTTAAGAACAGATTCTACAGACTTTCAATTGCAGCAATATTAATTGTTACCTATGAAAGGATACTAGCGTTTTCAGACAGGTTTATTCCTTTGAACACTGAAAGTGCAAAACAGGAACACAGCTGGTTTCTCTAGCTGGCTACAAACCTGGGGTATTTAAGTTCACCTCAGGCAAATGTGCTGATAGAATTTCACAGGCCATGAACAAGAACTTTTTGTTACCAACAGCTATACTGTAGCCTATAAAGGCAACTTGTAGGTAGGTACTGTGTCTACACCTAATATTTGTAGAAGATGCAGAAATTTAGTGAGATAATAATTTCTTGTACCAGGAAAATTAGCAGTGTTTCTTGTAAGAGAAGTAGCAAACTGCTACAAGAATGCCAACACTTAAAGACAGTTAACTTCCAGCAACAAACTCAGCAGACCAACTTCTAAGCCAAAGGAAAATTTTTCCAAAGACAAAATTAACAGACAAGTTCAAACTTTATTTAAAACTACCATTTTGAACAATTTTAAAATTACTAAACAAGTCACAATAAAAAATAAAAAATTAAGACAGAAAAAGAACAGTGCAGCAAAACTGAATAGAAGCTAATTCAGTTTCAGCTGTTCAAACTGCCACAGGCAGAAGTTCACATACCTATCCTAAGAGGCAGTGTGTCAAAAATCTTACATTTTTATACACTTCCAGAATTCTGGAGAATTAGTGCTGATCTTCTGTATGCACTTGTATACATGGAGTTCATAAATGTAGTAATCTTCAGGTTATTCTCATTCATTTTGACCTCCAAAAGTTTCTGTAAAATAAAGAGTACACTTATCACTGTCTAATAGCTACAAGGCATCAAACACAGCTCATGACCACTTTTGAACTCCTAGATCCCTTGAAGTACCTTGATGAAATACTTCAACCTCACCAGCATTCTGAGCCATACAGAGATTAGGAATGGCTTAGTGCTATCTACAAATCTTGTGTGGCGTGGCATTCTCAGCCAGACTGCTCTCACAGCACACATATGCATCAGTATCCACCAAATGGGCACGACAGATTCGTGCCAGCATAGCTGTGACAAGCAGAATGCCAACAGGCAGTGAATGAAATGGAAGTAAAGATGCATCTTCCTTCACACTTTGTTCTGGAAAAATCTATGCTGTGCCTGCAAATGTATTAAAAAAAATGCATATTTGAGGAATTGGAACTAGCTTCACTAGCATAAATAAATATCCGAATCCCCATGTCATGCCTTTATATATGCCCTTACTGTACTCTCCACTGGAGAACTAAAAGTTTAACATAAGAGTACAAGTCTCTAGTACTGCAATTTTGTCATAAAACATTATATTAAAAAAAAAAGAAGGAAATTTTCTCTGACCTGCATTACCATTAGGTTTTTGCAGCTGTATAAATACTGTTTCATGGAAGTGACCGATTTTTATTGCTATAATACACACTGTGGTAGTTTTGGCTTTAGTTTTAGCTAGGCCCTAGCTAGGCCCAATTCAGCAGGCCCAAAGGATGTGACATAGATTAGAAGGGACAAGCATCCCCTGACTTAAACAACCAAAGAGGTATTTCATATCATCTGACATCATCAAGAAGTGTCAAGAAGTACAAAAAAAGGGGGAAGTGGAGCTTCCGTCTCTTTTGGTCTTTGCCTCAGACCCATAAAGACACATTGCCTGCCTCTGCTGAGATTAGGCCTTGCCACCATCTGCACTGCGTTATCCAGGGAGGGGAACATTTTCTTGTTAATTTCTCTCCTCTCTTGCTGGGAGTTTTCTCTGGAAGAGTTTTTGGGAGGTTGTGTGGGGTTTAGGTTGTTGGAATCTGTATTATTTGGTTGAGTGACTCAGTAGTTATTGTTGTTAGTCTGGTTTTTCTTTTCTCACATTTGTATATATATATGTAGGCAGTTAAATGCCTCCCTGACATCCGATCCCATCAGATCTTGGAAGCTGAGCAGGGTCAGCCCCGGTCAGTACTTGGATGGGAGACCTCCTGGGAATACCAGGGGTGTAGGTTCTAGTCCTGAGGACTTCCCTGTCACTGTCCAGGCTCACACGGCCGTGGCAGATGGACCTGAGGAGTTAAATGGTGGGGCCAGTTCTGCGCACGCTGTGCCTCACCTAAAAGATCCACTGTGCAGGCTGGAAGGGCACACCCATGTGGGGGAGAGCCCTGCCCAAATCAGTGTTCGCAAAGCCTGGCCATACATACATATATATATGTATTATATTCTGGTTTTAATTGTCTTTCTTTTGTATAATATAAGAAGCTTGCTGGTTTGGGGTTTTTTTCCTCTGCCTCCTTTTCCGTTGGCTGGGGGGGAACACACACCCTCCCTTTCTGTGTTGGGCTGTGGGCATTTCGCCAGCTCAACTTAACACACACACACTGAAATCTTTTTCTACCTCATGGTATGCGTCCTATGAAAAATAATTTCCTTTTCCCTGAAGAGATATTTTACTACTCTGAAAAGTCTCTTGAACTTTTCTATCACAAAACCACTGAGCAGTCTGTAATATTATTAAATCAGATAATAACAATTATAATCTACAGTATTATTAAACCCAAGCTTGTGTAACAAGAAAAAAATACTGCTACATTTGCATAAGTTTCAAAACCATTACGCTGTGGCATGCACTTAACAGATGTTAATTTTTATGACTTTATCAGCAACAGATCTAACAGAAGTATATGAAAGGGACATGGAAGGCAAAATCCCTTCACATCAATAAAGTATTTTCAAATGTATGATAACAAAACCCAATATTCTTTGAGCACCATGATAACTGTTTACTTCAAGCAGCGATATGTAAATTCTAGCACTCCAGAATGTTTTTCTAATATGTGTAGATTTAGAAAATAATCTTTACCAGGTTCTTTCAAAGTTTGGGCATCTCCTACTAATTCTTCATCTCGAGCTCCACCTCCATCCAGTAATTCATCAGACAAACTGTTGGTTTGGGCCTCTGATTCCATTTTCTTCATTAAATCTGCCTTTGTAATAGATAAAGCAAATCTCTAATCACTGAGTAATTGTTGCTGCTGTCTAGATAGCAAAGACACTTAATGTGTGCACTCCTAAACAACAGTGCCTCAAATAATAGCAAAATACCTCTGAATACACAGCAAGTTTGAGGGGCAAGTCTTCAACTTTCACGAAGTCATCTTCATCAGATTTTTGACTGACATTTCCAGAACCAGCTTCCTGTTAATAAAAATAGTTATATTTATGAGAATAGTGCTACTTTATTTTCACCTTTTGACTATTATAGGACATCAAAAATACAATGCTCATATCAAATTTGTAGATAAAAACTAAACAAGACTGCAAACTAGAAATAACACTGAAATAGAAAAAAGTTCCTCATTTCTCTTGGATGTATCTTAACTGGAATATACGCACATATTCATTCACCAGCACAGGTGACTCCGTATCAGGGCTGCCAGCCATGGAGCTTTCAGAACTTGCACCAGATTTGTTTCCTGCATGTGTGCTATCCAGTGTTTGACTTTCATTCATGGGTAAAGATGAGCTTGATTCTTCTGCTTTCACAGTGGCTGTGACAAAGGATTCTGGGGTATTTATCATTAAAGGTGGTGTATTCTCCATGACATTGAGGTAATGAGGCACAATTGTAGCCACATCTTGTTCACCTAAAACCACAAAATTATATTTTATCCAGGAAGAGACAGTAGAAGATTCTGAGTACACAAAAATGCCAGATTATTATTATTTTTTTACAAATTATGATCCAAAGCTACAAATTAATAATTACAGTCTCTCAGATCAACATAAAGCTGACTGAAATAAAAGATCAGGTATATGTACTCTCATACAGTTAAGTATAAGCAATTCCCACACAAGAGTATGTGACTTGATTTATGACAACACAGTTAAAAAAACCCCAACACACATTAAAAACAATTTCCAGAACTAAATCACCTACTACAAATTATCCATTCTGGGTAGGAGGAGATATAACAGAAAAATAAATCCCTGAACACTCTGCCACACAGGATCTACTCAAATATTGCTTTTAGTCTACAAAAATAGGCCAAGAAACAACCCAGTATTTGCAAGAGAAAAACACAGGAAAGGTGGTGGTGACAACAGTTACATTAGAAGTAACATTCTCACTACCTGGCAAGGCTTCCATGTTTTGTCAGAAAATGATTTCTGGTTTCTTAATCAGTTACAACACAACATTACTCACAGAAAAAACCCAGATCTTTAAATCTTTAAAACAGAAAGTGCTTTCAATTGCTAGTAAAATGGTAATAGCAGTAAAAGCAAGTAATAGACAAATCTTAACATCAAAATACTGTAACAGACAAATGAACTGCTACAGTTGTGAGCCAAGGGCTGCAACAATCAACTAAAACTCATGCTCATGTCAAGCATTAAGATTATTCCAGGTTTCCTCTTTAAAAGATTTTCTGTGTCAATATCAACACATAGATATCTAGTCTACTGATACAGTTCCACGAAAAAGACAATCTAGAAAGCTCTAGCAAATTTGATTATCTTTCTCTTAATTACATGTATCACAGGCACAGTCCAAGATAATTCTCACAGTATGCAAATTCATATGGAAGGGTTAGTCCTTCAGTTACTGCATAGAGGGCTTACCTTTAGCATTAACAGATTGTTGTTCTGATGACAAAATGTCACTGGTTTTTGCCTTATTCAATTCTTGGTTTGAAGTCTATTGAGGAAGGTAAAACCAAGTTAGAACAAATTCTACTCATCAGCTTCATAGCTTTTTGGCTAATTTACTAACTAGAAACACACTGTACACTTGCTCCATGATTTTGTCTTTTCACTAGTTTGAAATAAAGACATCAAGTTCCACTCCCTGTTCATCAGCTTGTCAACAATAGTTTACAAAACCATTAACACTGATATATGTGCATTATTTGAACATTTTCTTTTCACTATAACACTGCCCAGGTAAACTCTTTGGTTCCACAGAAAAGATCTACTGGTTCAGCCTTTGAAGTAAAATGTTCCAGTTACATACTTGTCTAACATTAATAACTGTTGAATAAACTCAAGTTTCAAGAGATTCAAAAGTCAATCTTATTTACTGAAATATAAAGAACTGACAAGTCTCCAAAACCCGGTCACACACATCCAGATGTTTTAAAGAAAACTGAACACTGAAATAAAATTTCACCATTGCTCTATTAAAAATTACCATCTGATAAAAGAGGAAAGACAAACCAAACATATGCTAGAGAACAGGAGTCAATGGCTCCCAATTGACCCAATTGACTTGATGTCAGCAAACGTTAAATGTTTAAAACATGATGCTTTTTCAAAGTTTAACTTTTTTTGCAGTTTAACCTTTTTTCTCTCTGACAGCAGATGTAAACATTAATTTTATTGGTGTACATCTGTCCATTTTGGCATCAGTTATACCAATAATAAATTCAGGTGAGGAATGCTACATTTTGTATGTAGCAGCTATTGGTATCATGCAATTTCTTGTATCATTCTTCTACTTTCCATAGTAACAAAAGAGTGCAACAAGAAAAACTAAAACACATAGAAATATGTATTGAAAAGCTGTGCACTGGTATAGCTTTGTTCTGCATTACCAATTTTGGTGATATCTGCTCATTTTCAGTTGTTGTTTCACTGCTGGCTTGTAGTGATGTCTGTACATCAACAGGTCCTTCCTCAAATTCTATTTCTTCATCTTCATTCTCATCTTCTCCACTGCCATAGTTAGTCAGAGCTTGGGTTTCTGCTTTTGATAAACCTAAAGGCAAATCAATGTAAAACGACCTTCATATTGCCAAATCCCACTGGGGAATTTACTGCAATGATCACTTGTAACTCTCACTCCAAAACATTCTTTAAAATTAAGTTACACTAATGACTTAACTTTGAAAGATCTGTATGCTTCACACCAGCCACATTACAGACAAACACCACTGTGTTGGTATGATCTAAGTTATTAAACAAGTCGGTGTAAAGAATGTAAACAGTAAGGGAATCCTAGCCAGCAGTAGTTGGTGTAAGATGAAAACAAGGACAAAAATTAATAAAAACAGGCAAGCTAAAGTAGAAGCATTATTTAAATGAAAAACTACATAAAATTTCAGCAGCTTTCACATCATTCAGGTTAAACGCTGACAAATTTCAAGTTTAGCTGAGACAGAATATATAAACTTAATAAATCTGATTCTAATGTATTTTTACAGATCTACAGATTAGGAAGGAAAAAAAATCACTTCTAACCGGTATGCTTAACCCTTCACATGATGCTAGTAAAATACAGTACTGCAAAGCTTTCACTGAAAAAAGACTGACTAGAAAATCTGCAAGAGAAGGTGTTACACAGCAGTACCTCATGCAAATCCTGTTGTAAAACTAGTTGGTCAAATTACAGTGAACGCACTGAATAATGAGCTGTAAAACCATGACTTACTTATTGCCACTGGACCGCTTTCACTTTCCTCATCTTCCTCTTGATCAGAGGCATCAAACCTAATGCTTTCAGGAACTCCATTACCAGCACACATTTCTGAGTCCTGTACTTGTTTAACCGTTTCAGTCTCATCTTTGTCCTACAGAAACAAGGAATACTATGCAATTTCATGTCTGTCTGTCTAAAGACTAAGAAGCTATGGTTTCTGTATCAAGGAATCACCTTTATTTCTCAAAAATAAAAAAGTATCTACAGACTAGAAAACTGCTTAAGTAGTCCTTAAGGTCTTGAACTGAATGCTACAGAGCTACTCCTAAAACAGCATCAGAACCTCCTATGAGAGATCACACACTCTTCAGACATAGCTATCAAAGACATCATAACTACTGAGTATTTCATTATTTAAAAAGGTTGACACTGATCAGCAGGATAGGTTAAAAAAATTCTTTAAATTAGATTTGTCATTATCAAGAAGAAAGACACACCTGCATTACTACCTTCTATCAAACCTCCCTGCTCCTCCTAAATGAGGAATAAAAACATTCCTAATGCAGCTTCCCACTCCTTTAGCAATAGCTACTAAGTGGTCTGTCTGCTGAATGATTTGCTAAAATATACTAAGTGAGAAAATTCTGCTCCTCCCATATGAACCCCAAGTAATGCCCTGAGTTTGGCTCCAAATCTTGAAAGGACTCTTCTATAGCAACCATGCAAGTGATTCACAGCTTCCCACTTTACTTCCAAAGCAGTGTGACAGAAGCCCTAAGCCCCAGGGGAAAGCACTGACTCCATGTCCATAAATGCCTATTCATACACCTATGCCCATTTAGAAAAGCAATCAACATCCTGTTTAGTACATTGCCTACATAATTCCTTTGACTGGAGAAAGCTGAACATTCCAGCAGAAAATACAACACTTCATACACCACCCAATTTCCCAAACAATGATACTAGTGGTTTTCAAAACAAAAACAATGGAGAAACTCTGAGCACTAACATTTAATACTCAGAGCACAGGCAGACTTGGGCGCTAAAATATCAAATACGATGTGTCCCAAGTCAAAACATTTCCCTACTCCCTAAGATGGAAAGTAAAACAACTTATTCCACACCATTAAAAAAGAAAAGGTTAATTGCTAAAAATAGTTAAGCTGTCCTTAAAAGGGAATCTGTAAGGTACCTTGATAAAGTAAATCATTGAATATAACAGGAAGGAGATTAATAAATTTCTAAACACAGGGAAATGGGATCGTTACACATACTTGATTCCTGTAACAGGGAACAGTAAGACTAAGTGATCTGTGAAATTATCTGAGAAACAAAGACAGCTGAGAGGCAGACACGTACTTTGTCCTCATCGACATCTTCAGCAGATGAACAAACATCCACCTGGAGACCTTTTTTTGCCTGGAAGAAACACAAATTATCAATTCTAAACTGAAGTAACTTGGAAATATTGAATCAAACTAGGACTTCATGAAAGCCAGGCTGAATTGCCAATTTTACCAAGAACTGTCATCTTCAAATGTCAGTAAACCCCAGGGACTTCTCTAAACACAGAAGTCTTCCAAATGTCACAGTTGCAGAGCATTAAAAAACTGTGCTAGTTCTTTTTCTTTAAACAATTATGTTTATATTGGGCTAATTAATCCTGCCTGTATCAGGATCCCAGAGCTGAGGGCTGTGAGAAGACCATATAGAGGTAATTGTGCCTGTCTATACAAAGTAATCAGGACCTACCACTTCTGGCTCATCTCTGGCTCTGTTGAATCTGAAGGGCTGCCACAGCAAAAAATCTAAGCTGGTCCCATGCTTTCTCACAGGACTGTATAAACTAACTCTGTGTCACAAAGACCCAATGAGCAACTTCAGAAAAAACAGGAAATCACATCCAGTGTTCCTTTGGCCTCCCTACAAGGCACTCACAGTCTCCCTCACACTAGCCATGCTATTGGTCTAAGTTGAATTATCTTGAAATATAAGTGATGGTATTCCTAAAAATACTTGTAGGACTATGACATGTTCAAAAAGTATCTTCTGTTGACATTTTAAAATAAGAATGAGTTAAGATTTGCTTTGTTATTGTTGTTTCTAGAAAAAAGCTGAAAGGACTCTGAAATCATAAATACATGAACATGATCTGGTGCCTCATTTGTTTTGTAAGCAGTTCATGTAACTAAAAAAATATAAAAGACCCTCCGCTATAACACAGGACTTGTCCTTACTGATGAAAACCAGTTCATGCTTCTACACAAGCAACATGGTGACTGCACAGCACCAAGCGGTAAAATAAATAAATAAATGAACATCTGAAATTAGTTAATCAAACTAGTTCAGGAAATACACATATTTAACCTCTCAGAAAAGCTACATTTTTCAAAAACATAATAAAACAAACCTCTTTAGTGTAAGACTGTATTGCTTCAGTAGTTTCTATTTTTCGTTTACATCTCTGCTTTACAGAAATACTGTTGTTGTCCAAGTCTTGCATAAGTTTAAAAAAGGCTAATTCATTAAATAACACTTCAGAGATCTCCACAAGAAGATCTTCCCCACAATCTTTTAATTTTCTACCAGCAAATTTTGCCAGTGAATCCTGTGAAAAGAAATAATTCTTCAGTTTTTGAAACACTTTCAAACTTCAAAGACCAAGTATTTTTCATCTTACCAGTAACTCAAAACTAGTTACACATATAATAGCTCATAGTTTTTAAATTTTTTAGTGTCTTAAACAGATTTTAAGTGAAATCTTAGCTTAGTAAGCTTGTGATTTAAACTGCATGCTTGTAGAAAAAAAAGGAAGCAGCAGACTACTGATTTTCATGATCTGACATCAAATGTCCATGAAGAGCATCACCAGAGCTCTCCCTGAAGACAGAGATACACCTCTCACTATCCAGCAGTGATGGAAAAGAAGTTCTGTGCACAGCAAATTTGTTAATTTTAGGAAAGAAAGTAATACCTCACCACTGTATCAAAGGTGAAGAAGAACTGCAGGCTGTGCTATTGAAGTTGTAAAATACAACTTCAGGGAAGCTGGCCTATCTGTTGCTCATTAGCCAGCTTGGAAGAGTTGCAAAACAGCACTGAAAAACTACTAACCTGAAGTATACTGCCAAGCTGCTTATGAAAGAACTTCACAAATTCTTTACTTTCATCATTTTGTTGTGTAAGAGTCAAGACCATACGTCTTACTGATGTCAGTAATTGAGAAGAACATACTTCATCCATGTGTTCCTAAACAAGTATCACAACACGAGCTCAGTTACCACTTCAAAAGAGAAATTAGCCATCAACTCAAATACTGAAATTAATTTATAAAAAACCACCCGTCCAGTGAGAGAACAGCACTCAACAAACAGGTCCTAACCCATCTTGCAAACACCATGCTTCATTAATGACTGACTGGTCATGACACAAAGATTTATCTTCCTTTTCCAATACATGAGTATGTGCCATGTTATAACGTTTAGACAAACCAAGAATCCAGATACTGTGGCTGTGCACTCAAGTGTGATAAAGTGCTAAGATACCTACTGTTACATGCAGCCTTAAAACTGGGAACAAAATGGAAGTCTTCAAGCACTGTGACTTGCACGTCAACAACCTAAGCATTAACCTTTTTACACCTAGTATCAACCAAGAACCTTCTTACACAAACCAAAGCTTATATACTGTGCCTGCTATAAAAGGGAACAGGGAGATGACTTAAGTGTCTTACAACTCAATCTTCTCTGCTCTTCAACCTGGCAAAGATGGAACTGTGACTATTTCTCCTTCTTTAAAGAAGTACATTTTTACTCTATTCACAGAAGTTAACAAGCTCTCAACAACTTTAAAGATATCTGTAAACTAGAGAAAATAATGCTAAAAATCAACAACTTGGAGCTATTCTTCAAAAGTATCTTGTTACATTATATGTAACAGTTTTAATCAGTTATCTCAGTTCTCTTTGCTGAAAGGCAGCAAATATTGGGGCGGTCCCATGGTGTAATGGAGAGCACTCCGGACTCCAATTCCCAAGGTCGTGAGTTCGAGTCTCAGTGGGGACTGTCCCCTGGCAGTTCAATGCCTCCCTGCCATCCGATCTCGGATGCTCAGCAGGGTCAGCCCCGGTTAGTACCGGGTGCTGTGACAGTCCCGAGGACTTCACTGTCACAGTCCAAGCTCGCTCGGCCGTGGCAAATGGACCTGGGACTTAAACGGTGGGGCCGGTTCTGCGCACGCTGAGCCTCACCTAAAAAATCCACTGCGCAGGCTGGAAGGGCACACCCACGTGGGGAGAGCCCTG
>JAOXXN010000471.1:41511683-41522651 GCA_026770055.1 Myrmophylax atrothorax
AAAGCAACCAGCATCCAACTTTTTACACACTTTGGTGTTTATGTCATCCTTAGAAATTAAAATCGAAAATCTACATGCTAAATATACTGTACTGTCTTCTTGCCAAAATACACTGCTTTTAATTAACACATTAGCAACTAAGTATGAAGGTCCTTTCTTACAGTTCACAAAATAATAAGACATTTCAAAAAGAGTACCTGAAGACATTTCTGTAGATCTACTGTATTTAATTATTTTTTCCAACTGTTCCTGATTCCTTTTGCTGAACACCTTTGCATGAACCACCTCATCAGACTGTTTGCTTTTTGTGCTCTTGCAGGGTTCACACACACTAGAAGCGCTTGCACTTTCATAGCCTAATGGGAGAGAATGAAAAGGTAGAAATTTAAAAAAAACAAACATGCTTACAAAGTGTTTTATTACTTTGACCAATTTGTTTAAGGGCACTCTTAAAGATGCAAAACACTAACCATGTTTCCTAGCCAAAAACTTTCCTCTGTACACTGAAGCCATACAGGAGTACTAAATGCTCAATGACTGCAACAGTCCTACTATACATTCTTGTACTGCCCCTCTCTCCTCATTCAGTACTTTACTGAAGCACACCTTTCAGCAAATCATCCAGTTTGAACATGAAGACAATATGTGACCAGTTCCCGGTTACCCCAAATCTTCGTGATCCTTTCAGATCATATCATAATCAGGTATGCTTTCTGTTTACTGAAATGCTAAAAAAGCTTAAGTAGCTACACTTTGTAAAATGAACTCATATTTCAGTAATTTATTTTAATTATTATAGGTACCATTTATGGAGAATAAATTCTCTGGAATGTAATGATTATAATCCAAGCTGAGTTTGCCATGGTATTTAAGATTACTTTACAACCTACCAGTATTTTTAATTCTGCCTTTTAGCTGAGAAGAACTCTTCCTCTTATTCTTTGGTTTGGGTGTTTTATCTTTTGATGCCAAGCTTGCTTGTGCTGATGCTTTTCTAGATCTAAATGTTTTTGTCACAGTTGTTGGGTCTACTGGATCAGGCATGCTACTAAAACTCTCCAAAGATTCTTCATCAAACTCTCTTCTCTGGCTCGTATCAGATTGATTTTTATGACCAGAAGCAATGTTTTGTGCTGAAACTGCAAAACCTGCTTTCAGCTGAAACTGCTCATCTTTTTTCACTTCCTGGCTACCATTAAGCCAAGTTGATCTTTTTTCCATTTCCTCTTCAAGTTGTCTATGACATCTTCTGTCAGAAAGAAAAAGAATGACAGACAGACCTCAATATATCATAACCTAAGTCTGTCAGATAGAAACTGCTTGTATTACCAGGCAAATAGTTTATCCATAATACAAATCATCTGCCCGTGTTAATTAGGCATCAACTGAACACTGGGAAAAAAAATCTAGAGAACCCTTTGAAATTAAAAACACAACAAATTTACATCTATCACTGATTTCAACCCAAATATACTTATGCAGCTATTGCTGTGCTCAAGGACATAGGATATTTCTTATAACAGCATTCATTACAATCTACAGGAGCACAAAAAATAACCATTTACTGACATTGTATTCTCTAGTTATTCGAAGAACTCAGTTTCAAAAAAAAACACGGAAAGGAAATCTTCCTTTACTTACAGAAAATGTCACAAAACCACTCCCAACACAATACTTGATTTTAAAACATTCATTTAAGGATACATTAATCAATATATAGAAAATCAGAGCACAACTGAAAAAAGGGAAAAATTAAACTGGAAGCTGCAAAAGCAAAGTTCATATTATAATTCTATTACAGTAAATTCCATCACTGAATGATTAATTCCCAGAATAAGGAAGAGAGAGGCAGGAAAAATGAGAGAGCTGCACTTTGACATTAAATACCTTTGGGTCTCTGCTCCATTAGAAGAACTGCTTTCAAAAGGTTTGGGGAACGCCATATACTCAGTTTTCCCAGAAGCATTATTGTCTAGAGGATGTTGTTGCTCCTGCTGATCACTGCTGTGTGGGGAAACATTGTGTGCAAAATCTCCAAAACCAGAAGGAAACACTGGATTATAGTTAATACCTACGAAGTAAACAAGAGAGTCAGAAGATCCTACCTCATTTATAGAAGTCATATTTGTTATAAAAGTCAAATTTGAGACATACTGTGTGGTAATATAACACTGTGAAGCAAAAATACAGTGGGGAAGTTTCCCTCCTGAAAACTCCATATCGGAATTTATCTTAAATGTACGTTTTGAACACTACTGAATACTACAATCCCATCCACGGAGATGAAGGACCTTCAAGAAACCCCAGTGAAAAGCTCCTACAAGTGAAAGTAAAAATAACATTTCCAGTAAAAGACAGAGTTCTGAAGATTTTATCAATACTTGAACCACTGACAAATTGACAAAAAATTCCAATGGTTCAAGTATTTATAGGGTCAAAGGAGTCACAGATTCCAAATACTTAAATTTTAACCTTGGAATTCTTATGGCAGTGGCAAACTGAACATAACTATTCTTCTGTGCAGGTTCTGTATAATTTAAAATATCTTCTCAAAGTAGAAAACAGACCTTAGAATCTGAAAGCTTCAATCTACATCTATGTCTATGCTATGTCTATGTCTATTCCAGTCAACAGTTACTCTATAGCTCTGATGGGAAAAAACATTAGTTAAAACACTCCATTTACAGGCATTTAAAACAAAAATGAGCATTGGAAGTTCTAAGAAAACCAGAAATAATTACCAAGTGCTACTTTGAAATTAGAGGGTTCACTTAGTCAGAACACCATTAAAATGATTGCAGAAGGTATGTAAATGCTTTACAAACATTGCTCTTCTCATGTTAGATGAAGAACATTTAAAACCTGAACTTATGGAGTGGATATTTTCACCTATAACCAACTTCATACTGAGAAAGTCTTGCATTTCATATTGAAGTGAAAGTATACAATCATTCAACAATAAGTGTCAAATTTCTGCTTAAGATCATTTCAATATAAAGAAGTCAGAGTTTCATCAAGTCCACACTGAGATTTCAATTAAATCGGGGAATGGAAACTCTTGAAATTTGTATTACTTTTCAAACCCATAGATATACCCACCTGGAGCAAAGGAAGAAAAATTAGTGAATCCTGGAACATTAAAGAGGTTTACAGGTTGTGGAGGAAAGTTGAACGGACAGAAAACAGGAGATGGAGGTGGTGGTGCACTACTGCCTCTCTCCTTTCTTGATGGCTTCTCCTGACAGTGTTGTTCTTGCTGGCGCATAAGATCATTTAACATTTGTTTCAACCTTGAAAACAAGAAAAAATAACTTGTGAAAAAAGAAGAATGCTAAGGAAATGCTGTCAATTTAAAGTCATTTGACCTTCCTAATATTTCACCTGCACCAGGCAATGTACATAAAGAACTGTTCCATTTAGCTAATAAAAAAAGAACTTAAAAAAAAAATAACTTGTATTTACTCCCAAGTGACAGACAGGCACAAGTTTAAAATCAACTGCTCTGTAGAAGTCATCATGTTTACAAAGGTTAAACATCTTTGCAAGAACAAAAAAAAAAGGCTTGGCTAGGTTCTAAAGAAATAAGCATGGAAAGTGGAAACTTCATGAGAAACAACCTAATACAAAAAATACTTGCAGAACTGAGGTTAAAATAACTTTAAAAAAAATTTAAGAGGACAGTGACTATATACCATTTACCGAATTCATAGTAAAGAGCCTGAACTTTTAGGCAATGATTAAAATGATTATTACAACTTTTTCCTGAAAAGATCATTGTTTAGAAGGCAAAAGCAGTACATCCAAATGGAACGTAAGAAGCACAAATTCTAACTGGAAACACTAAGAAAGGACAAAAAGTTTTTTTTGCTGTCTTTTTATTACCATCAGAATCCAGAATTTTGCCAGGTAGTCCAGCAAAGACTACAGACACAAAAGTCTATTCAAGGAGAGGAAGCTAAATCAAAAAAGCCAAATAAAGCTATCAGAGCAGATTTTTGGAAGAGCTGAGAACTTCTGGTTCTCTCCAAGGCAGATTACTCTAAAAGAATCTGCTCAAATGTGTTAAAGCAGTGCTAAAAAAAACAAACCACCACACCAGAGATGCTGCAGATAATTTAAAAAACTTGTAATCTCATATTTAACCACTATCTGTAATCTTCTATTCACAATTCCCTGTTACTGAAGCATTAATTCCATAGCTGAACACTAATACAGTCAACAAACCTTTGGACATTATTCTGCTGCCAAGTCAGCTGAGTGTAACACTGGTTTAATTGATGCATAATAAGATGTACTTGCGAAGATGAAACATTATTTGGCATCATACTGTAAGGGCCTGTAAGCAAAGCCTGTAGAAGGCAAGAGAGGGTCTGTGGAAAGAAAAGACATAACAGTGACCAAAGTACCAAAACCAGAAGTTATTGCTGGAAGATTTAAGAGAGAAATAAAACAAGGCAAAGTAAGAACAGCAAAATAACTGCTCTTCATATGTACCTGCTGATCCTGCATCAAAGTTTGACAAATGCTGACACTAAATTCATGCTGTTTCTTCAACTGATTGATCTGCTCTTGCCATTGTTCCTTTTCTTCCACATAAGAAAGTTCAGATATCCACCGAAGGTTTTCCTGACGCCGCATACTTATGTTTTGGTGTTGCCTGGCCTTAGACACCGGACGGTAATTCCCATCTGCTGAAAGAGGACGGCAATTTTTCCACCTGGGTTGGAAAAAATGAAGAATGAGGAAAAAAATCCAACATTTCAAACAACTCCTAATGATACTTCCATTATTCAAATTATGTTTCAGTTGTACATCAACTTGGCACAGGCCATTTGACCATGCCAGCTAATCACCCATGCCATTTCGTCAATTCAACATTATCTAAACAAATGGAAAATAAGAGCCCCACAACTATCACTTTCAAAAAAAGTAAGTGCTAATGTTGTTTCTAGATCTTGTTTTTAGTATTGTCCATTACTGCTATGTAATAGGTACTTACATGAAAATAGAAGCCACTAACATAGCACATTAACAGGTCCAGCCCCTGACTAGAAACCCACTACCTTTGGTATCCAAACCAGAAGGAATAACTGAAGATATTTACATTACTTTTAACATGGCATTTTTATGTGACCACATAAGGCTTATTAAGGAAATCAATCAGATAAGAAAGAGTCAAAAATAGTCACAATAATTAAAAAAGTGTTCAAAGCTACAAAAGTCAGTAACTTAAAAAGAAAAATTCCAGTTAGTTTAATTCTCTGAACTACTATTTTAAAAGAGACTGATCTATATGGCAGCAAAACTTTCAGATCTGTTATCTTTTAAGCTGATTAAAAATACACAGGAACATCAGGAGCTACTGCCACAATTGAAAAGCTCAACGGCAGACATTTAATAAGACTGAAAACAAAAGAAATAACCCAATTAGTTACATGCATTGCAGCTACAGAGACTCAGACAAGAAAATGCCACTACACAGACCTCCTTAGCACGCAGAGAGAAATTTGCCTTTGCTATGTAGAGATGCATTGTAGTTAATGTTTCTTCTACTCCCTTACAAACATACTCTGACAAACAAAAGATCAACAAGTAATGCTACTAACCTATCCTTGTTTTCTTTAACAAAATAGGCATTTTCTGGTATGTTGTTATTGGGATAAATAGAGAAACTGTCATTCAAACTTGATGCATCTTCTTCCTCTTCTTCTGCCTGCCCAACTCCATCAGAGAGATAACCGTCTTCATCTCCATTTTCTTCCTCTAGTGCACACTGGGTAGAACCTCCCCAGGTAGCCATTGTCCTAGTGAACATTGCAGAGGGATGTTTGGGAAAGGAGTATTGTTTTTAAGTTTAGGACAAATTATTAAAACAATCTGTGGACAATTACAAGCCTGTCTATCTGCAATTAAGAAGCTGCAACAAAATGCATTAAAACATTATTGCACCAATACAAAATTAAACTTGTATTCATCTAATACTGAGACAGTTAAATTAAATTACATACTGTTTTGGAAAAAATATTACTTTATTATATTATAAGTGGGGTAGTGATGAAGAAGAATTACTTTGATCATTTGGCATTTTCCATTCATTTTCTTCTTAGGTGACTTTTTCCCATTTGTAGAATGGGAAGGCTAAACATCCTGGGAAAACTCACAAAACTGGCAAGTTGACAACTAATATTCACTTTAGAAGTCAATAAACTTAATTTACTGCTCTGTTGTATCATCATTCAGTGCTCAGATGAACACTGCAAACTCCCCAAACATTGACATCTCACAGAATGACTTGAGCTCTTACTTTTCTGTCCTATTCTGCTGTGAAGTACACTGAGCTTCTGATCCTTCACTTTTAACAGATGCAGCAACAGTAGATATTGTTTCTGCGAGCTCTCTCCTCCTCTGATCTTCAGCCATTAAAGCTTCAAGTTGCTTTCTTCTCTGTCGCAACTCTTCTCTTAAAATCTCATGTCTTCTCATCTCAGACCATAACTGTTTGCAGTAAAATGGAAGAAGTAGAATATAATGCTACCATAATTTTCAGAGTGTGCAATATCCAGATCATTATTTAAGACAATTTTGGCAGAAATGGGGAAGGAAGATTCACAGAGGATAAACCAGGTTTCAAATACTTCCACCACTATTTTCTTTATGGACAACTTGCCTATGGTGTATATTACCAAATGTTCACAGTAAAAATTCAGAATACATTCAGCTTCCACATTAATATTTGGCAATAACTACTGTATTTGAGGAAAAATTTCTTCCCAGTTCAGGTCAGTATTTCCTCTTTTCACAAACAAGTGGCTACTACTCCTCTCCCCAGGTCAGGGACCTAAAAATGTGTCCAGGTCACCTGGTTTTTCCTTTTTAAACCTTTTTGAAGTCACAGAATATCAAGTATGAAATACCTCATTGCCTACTGGTACAGACTGATCACTCTCAAATAAAGGCTTGCCAGCTGTGTTAAACTCATTCATGGCTGGAGTCGATGTTGCTTGTGAAGTCTGTCTATTTGCCGGGCACTTACCCAGGCCAGCTGACAACTAAAAAAGAAAGCAAAATGCCAAAATAGAGTATAATAGCTTTCTAAAACTTACCTGCAGCTAAAATCAAACACAGTTGAGGCAAGAAAATCAGTACTCTGGGAAAAGTGAGGAATTTCTGAAATATGGCTAAATATGTATTTCAGAACTTAGCTAGGAATCAAAACAACTTAATTTATGTAATATAATACTGTAGTTGCACAGTATTGATAATTTACTGCTCACTTCACAGAAAGAAGCAAATCTTCAAGGAGTATGAAAAACAGTACAGCACTGTTGGGTTTGAATACAACAAAGTGTTGATCATGCTTGCAAGACATACTTTTGTTCCAAAATAACAGCAAAAGATTACTCAGCAAAGTGAAGCAGCAGTGACTGGCAGGTGTGGACAGAAAAATTTCACACTAAAAATAAGACAGAAGATTCTCTGTTTCTGAAGACTACCTCAAGGTTTTTGAGGACAAACTACAGTGAAATCAAGAGCTTGATACAGCAATCACTGAGCAAGAACAGTGAGCGACATAAGCAGAGCTCATCTCTGGGTTTAAAGGCTGTCTGCTTACAGTACACAAGTATTTCCAAGCAGTAAAAGTGACGTTTATGATATTTTATGTTTCGTTGCTCAACACCTTAAGAAAGCAAAGAAATACATTCTACCTACCTGAAGGTCAGGACAAGCTTTCTGTAACACTTGAATTTTTTCTTGAATTTCAATCAGTTTCCTTCTTTCTTCTTGTAACTGTTTAAGCTCCTGTTGCTGCTGCTGAAGTTTAGCTTCATAAAACTTCTCTCTGTGTAAGTAAGTTACCCACAGGTTACTTACCAAGAAGTTGCCTAGAGCATGACTCTACTATCCTCTGACAAAGGTTTACCTTGCTTTTTCATTTAGTCGTACATCTTTCTTTAACTTGTTGGTACTAGGTCGGACATTGTTTGGTTGTTGCTTTGTCTCTTCCATCTCAACCAACAAGCCACCAATATTAGATGCATTTGCAATTGTTCCTGGAGCTTCTGAATCATCATCCTGAAAGAATGCCAGAAAGGCAGTTAGATTATTTTCAAGTTATACATAAATGTAACAAGTTCAATCTGTCAAACTGATTTTTTCAAAACCAAGCAGTCTGAATAGCTTTATCTTTACTTCAAATCTTGAACTGAGAAGTCATGATCACCATGGCACCATGACTTTATCCTAAATTAATGAGAATTTAAAGCTATAAAGCTCAAGCTACTGAAACTTTCACTATAAAGGAAAGATAGTTTGTCTCATTCTGAAAACATAAACCATTTGCTTGTGACTCAGTGGACAGAAGCATATAAAGAAACAAAGGGGGAGGCAAATCCAGGAACAGGAGACTAAAATGAACAAGATTGTTTAACTCCTGCAGACATGAAGTTATATATTACTATTAACAACTTAAAATAACAAAACTACTCTTGAAATCTAGCCTATTTTAAAGAAAATCTTCCACATGTTCTCTACTCCATTTAAATCTTTTTTCATCATTTCTTTCTTTTCAGTTCTCAAACTGAAAATATGAAACCTGTAGCCACTGCTGCTTTTGTTTTCCAACATGATCATTCTTAATAGACTTTGTTGAACAGGAGAGATCATCATCAGTGACCACGTATGACACAGTTCACAGATGTACAGTACCTCTGCTGAATACATACAGATAACAAGCCTCAGAAATATGAAGGAAAAACTGAAGACATGTCATTATTCAGGCTATTACAGAAGCTGCTGTACCATCTGTAATTCCAATTAATACCTCTGTACAGTTAGTATCTCAATGGTGATGATAAAAACCAAGACTGATCCAGATACTGAGAATTTTTTTATAGGAGTATAATCTTGAAACAACAAAATTGTGTTTATACTGTTGCTATTGTAAAACACAAGTTCCAATTGGGATTGATTTTAAAGTTCTCATATAAAACCTTTACATTTCTGATACACCTATGTGTACTCAGTATGCAGACATTACACTTTATGGTGCTCAAATGTGAGCACTCTGTAGGGACGTTATACCCATAAAACTGTACTTTTATGTTTTTAAGAAGAGCATGAGGTATTCTAAATTGAAAACACTTCCAATTCATAGTTGGCTCTCAAAACTCTAAAATAAACAAAAAACACTGCCCCCAGCCTAAACACCCCAACTCAAACATGTTGCAACATCCAAAGATTTCAATGCAAAACGTTTTTCTTCACTGACTGAACAATGCAGTAAAATGTATAGTTCAAAAACCTAAACCTGCTGAATATTCACTATCATCTTAAAAATGGAGACCAATATTACTTTTTAAAATATGAGACTTCTTGGTTTGTATTTTGCAATTCAGTGCTAAGGTTAAATATTCATTCTTCTGTTACATAAGCATCCCCCAAGCAAATTCCAAATTTGCATTTCAGAAGTACCATGCCTGAGTTCAGAAGACTCCAACAGTATCTCCTTTTCCCATCCTGAAAATAAGCATTTTTAATGTTACACTACTCAGAGTATTTTTCCCTATTAGAAGTTATACATTACATGAAATAATGAATCTACATTTTATGCACAAGTTTATATTTATAAAATACCTGCACCATAGCAGCAAGGTTTTGTAACTGTCTAAGTTTCTGTTTTGCAGCTATAAGCCTATTGATCTTCTGCTCAAACTCGGCATCTCCAGCAGCACCACCCAGGCTGCTTCTGTGACTAGATACAGAATCTTCACTAACTCTATCTTCTTCCACTTCATCATCGTCACCTTGGGGCAGATCGAGGTCTTTGTCATTCTCTCTATTATGACAGTCTAGAAGCAGGGAGAGGAGGAAACAAAACAGTACCAAAGACACATTATTGAATCTCTGAAGCCCAATGTAATTATTGGATATTAGAAAACTATCGGCTTAATGATTAAACTCTTGAACATTTTGCTCATCAAATAAGGTTCTCCCAAATTCCGTGTAGCCATCACGGTTATTTGTACTAAGACTTAAAATTATCACAAGATTTTAGAACATACCTAGAGCGGAGGAAATTTTTAGAGTCCTTATATTGGCAGCAGAGCGGTTGTTTATCTCACAGTCTGTATTAAGATGTCTTCCCTCTCTGTTATTAGTCCCACACTGTACATTTGAGTTACTGTTTATTTCACTCCAACTACTGATTCCTTGAGGGTTTCTAGGGTAAAACAAATTACTCATGTTACCTTTTTAAGAACTGATATGGTTGCAATTTTACTATATCCTTTTTTTACCTAGCTTTTCTAGGAATGTGTCCTGACCATTAATATAAAAAACCACAATCTCATACAAAATCAGTCCAGACATTTGGAATTTTTCAATATTCATCCCTCTGATAGTTTTTGAAGCAAACAGAGCCAGCTCTAAATTATTCCCTGCTAGATTTACAATACAAGAGCCCTGCAGGTCTCTATCTGTGTTATAAAAGCTTTATATGATTCATAGCTAAGAGTATTCATTTCTGCACAGTCAAGGTCCCTGATGCACCCAGTTGCCCTGTTGGACCACAGCTGTAAATGCCTCTCTAAACTGAAGTTTGTTTTTACTCCAGTTCTCTAGTCTAGGACTATAATCTTCCAGTGGAACTCCATACAAATAATTCAGTGCTAAATCCCAAAGGAACTACAGACCTCTGAAGTCTTTCATAGTGATGTTCTAAACATTAATCTACACAAGCTACTAAGGACAAGATGATTATTAAACTCCTGTGCAACACAGCTACTTCAAACTTTAAAAATTGGCAATTTAATGTACGCACAGATTTAACCCATTTCTGGTTGACTGAAATAATGTATTGCAGGTTTTTTTGTAACTCAGCTACAAAGATTTAGGATGACAAAAAATACAACGACCTAATATTTGTAACAGGCTGTCGATCTTCATGTTCAGAATCACTTTCTGATTCTT
>JAOXXN010000471.1:41522741-41536760 GCA_026770055.1 Myrmophylax atrothorax
GATTCTTCTGTTTCTTCCTCCTCCTTGGTGTTTTCGTTCACAGCATCTGTCATCATATCAGATGTTTGCTCATAGTAGTGAACTAACTCACGTAACTCGTTCAGCCTCTTACGAACCTCATTTAGCTTCCTGAGGAGAAAAAAAAGAATATTTTATCTGCTTTGTCCTATTTAATCAAATCTATGTAGAGTTAAAAAGTGTATATATAATTTTAAGTTCTTAAAGTTTGCTGCCAGTTTCCAAGCTGTGAGAATCTTGTTTGAAGCTCTAAACTCATTTAACTTAGACCACTTACTAAATAGTCATTAATACTAAATTAGGTCAATTAAACAATGGAAATGGTAAAGGAACACTCAAAATCACTAAAGCACATTATGAAAAAAAATTAAAGAACTTTTACTGAAGCTTTTCTGTTGGATTCAGATTGTCATCCTCTTCACTCTCATTTTGAGAAACCAGGGAGTCAGGAGGACAGGGAGCAGATGCCAGGCTGTTTGATTCACCATTGACAACAGTTACTATGCCTACAGGACCAGAAGCAGCTGAAGTTGTACTTCTTTGATCAATACTCCTGTGAGGAGAACCTGAAGCAGGAAAAACTACAGAGAAGACATACAGTTCACATGAACAGTTTGCAATAAGGAATCTGCTTAACTGAATTATCTTAAAATAACTACAGAAAATATTACCAACATACAAAACAGTAGTTATTAATTTCTTTTACTATAAAGAAAAAGATTTTTTCTTAAGTTTCATGGCATGCAATGTCAATAGGCAAGTAGTAATAAGATACCTTCTGCAAAGTTAGCCCTTTTAGCTTTATCACATGTCATAGGTGGAAGCTTTCATGCCTTGAATCTGCCCAATGAGGTTTTTTAAGCACTTAAGGCTGAATTTCTTTTTTTTTTTTAAATTTACCATTTCAAAGTTGAAAAACAGAAAAGACCCAGCAATTTTTTCACCTCTGCTAAGCTCTTCCATCTATGTGCTGTTGAACATAAATTTGATGTTTGCTTCTTCCAGCTACGTGAAATCATATCCAAATGCCTATATTATATGCGTTAAGTACACGTAGAGAAATGGTGGTATAGTAGCCTAACTACTAAATCAGCATGTCCTCCTCCAGGTAGGTTTCAATGCCTCATTTCTTAATGTTAACCACAATAGCCGCCATCACCCCTCAGAAATTTCCAGCCACAGGACAAACCTCACCAGTACAAATGCATTTCCAGAAAGCCAGAGCAGCATATAGGCCCATATCAATACTTTAAGGAGAGGACAAAGCCATCTAAAGAACAGGGCAAAACCCTTGTTCATTCAGACAGTCAAGGTCCCCTGGAATGGCTTATGACTGAAGTCCTTGCAACTAGCACAGGAGAAAGCCATTTGGCAGTGGACAAGTAAACCCCTTAATGCCAGAAGTACTAACATATGAAGTGCTGAGTAAATAAATGCAGATGTACTGTGATAAAAATTCAGAAAGTTCAAGTTCATATGGTACTCTCCACAAGCCACATGTGCCACAGACAAGCCTTGGGTAACAAAAGCCATGATCACATCTTCACATTAGTCAACTCTGATGTTATAAACCAAAGTTCTAGTAGAGAAGACACTCATCATCATTACTTGTAGAGTTCTTCATAAAAAACATTTGCATTAATATTAACCCAGTACAGCTTTATCACCTGCATTGCATTAACCACTTGCAAGCTGAAAGTCATGTTACAAATATGCACATTAAAAATGTTGTATTCTTGAAGATATACAACTCTACCTATATTTACTTACAGGAGGAGTTATTTAGATGTTGGTCACGAAGCGTATGAAGCTCTCCTAATAGTTTGTCCATTTTTTGCTTTTTACCCTGCAGCATTCGCATCTTGTTAAAAAGCTGTGCCTTCTCATCTGACTGGTGTTCAGACATTGAAGAGTTCCTGCTCTGTGAAATCTCTCTGGTAAGTGAAAGACTTTCTGCTTGCCTTCTATTGTCTGGCACGGATTGTGTCTACAAAGAGTAATTCCATTTTATTCAGAGTGCTATGAAAAAAGGTAAATAAATTCTAAGAAACAAAAAGCCCTCTTATGGGGCTTGCTAGAACTGAGAATCAACACCAAAACAAAGAATATTATAAAGGAAAATATCTTTGAAAACACTCTAATTATATACTAAGTTAATAATTATATTACAATATAGAAACTACTTCTCTGGACTTTCATGGAAACCTGTGAGACAAAGCATAGATCAGTCATCCAATAACCCTTATGAATACAAAGAAGCTGATTTGTCAAATTTGGGGAAACTCTGATTGCTTCACTAGCAAATGCACAGAAATGAGCAAAACATTTAACTGCATTGTTAAAAACTGATGACGGCAAAACTTACACAGCGCAGTCTAAGGACTGACCTGAGAATCATGAAGTTGGTTGTGAAAGCGCTGAATTAAGTCATTCAATTCCTCATTCAGTTCTGATGTAAGGCTCACTCCTGAGACACTACCTGTAGTTTCTGTTACAACTGGGCATGAAGAAAGAGGGGGAAATTTAAACACTTTTCCACAGCAGTGAAATACAGGCTATTTGATGAAAATGTGTAGTTTAACATCAATACACTAAACTCTAAAAACACAGCATGTATTTTTAATGTTGTGTCCCTTCCACCAGCTTTACTCTTGAAATATTACTTTCATTACCAAAATACTAACAAGACAACTCAGAGCTGCTTTGTGAAGGACCATAGGAAAGGACTTGTTAAACTTGTTCTGTGTTTTGCTAAAAGGGTCAGAGCAAAATGAAAGCAATCAAGTTGTCTAGAGCTGATAGAAATATCACGCTTTTTAGAAATAAAATTTAGAAATTATTTAGTATAGCTAAACTAAGAAGAGTATATGAAATTTCACTTCCTTAAAATAATAAATTAACTGGACACCAAGCTTTCATATTGGTGTAAGCTGTAATCTTTACAGCTGCAGAGTCTCAGGGTTTGTCCTTCAAAAAGCTTTATGAGAGGAATACATTTAAAAGGAAGTTTTTTCCTTGCATGGAAGTTCATAATCAAATACTACTAAGATATGGAAGTGCCAAATGATTGACCCAAGTAACTTGCTTTTTCCCCACATATGAACCAACAGGCCATAAGAAAAGTAAAGAACAAATATTATTTATTTCCCCCATAGATCATAACTTAATTAAATGCATAATAAAGTTTCACTTTTCAAAGTTAAAAATGTTTATTTTGCCCTAAGTTGAATCCGAATCTTAACACTGCCCTGAGCTGAACTTAAATATTAACATTTCCTAGCCTGGCACATACCACATTTTTACATCAGTCAACACAAACATCGTAAGAAACCATTACTAGGAGTGACTATTTAGAAATGTGAAACAAACAAAACAAAAAACCTACACCAAAGAGTAAAAGTTCTAATTTATCAAAAACAATCCTACTTTCTACCCACTTCGATCTCTTGCTGCTGTGGTAGCTTTCTAAAATCTCTCCACCCCAGTTATATCTTTTTTCCTACAGTCTATCAAATCAAGAACAGCAGAACAGGAGCTCATCAGAACAAGGAACCTTAAAAAAGACCTTTTAGGAAAAGTGTAGAAGCAAATTTCTACAAATTAAGGTATTTTAAATATAAAAACTAACTGTAGTAAGAACTACTATCCCATATACCCTCTAATCAACCCTAATCGCAACTCTTACAGGGAAGAGTCAGGGAACATTAACACAGACCGAATTTGAACGTGCTCAGTGCAAAAATGCCATTCCCTGTAACTGCACACCAAACCACAGCCCGAGTCAAAGGAAACACAAACAAGATTTTAGGAGGCATTAGGGGAGACCAGGACGAGTTTCCAACAGATGCAAATTCACATGTCAACAGTGCACAAAACAAGGACAACTGTCTCCCTTTTAAGACTGAGCCCTCGAGGAAACAATTCTGCTGACAACCTCTTAGCAGATACCAAGAAGCCATCTCTGTCCTAAAGATAATTTTTAAAAATTAAGAATATATGAAAACGAATTAGTAGAATGCTTTTAAACTAAAGGTAACAACATAATGATGGTGCTTTAATGTCAGAATCATGCTCCCAATTTACATGCCACAGAACTTCAGAGTTCTAGTTTCACATCTACTTATTATGTGACTGCTTTAGCAACTCTCTCTTTTCTTTTCTGAATAAACCTTTAGTCTACCAAATGCTATGAAACTGTCAAGCAACCAGTCAACAAAAAAACCACTCCAAAATTCCAGAAAAAGCAAACAAAAACTCAAACTACCAACTGCCTAGAGCCAGAAGGATGTAAAAAGGGAGAAGGCATTGCATCCCCCACTCCAACTCTTTTCTTCAAAGGCCGAGGACAACGACGGAGATGAGTGGCAGGCCTCTAATCTGACAGCTATTGGTGGTACATCAATTCTTAGGAGAAAACTCCACACTTTTAGGATTTTACAAGTAAAGCAAACTAATCAGGAGTTTTTCAAATGTTTTTAAAAACATTTTACAATGCTACATTGTCAATTCTTTTCAGAAATAGAAGCATTCCCATAAAATTTTTTAAAAGTGCATTACAAAAACTTTCTTAGTGTTTATTCCACAACTCCTGCTTTTACCATTTAGTCAGCATACTAACATGACATTAAAGACACCATCATGCCACATACCAGAATCATCCAGAACAGCAATGGCTTGCTCTGCTTTATGCTGCAAAGCAAGAAGAGCTGCCTGTCTTCCCTGAAGAGCCTTCAACTGCTCCTGCTGTTGTAGCATCCTTTTCAATAAATCATGCTGTTTTTTCAAGTTCTCCAACTCCTCTTTAGCTTCCTGTTGAGGATCTCTGGCCTGCAAGATAAGAGAGGAACACTGCCATAACCACGCCAATTTATTTGCTGAGTATGGGTAACAGAAACATCAGAACAAACATGACTTCCATGGGAACAAACAGCCTGCTTGGTGTAAAAGGCTGAATATGAAACAGCTTCACCTTTCCAGCAGTCCTTTATTTTTAAAACATTTTACACGTCCAATAAGGAAAAGCCTGTACCACCATGACATGCTTATCACTCCTGGGAGTTTAAGTTTTCTTTAGAAATCTAGTCAGCTGCCCTGATGTGTCCCAAAGACTACCTCAAGCATCCTTCTGTCTTTTAAATCATAAAAGAGGGTGTTAACCTATGAGGCTGGCAAAGGTAAGAAAGATAAGGCATTGTATCATGGAGCTACATAAGAGATTGCAAGTGATTCACTAGCCTAAAATCTCTAAATTTTCAGCAGAATGTTTTAGGCAGCTACTCCTCTCTAACCTACATGTCTGTCGTATTTATGACATTGATGATAGAATTGACCATATTTATGTAAACCAATTGCAAAACAAAAACATGCACAGAATTCCCTCTGTTATGTTTTCAAACACATGGAAACAGATCTGACAGAATGGAAGCATGATGAGCAATTAAAATATATTAGAACTCATGTTATTTTCCTCATCCTACCCTAATTAAGAGCTGGAGATTTGCATCAAAACTGTTACTCAAGGACTGCCAGCCAATTAGGTATTTTAATTAAGTATTTTAATAATGAGATAGCCAGTTAAGATCCTGATCCTGTTTGGAGCTGGATTATTGCACTATGCAGATGAAATCAAGGAAAAAATTGCCTCCTTTTCATTAGGAGCCAACAAGCATCTAAGAAGAGCACAACTACTACTGAATGAAAAGCACAATCTTCTACCCACATAGTGCAGAGTTCCTGAAGTAGAGAATTAATATCAAATATTATGCATCACATGTCAGAATAGAAGCAGGCATTGTATTAACTAGTTTTGAGAACCAAGGAATGCTCAACTTTCCAGCAGAGAAATCCAGAATTCCAAACTTCTCATAGTATCACTAAGCCTTTTATTTTAGGGGGAAAACATAATCAAACTTAAGATCAAATCAAATCAAACTTTTTTTTAATTAAATCAGAGCAGGGACAACGCCATAGAAAAGCTGGTAACAGGTAACAAAACAAGTTTTAGACTCCATGCTCCTTAAGTCTTCCCCTTTCCAACTAAATATTTGTATTAACAGCTATACAAAAACATTTCTGGAACAAATTAAGGCTACTATTCTCTAATTAGGTTTAAATTTGCAGTGGCAGATTTTTGGTGTAAAGTCACATTTACATGTTTTCCCCAAAAAAAGGAACAAAACTGGAAGGATCATCTACACAAAATCACAGCACCTGCTGTACAGTTACATCAATGCTGTCGGTGCTAAAACCATTTTCTGTCAATGCTAACAATTCAGAAGAAAAGTTCTCAAACACCTCTATTTGAAGAAAAAACTCTAGGCAAAGAAATGCATTGAATGAAAAGGCAGCTGGGTACACATGGAGTCCAATGGGAACATTCCCTTTAAGTAACAAATACATTTAAAGCAATTAATAAGGGAGAGGGGGGGACAGGGAAGACTAGCCTGTTTAAACCCTATTTGAGGCTAAAATAAAATTTTGAAGTATACCTTTGAAAGCAATCCATGTTCCTGGCTATTAATCCCACAGGGCCACATTTCCCTGTCATTCAGAGCAGCTCTGTCACTTTTCCCATTAAGGCTTGCTGTAACATCAATGTCTGTAACCTGTTCCTGTGAAGCTGAATTCCCTAGTTTGTCCTCAATGCGGGGCCGAATGCTCAGACTAAAAGATACCTCCTTTATTAAATAGTTTAGTATGTTAGATTTGGAAAATGTGCTCCAACTTAGCATGCATTTTAAAGTTACAAACCTAGTGTTTTATCTTGTCAAATAATGAAAACTAACATCAAATAAGATCTAGTAAAGAGTGAAGACACTTTTAGACACTTAGAATTTGTGTAACAGTAAGGCTCCAATGTTCTACAACCAGAAGTATGCACTTTGCATGTAACACTCAAGCTGCATGTAAAGGGAATTTAGATGCAAAATGAAGAGCCAAACAAAAATCAAGCCACATTTTGCAAATATGGACAAAAATGCAAGTTTACATAGTTTCTTCTTAGAAAATATACTCGTCTTTTTCTGCATTTTCCAATTTTTTCCCTTTTTTTTTGGTAAGTTAAAAGTGCATCTTCCATGTGTGTAATTTTATTTCTTTACAGGGATAGAAAGAGTTCTTAAAAAGCTAAAAATAATTACAAAAGCTTCTTAATGTTTTAACTGTTTTACTTCCAAGCACATAAATTCTCCTCATCCATAGAACATTCACTGCAATAACTGGCCAGAGAGAGCACCTGCTCTCTAGTACTTTCCCTCAGTATAGTAGTATCAGAAGAAGCAAAACTTAAGTTACTAAAATGCTTTTGTATGTACTACAAGAATGTTAAAAAAAGCTTTTATTAATAGAAAGGAAGATTGACTGTTTATCTTAGCACTACATTCACAACTCATTTTCTAAAAAGTGCCCATCTTTCCAAAAAAAAAAAGGAGGAAAACTTCTGTGCTAGGTCAATACTTCTACCATATCACTAGAAAGATACTTGGACAATGGCCCACTAATGACTCATTTCTCACCCTCTCCTGATCCAAAACCAGAAAATTTTGCCTAGTAACAGAAAGAAACTTAGAGATGAAAAATTGCATAGAAAAATATTTCCTCCTATATCAAGCCAGTGAATGCTCTGCCAAAGTACACATTCAACCTTTCGCTGCACTTTGAAGAAAGAATACAGATTTTACAAACCCCCTTAATTTCTTGACTAGAAAGAAAAAAATATTTATATTTTTGCGGTGACAGATCATGATCTTTTTCCCTATTAAAAAAAAAATGAACACGTGTATGAACACCTCCAGAAGAGAGTGCTTGGGGATTTACTATTTTTCAACTGAACTGCAAATTATGACACTATCCTAACTATGACAAACCAAAATAAAGCCTTCATTTCTAGCACTTTAATTACTAAAAGGCAGCTTACCGTGGTATCTGAAGCCTCAGACTGCACATCAATGTTTAGCGATGTGCTCTCACCTACAGAACCAGATCCCACAGCTGAATCTATAGTCCGAACATCATCCTTCTCATTTTCTCTAGCCTGAAACATTTCATTGGCATAAATCAAAAGCTACATAAAGGGGCAGTAAAAATGAATTACGGAGGGTACTGCATACCAAAACCAACACCCCCAGTAGTGCCATCAAAACATCAATGATCAGCTCCTAAAAAAAGCTTACAGTGCATAAACAGATACATTATGTTCTCAAACTTACAAGTATCTTTTGCAAAAATTTCAGATAGGATTTCTCCTGCTCTTTAAGGTCATCTATAAGGTGTGATAAACGCTCAACATTGGCCGATCTTTCATTTTTCTCTACAAGATCATCCCGCATGGAGCTGGCCTTAGCAATATAGTCGCGAATTTGAACTAGTCTGCTCACAATCTGCAAAGACACTGAAGTTACTGAATGCATTCAGCTACAGCTTCAACGTATTTAATGCACAAGACATGGCGATAGCAACAGCAAAGGAGTATTAAACGGGGACATACTGGTACTTTCAATCCTACAGGCACACTTCCACAAGAAGTTAAAAGTCAAGAGCTTTCATAAGGACAGATTTATGCACACAAGAAGTTGCAAGGCTGAAGCACAAGGCTTCTAGGCAACTTTGGCTAAAACAGAACTGAGCTCATCAACGTCGGAAAATATTGAACTGTGAGAGTATTTTCTGGAACCTTATAAAAGGGAACCAACCTCTAAGATGAAAAATAATACTGCTTCTGCTACCAATAAGCAGATTTCTAAAGAACAATAGGTGATTAAGTTTGGCTTCAAGCTGCCTTTCAGAGCAGTAGGAAGTTAAGTATTTCCAATGAAGATTCAGTTTTACGAAATTTAGAAAGATGCACTGAAAATTAAGTCAGTATTCTGTAGATTTTATAGGCCATGAAAATACCTGGCTACTATCCATCGTCTGTTCTCCCCTTCCATCTTCTTGAGTAGAGACTTGACAATTTTGCAAGAAATCCTTGCTTAGAGCAGCTCCAAACAACTCTTTACATTGTGCTGATACTTCACTTTCCTTTCTATGGGAACCTGAGGCAGGATCTTTGCTTTTGTTAGTGTTAATCTGCAGTGACAGGAAGTTGAATGGCTTTTTCCTTTCATTAAGTTGACGTTTGTTGTTAGCAGCTGTTGCCCTGCCTTGAGAGTCACTTCCAATGCTTCTCTATATACAAACAAGAGAAAGAAAAATTGCATTATTATTTTCATCCAATATATTCTCAACACTGATTAGTTTCACTGCTTGGATTACTATTTCTGAAGCATTATAAGAGCAATTTTAAAGTTACCTAATTAGTCACCAACCAGCCAAAAGCGAGCTAAAGACAGTGCTGATGATTTTTGCCACATAGTTTTCAGAAAGCAAATCCATCCTCCCAGAATAGATGAGGAGTAAAACGGTTGTGCAGTCCTTTGGAATTTAGTTCCTCATTCTTGCTGTGGCCTCCACCTTTACCATAGTGAAAGGAATCCTACTTCTCCAGGTACATTTGAGAAAAAACAGTAATAAAAAACCCAAGATATTCCCTTGCAGGATATGATACCTCCTAACTTCAGCTTTTGTCTAGAACCTTCTGAATAGCAACACGTTGCCAGAACATACAGTTGAGGAGGAAGTTATGCCCAGCCTTTATACTCTTAAGTTAGCACAACGGATCACACTTGAAAGAATCTTCACAACCCTGAGAAGTTGGCAACAACCTTTGGAAAAGATGAACTAGCCTCTGTTCTGAAACTGTTTGCACAAATACATGCCTTGCTACTAAAGAATCCCTTGTCCTTTTCATTGCTTTGGACAAGGGAAGGATGAATGTGCCACATTCCCAAAAATGTAAGTTATGGTTTACAAATTTGTGCCATAAAATTCTTTACACTCTACTGAAGAACAGCTTTTAATGGTGCTCCTCTGCTTAATCCACAAGGATAACAATGCTCATTCAGAATCACAAACTGACACTTTCAGGAATAGCTTTTCAAAATAAGGTAACAGATATTTTCAAGTGGCAGACAGGTATGATGAGTAAGAACTACTGACCTGAGCACACAGCAATTTGTTAATAGTTGAGAGCAAGAAAGGGAAGACAGCTACCATACCCTTAAACGTAGGAAAGCCACAGCCCTGAGCTTTCCCTAATTTTCTCAAGTTCAAAAACAATTTTGATTTGGCGCTCAGAGTGCCTGTGCCTACAAGAGTTTTTTTTTAACTTACATCACTTATGAAAGGTTTCTTTACTCATCTGTCACATTATTAAGAGATAACTGAATAAATTGTATAGTCACATTCCCAGTGAGAGCTGGTATTCACACAAACCTGATCCAGATCACTGAAGTTTATTCTCTGTTTAAGCCTTTCTAGTTCAGCCTGCTCTGGAACAGACATCTGGGTCATGTACCGAGCATGAGGAAAACTATGAGGAGTTCTGGTCTTCCGTCGTCCCATTCAAGGTGAGGACTCTGGAGATATATCATTAGTAAGCCTTGTTTCAGCTTCCCCACTAAGTTTTTTCTTGTTTTTTTCTGAAGATCTGTTTGCTTTCTTCTGTTGACTTCCCCAGTCCTTAAGGGGAAGAACAGAGAAGTTGTATTTGTTACACACACACACAGAAAGTTATTTCATTCAGTGAAATAAGAGTTTACTTCCATTTTAGAAGTAAAAATGGTAAGCAGTGTCAAAATAAGTTTTCTAGAGCAAACATCGCTTTACAAAACATAATTTCCTCCACTGCATAATTAAAAATTGCTTTTCAGGAAATTTTAAATGCATTTTACCCTAAAATGCATTAATTTCAAATGAAGTTAAAATCGTGTGTTCTTTGCTGAGAACTCTTTCACTTCAGGAGCTTAGAACTTTCTAAGTTACAGTTTTCACCTTCATTACACCTACAAGGTTTTTTTGTCTAGCTACTTTATTTACCCAAAACACTTGCCCTAAATACAGCCTCTGAATTACACTCACTGCTTGCTTACATCTACCTCAATTTCTGCCGATATTTACCTGTAAAGCTGTACTGACAAGGCTCGGGGGTTTGTGTTGTGACCTGCCCCTAACAGAATCCACCTGCTAATTCTAATGTGCAGCATCAAACGGAAATGGCAAGACAAGAGTAATCCTACCGTGTTGTTCAGCCGGTCATCAAGGCTCTCATTGCTCCAGCTGGGCAAGTCCTGCTCATTCATGCCTTCTTCAAAGGGACCACCTCCTGTTGCCATGACAAGCAATCAATAAAAACAATCTAAAAGAAATAGTTTGAAAAAATGTGATGTATTAAAATCAGCTTACATAGAATATTTTAAAGATTCATAATCTGAGGTGATAATTACATATTAATTATAAAACGCAAACACAAGGCTGGTTTAGGAAAATAAACTCCCCATTTACTGAACTGTGTTACTAGAAATGTATCAATGAGAAGAACACAGAAACTGGCATTAAAAAATAAGCAAGAAATATTTGTAGGTTTGGAGGTTTTTAACTTTTGTTTATTTTATCTCTGCTCTACAAAAGAAACTTTTTTTGAGGCTCTCAATTGTCCTCACATTAAAACAAACTGTACGGTGCTCAGAAAGACTGCTTTGTAATTCATAAAGCCAACACTCACATCCAGGGGGATGTCTATTTGACACAGTGAGTGACTTTGGAGACCTAGTATGTCAGACTTTCACATTCATTTTCACTCTGATGTGCTGATGACAGAGTACTAAATGGCACCCTTGATAAAATACACGTCAGTAAACGCATTTTTACTTTCTTCTCCACATGTTAAGCTATTTAAGAAGTGAATGCCATGCCACTTACATTGCTGTTTCTACCAAAACCAAACAAAATAACATTGAATTCCTAGAGCTTTGCTGCTCTTTAGCAGTGACATTCTGTACAGTGTAAAGCAATCTAAACATTGAACTTTTCATTTTCACTTACAATTTTGACACCAGAAATAAAAAATCATTACAGTTGAAAGATGAGGACAAAGTATTCCTCTGTGGCAGTAAAATTAGATTAGCCTGTTTAAAAAGGTGAAGAACTCATAACTATATACACTGAGTGCTGCCACCAGCACAGTTGCACCGTACAAAGCTGCAAACTTTACCTACGAAATCCTCCTACAGATGCAGAAGAAAAATAGTCTTGCAGAGATTTACTTCTTCCACCCAGCTTTCAATAGGTTTGGACATGAGCCTGGCTTTACTTCTAACTGAAAAAAAGAATCAAAAAGGACCATTTATTTCTTAACATTTCACTGCAACCTATCTACTATTAATTTTCATACAGTGCAGGTGATGAAATCACCTGAAACTCAAGATTATGAAGTATATAATAAGTCTGTTGGGTTTTTTCAATATCAGTTCCAGAAAGTAAAACAGATTAACCCTGAACTAGGTTTAAAAGCTGTGCTAGTACACCCATCTTGCTCAGGTACAGGATTCAATCAGAATCACACAGTACAGCCCTCTCAGCAGGCACACTTGCACAAGGCTGTATTCCTGTGCAAAGACAGCCCATTACTAAAGCATAAAGGCAATGGTATCCCAGGTGTGCTCATTACACCATAAGCACATGTCCACTCAGCAGTGTTCCAACCCAAGCCACACTAACAGTCAGGAGCAATTCAGCTTCTGTATCTCACAATTAGAATCATAACCCAGGTATAACTCAGTGCCTGCTGCTTTGGGAGCTTTGCCCTACTCTCCCTGCACATTAATTCATACTCCCTTCTTCATCCCAACAGAAGAGCCTGCTAGGCCATGCGAGCAGAGGGTACCACACATAAACTAGATGGTCGACAAACAATACCAACATTTTAAAAAACCCAGATGAGTTATCAAGTGGGTAAGCTCCCTGATCTGCCCAACCTTAGGGCTATGTAAGAACAATCTGTTGGCTCAAGGAAGGCAAACAAAAGCCATGCCACCAGGAGAAGCAGAAGCCAGAAAGATCAAGTGTAAAAGCACTGTGCAACTTTAAGGTGAAAAGTCAGATTTATTTAGAAAATAAATTTAGAAAATAGTACACAGTGCCCTTTGATAGTTTGTTTTCTATGCAGAAACACAAGCATCCTACAAAAACTTCACAGGGAATTTCAAGCTAAAACTGACAAACATTTAGAACAAATGGATAGTTACCAGTTTAAAAACAGTTATGGTTTAAAAGAACTTTCCTCAGTTACAGATAACTGTTCAGCTTTGTAGATGTGCAAGAACCAACATCTCAACAGACACTGTATCCTGTCCTATGTCACTAAGCATAATGAGGAAGATTTAGAGGCCATCTGGGTTTACAGTCAGTCCAGTTCAGTAAGCCCTTTCCTCATCATCACGTTATATAATTCTACTAAAACAAACCACAGCAAACGCAGTTTTTTCCTACCTTCCACTGTAAAAATTAGTGGCAGTATTAATCTTTACATAACACGAGTAACTCACATTTATTTAAAACTTTCACAAAAATCGTCCTCACTTTGCTGAAGGAGTCTCTCATTACCTCTGAAGTAAGTTCACTGGCCCAAATGGAATATTCTAAATAATATTCTCAAACAAGGAGATCGGTCATACACCAACACACTCTGATACATATAGTTCAAAAATAACAATAATCCTGATTATTTCCAGCCAGTAGATTTTTAAAGTGGCCCTCCCAAAGAGGAAGTTTCTAAACGTTCATATTGTAAGTCTTTGGTATTTCCAAAGAAGTTTAAGATCAGAGAGCTCTGCTGGTATTTTATCCCTTTAACTCAGTCAAAAAACACAGAGATTCAGCCAGCTTTTTTCTTAAGAGATAAAACTCTTTCATCTGAAGTTGTTTTCTGCCTCCACACATATATTGCATCAATTTGCATTTTTGCTTAGTTTTCATTTTACCAGCTATTTCCACAAGAAATCCTCTTCTAAAAGCTTTGGTATCTTCTCATTATTTATTTCTGCATCCAGTAATCCACTGCTGACCTGTTTTTGTATTGTGTTTCTAATAGTTGGACTGTCTTTCATCATACAGAATAGGTATGAT
>JAOXXN010000471.1:41558074-41569834 GCA_026770055.1 Myrmophylax atrothorax
CTAGAAACAGCCGCCACCATTTCCAGGTTTCCTATTGTATTTTAGCATGTTCTCCAAGGTTATGTGTACTGAGTTAAGACTGATACAGGCTAACCTTCTCAATAAACACTTCAGTAGAACTAGCAAGTGTGGCATGATGTCTTCTTTATCTCTGTTAATATGATTAGAATTAATATTTGGTCTGATTGGGAATGTGGGAATTTTTTTTACAGTTTTATTTCTATTGTTAACATTAGCTCATCAGAGTGAGCCTGGAAATATTTTTCTTTCTTTTTTTTGTTTTTTTATTTATTCAGTCTTTCTCAACCCACTTGTGCATCTCTCTCTCTCTCTAAGGCATTCAGTTCTCTCTAATTTTCTGTATGCACACAGGACTAGTCTAAGAATTTGCAGAGACCTGTCAAGGAAGCCTCTTCTGAATCCCCCATTGAATTCATCCCATTGAAAATTCAGCTTTTGTGAACAGCTTTGTATGAAGCTGCAGACACATTTGAGACAATCACCCTGGAAAGATTGCATAATAAATACTGCATCCTTTCTTTGTAATATGCAATGTCCCACACCAACCAATGCATATGGACAAGTAACATCCCTTCAAGCCACTGTAGCAAGTTTGTCTTTGTATGTCCATATGTTTTAAGTATTTCCTTCTCTCCTTTCCTGCTAGAAGAAAGGAGGGTATGCTAGGCATCTCATATAGCTACCAACCACTGAAAAAGATTTTCAAGGGAGTATTCTTAAATAAGATAGGACTCTTGGGATATCAGGTCATTGGCTGCTTTGTTTATTCCTCTGAAAAGGCGTTTGGTGAATGTGCCTCTAGCCTTACAGTGTGCCTGTGTGGTCAAGCACCATGGTGGCTCCTCAGCCCAACCCAGTCAGGACAGGTCAGCCCTGCAGACACTCCTGCTGTCCAGGCAGCCCAACATGGGCAGCCCAAACTCAGAGAGGCAGCTGAACCTTTTCCTCTGAGACAGTTCACTGACAAACTGCCTAGTTATGCCACATGTATATATATATTCCCCATTGTTTTATTACAAAATGTGTATTAGAGTGCTGTTAACTCTTAATTAAAGCAAGTATCTGATATACTTCAGTAATACTTAAATCAGAGGCCAATATTTATTTTTCTTCTGCGAAGTCTGATGATCAATTTTTTCAGTGTAACTAGATACTGCAAACAAATGGAACATTTTGTCTGGAGTGTTTATGGACAATAGTTGAAGCCATGAAATAATACATGAAATAATTTTAAACAGAGGTAAAAATTAAGGTGGAAGTCAACATATTGTCTGTAGGAAATGGTGACCAAAATGTTCTATTCAAATTAAATCTTATTTGTGGCTTCGTTGGTTGGCTTTTTGTGTCACATGTTAAATGGCAGAAAAATTTGTTGATTTTACAATAAGATATGTTTTCCTCTCTAGGATTTCCAGAAGTGTTTTCAAGAACAGATACAACTTCAGGGCCAGGTGAGGCTTCTGGAGCATCGTGTGAAACAGCAGCAGTTAAAAATTACGCAGCTGTTAGAGAAGAAAGAAATTCAGTACAGTGACAGGGCAGATGAAAACAGTGTCATTGACTTGGAAGGAAAAAGACAGTATTCAGGTTAGAAATTAAGCTATTCTTTTCATTTCCATTCAGTGTCATGATACCCAGAAGCTTTAGCACAATGGGCCCATTGACATATTGTTTTAAAGCTTATAATAGAATAATGTTTGTTTAAAACATAGTATTCAGCTTTTACCTAGACCTGCTAGGCAGAGAAAAATTGTTAATGTCAGATGGTATAAATCAAATCAGGATTGAAGCAGTTTATTTATTTATTAATAGTGCATAATTAAAAAACAATCAGTAAATAATAAATTTGGAATAAATATCAGCAATACAAAATAAAAAATAGTAATAGACATTTACAAAATGTTAATCAGCAGGTACAGATTTCTAAGCACCATTCTTTGATTAATCTCAAAAAGTTCTAACCCACAGAGTCAGTTCACATTCACACATTCAAATGGTCGCCTGGGTTACAAGCACACACTGACTCTTCCAATCTGTAAATCCCTAAGACATGCATATTTACGCACATAGGCCTGGCATAATGACACCTGCACCTCACTTTAATAATATTCCATATGGTGCCCCATTTTGACTGAGTTAGATTCAGCTCATGACATCACTGGTTTAAAGTGGTTTTTATAATCTCACAAGCATTCTGGGGGTGATACACTCCCTCTACAGTGGAAAGCTCTGTTAGGTTGTAGTAGCTGCAGTGAGGCCCAGACTCTTAAAATAATAAAACTATCCAAATCAACAGTCGGAGTGAAAATACAATTTGGGAGTCTGATTCATAGATGGTGTTCATTTCTTATTGTCCAGTTATAGAAAATCTAAACTGCTATTATTTTTAATAGCCTTGTTTGAATATACTAGTGTTAGTGCTGCTGGAAGAAATCACAACAATAACAAGGCATAAAATATAATAAAGCACCATTAAAATGAAATTAAAAACAGTTTTAAGTATGACTTTAAATTTTAGCTATGTATTTATTTATGTACTCAGCATCCTGGAATACTATTTTTATTATTATTATTATGGCTGACTTATTTGTTACTGGGAAAGATTATTAAACCCACGTTTCTCTGAAAGATATTTGTCCTTTCTTAGGAAAGGATGCCTCAGTTTATTTTCTGAAAATGTTATTCTAAACAGCTTTTCCCTGTTCATACTGCATTATTTCACTCAAACTGCTGCAGCATTTTAATATCTAGAGAGCTGGATAATTTGAGATAGAGGGGTAGGTAGGGTGAGGTAGAAATTCCACACTATATACAACTGCTAAAAATTAGAATATACTTGTGTTTTGCTAGCCTACTAAGATATTAATGGACAAGAACAGCTATTTTCTATAAGCCAATCAGACATTGTCTAGAAAGACAGCTGTTATTTAAATCATGTTTTCTATTAGAACTTATTCAAATCCTGGCATAGCTATTCGTTTTCAGTATCAAGTGTTTATTTTTTATGTCTAATGTTCACTAACACTTTCACTGAGAAGAAATATAATAGTTCAGAAAGTTCCAACCAGGCCTGGAAGTTCAGCCCACATATTCATAAATGTTTCAGAGAAATAATCTGTTCATTAATGTTTCAGAAAGTTAGTCAGCTCTACCTTAGCCAGAAAAAACAGAAATGCTGAAAATTCTGTGTCTTTCCTCTATGACTGGTCGATGGCAGATTACATATAAACAAAGAACTCCTTTCATTTCTTAATTCCTAGAGGAAGAAAATATAAGACTATATAATTACATTGCTGAAATATTTCCATGGGCTCTGAATTTTGTCCTTGTTGTAAATGCCATTCATCAAAGCAATGCAGGCCAGACTAACTGGTATCAAGTTGAAGTGCTATCATTTTAAGCACACACTGCACTTTTTGGAGGTAGTCTTCCATATATTTTTGCACCTATTTGGTAGAAGGGACAAGAGATTCAGGCCCAGCAATTGTTTCTATTTTCTAACACTCGAGACTCATACTCTTGTTTTTGGCAGCTCTGCTGTGCACTTTCTGGACATAGAGGTATGTGTTTATTTTTAAATGTTACTGTGTGTCTTCTACATAATTTTATGGTGGTAATAGGATTCTAATGTGGATGATACCACTGTAAATTAAAAGTGACACTACTTAAAACAGAGGAATTATTTTGACAGTCAAATGAAAACAAAAATTACAGTATTTTATGGTGGAAAAATATTCTTTTAAAGAAAAATAATTACAAATCAACAACGTTTAAAGGCAACATAAATACAAGAAAATACCCAAAAGTCAAAAATATGTGTTTGCAAAGATTTTTTTTATTAGCCTGGTCCATATGTGACTTCTACATGACATGACTTGATTACTGTTATTGACTTGATTTCTGATTTTGCTATTAAGTACAGGACTAAAAAGTTGTGTCCATTGAATGTTTCGTGAGCAGATTGTGCAGAAATCTACAATGACGGCCATAAGCAAAGTGGATTTTATAAGATGAAACCTACCCAGAGTCCTACTGAGTTCCTTGCCTTCTGTGACATGTCTGAAGGAGGTGGTTGGACTGTTTTTCAGAGACGATCTGATGGCAGCCAGAATTTTGATAGGTAGGTACTAGACATAGTCATTAAAATCGGAAAAAAGTGGGAAATCATTAAACCTGATGGAGGTAAGTTAAATCTGAATTTTAAAAGTATATGAATAAGTTGTTATCCCAGATAAAAGGGAGAAATGGTTATTCTGTCTGGCAGCCTTCAGATGAGATACCACTTCTGACACCAGCTATCTTCTGTGTGACATCTCTACCAGCCTTTTTCTGACAACTTGTGCATTTTACATGAGGACACTTCAATGTCAAATGCATTAACAATTGTTGGAGCAAGGACTCTGAATGATGAATAAAGCACTACATTGTCCTTTGCAAAGAGTAATAATCTAAAAAAGGAAAAATGCAAGCAATCTACTTGAACCAAAACGCCACAAGCAAGCAAGTATGAGAGAAACCCACCACAAAAATAATATGTGGCTCACGCTAAAATGCCTCCAGGAAAGATAACATGGATGGGAACTTGATTTGTGCACACCTAACCTCCTTGCCTTTGCCAAGACTCACACATTTTTTGGGAAATGTCCAGAAGTGAAAACTTTGGCCCTATGAGCCAAGAAAACAAGGCATCTGTGAGCCAACAAAACCTCTGTTTTATAAAATGTGGTCAGACAAGCTACAGAAGCAATCTGTAGCATTTTGCAATTTTTGCCACCACACACCACTCATTCTTTCCCTTATGGCTGCCTGTCCACAGCCTTTCATTCATTAGTTGAAAGAAATAGAGGATATTTTTGTTGCCATTTGAATATGTCATGAAACCAAAACCACTGAGAAAAGTGTTTCAGAGCCACTGTAGACCGGGAAATGTATACACATTAATTGTTGAAACTATGCAGCAGTGTGAGTTCAGAAATTTTTAGAATCAGTTAATAACTCAAAGCTAGCAATGGCTAGCTAATACTTCAATTTACAAATTTTTATATCCAGCTGGAGGAGCTTCACACCCTAATCAAATCACAGATAATAAAGAAACAATGCTTGTGAGATATCTATACATTCCTTTAGATCCCCAAGATTAAACCAGGAAAAAATGTTTTCAGTTTGGATAAATTGTGCTGTACCAGAGATTGGATTGAGCTGTGTTTCATTTTGGGCATAAAATCTGTGTTAACTTTCAACACCTTTGAATGTATGTTTTAGGAGTACTCTTTGGACCAGGATTTAGTAATCAGTGTAAGTGTCAGATTCAACCTTTCACACAGGAGAAATAGAAATAATTGTGTGAAGATCATCAATGCAAAATAAGATAATAATGCTTATTAATATTCCAATATATAATGAACCTACAAAGCAGAGAACAACCAAGATGATCAAGGGCTGGAGCAATTGCTAAGGCTTGTTCAGTTTGCAGAAGAGATGGATTCAGCAGAACCTGGTAGCAGACTGTCTGTATCTACAAGAAAGTCATTAAGAGAACAGTTTGAGAGCTCGTTGAGTAAGCGGATTCTTTACAGAGTTGTCTAGTCAGAGGATGAAAGGCAAAATACATAAGCTGAAACAAGAGAGATCCAGACTGGATATGAGGAGAAACCTTTTCACTGTGAGAACAGGCAGCAGGTTAACCAAAGAGAATATGCAGTTTCCACCCCTGGAAGTTTTCAAGACCTGAATGGACAAACATGGAGCAACCTGGTCTGATGTCATGGCTGACTCTGCCTTCAGCATGACATTGCCTCCTGAGGTTCCTTCCAGTTTGAGTTATTCTGTAATTGTTTAATAAACATCCAAACAAATTTGCTTTTGTGATAAGTTAATAATTTATACTCTTTTCAGAGTCTGGGCTGACTATGAAGAAGGCTTTGGAAATTTTGTTTTGAAAAATGGTGAATACTGGCTTGGAAACAAAAATCTTCATTATTTGACTAATCAAGGTAAGATTTGTATTATAACAATAGTCATCTTATTGTTTCTGTTTCTTTGCTTTTTCTGAGCCCTTTTTTGTTACCTTTTTGTTAGCATAAATTCTGAGTTCTGTTGCTAGTCTGCATGGACATCTCTAAGTTTCAGAACATAACACATTTGAATGTATGTTTTCCAACAAAAGGCTCGAAATTGTCATTGGGCCAAAGGCATACAGAGAGCCCCTGTGAAACAGGAAATAGTAGGAAAGAATTGTCTCTGTCTCTTTTGCAGTCAGTATCACTACCAGTGAGTCAGGTAGTATGCTGTACCAATTCATTTAGTCAGAGTTTTATGTGGCTGTGTGAGCTATTACCTGAAAGTAATTCTAGACCAGTCCTGTTTATGCCAGCTATAGAAAGCCATTTCCATCTTTCTAAAAGTCACTCAATCTGGGCTAACTTCTGATTTGTTGTAGAATGATGCATATACAAAACTTACCCATTGGCTTAGCCAGCTAAATCACATGGAAATCAGTGACAGGATGTGGTCCCAGTATAGCTCTTTTATTTTCAGAGTGTAAAATTCTAATTTTCAGAGGGGAATATTTATTGATTGTTTCTCACTATCCTTTTATTTCCACCTCAAATATCTTACTAAAATATAAAGTCCACAAGGCCTATTTTTAAAGATATTTTTTTCCTCTACATTTGAAAATTTGTATTGGAATAATTCTGAAATTTTCTAAGCTGACTCAGGTGAATAAAGACAATGAATAACAAGATATGCTTTAATATGCATAAAGAAAGAAGAAAAAAACATAAAATATGCTGGGTTGACAGAGGTTCATGATAAAAACATATTTTAATCTTCTATTATAATAGTCAATTCTGAAAAGTAATGAGGTGGGCTAGTTTAACTAAAATAATTTGTGTTTTTATTTTTTAAGGGAATTACACTTTAAGAATTGATCTAACTGATTTTGAGGGAGAACGGCGTTTTGCACAATATGCAAGATTTAGAGTTGCAGGAGAAGAGGTAATAAAATATTAAATTACTGAGATTTTAATGCAAATGTGGATTCTGTAGACAGACAATAAACATACATGTTCCCTAATTTTCATAAAGGCTTGTGTAGAGTCTTATAACCATATCTTCTGTCTTACATATGCTTGTACTTTTCAAGTATGTAATAACAGCTGTTCACCCTGATACGTTTCACACTTTCTGTAAAATGCATGAATCATTTGATTTAGCAGCCATGGAGAAAAGCAGTTTTTCTGTTTTGTTGACATTACCAATAGTAATGGTACATGACATTCTGATTTGTGATGTGTACTGCAAACTAACCCTAATATTGTGTTTTATTATGACATTTATACACAAGGGTAATGACAAATTTTACCCCTGGTAAGCATGTTTACAGTGCTTCATTATCTGGTACACAGTATTTAAGTGGCATGACATTTCTTAGCATAAAAATAGTACCAAATGGAACAGATTAGTTTCCTCTTTGTGGTTCACTCTGACATGCCAAGGGACAAGGACATGTTGGAATTTAATTTTTTTCCCCTTTCTTCACATTTGTCATTAGCATTCTTATAAGATGAGTTGTGGTGAATACTCTGGTACAGCTGGTGATTCCCTTACTGGTGGATTTCATCCTGAAGTAAAATGGTGGGCTGATCATCAAGGAATGAAATTCAGTACTAGAGACAGGGATAATGACAACTATGAAGGCAACTGTGCTGAAGAGGAAAAGGCTGGCTGGTGGTTTAACAGGTATTTTGATTTTATACAGATACTGTCAACTATACTGCTTCATGTATCCTCATACAATAATAACACACGGTAGAAGATAGGACTGGCATTATTTATTTGCAATGTGCCCCTGTCCCCTACTAGAGATCTCAGTGCTGGTAAGACTGAGACACACCTTCGAAGGGACAGCAGTTCAAGTTGGTCTGTGATGATGGTATTTGCCATAGATCATCTTTGTTATCAGGCAGTAAGGAGGAGATAACTCTGCCTCTTTTAGGTAACTAGTTTTTACACAAGTAGGTCATGTAGAATTTGCAGATGTGTCCCTGTTGTACTTCATTCTTGTATTTCTCCTGCCTCGTGCTAGACCAGATGTGGCAGCACTGCAAAATATCTGACAAGCTAAAATAGGTTATCAAGACTCATTCTTTTCACCTCAGTTCACAGTGTCTCGCTCTTGTTATTCCCTCTATATGAAGATGTTTATGTGTCCACTCAGTTTCTGTCAACGAGCATGCTGGACTGAGAGGAAGATTTTTTAAAATAATGTTCAGTGAAAGAATTTTAAAATCCTACTTACATGCCAAATTCTCATTTCAAAAGGAAAAGATAAAAGTGGTAGCCTTAGTACAGTCTATACAGATCAGCTATTTTCTTTCCTGTAATTAATAGGATAAATATAGTCATGAAGAGAAAGGATGCAATCTAGCTGTGCAATAGAGAGCTTTAAAATACAGCTCAGAAAACTGTACTACTCTCTCACTGTGATCTCAGTTCACTTGGCAAGAACTGCCAGGCTGGATCAACTCCATTGTTTCTGTTGTGTCATCCTTTGTTTCTGTTTTTAACTCCTCCTTTTCCAAATTCTGATTCCATTAGTCTGTGACCACCTTAGCTGACACGACATAGCTATTAACTAAATGTTTCCCAATTAAATACTTATTTTAATACATTTTAATATATTTGCAAGGATAGTGGGTCAGCAGAATGTTTGAGACCTATGGAAAAAGTCACATGTAGATAGAGGGGTTTTTTCATTTCTCAGGAAAGCTAAGATATAAAAGGGAACGGCAACTATGCTGGAGATTCTTTTCCCATGAAATCAGAACTTTTGTGGATTTAAAGGAATATCTAGACCTCAAGTAGCATTAAACTCTGATATCATGCCATGGAATTCATTAAGAGTGATTCACCGATCACTTGCAGACCACTGCATACATTTTTTGTCTTTTAAAAACTTCTTTGGGTTTTGGTTTGGTTTTTTTTTAATATTGGTTTGATCTGGACAAAAGTAGCAGAACTTGACAGTTATTTATACCTTGTAGCTGGTGCTACACAACTACTAAAGATAGCGGACTCCTACAAGGCTAGTTCCTATTATGGCTGTGTAGCTCATGTTTTTAAAGTGACAGTCTATCTGGATAATGAAAATGAGTTACTAACAGTTTTATTTCACTGTCTTGCTACTAACATTTTTATGTCAAGCCTAACATAAAACTAAAAACTGCAAAATACTAGAAGATGTTAATATCATTAAATCCTATTCAAAAGAACACTACTGGCAGAGAAAGGAAAGCACTCAGGAACACATATTTGTCATGCACAGATTGGCAAACATAGAAGGAATTAGTGCTCTTGGCTGTTTTGTGTAGAAGCTCCCAGCTATGAAGGAATTGTTTATAGCTAGCTCTATGCTATCTGGACTAATGAAATACAGAAAAGCCTAGATAATATGAAAATCAAGGGATATGACACAAATGAGGTCACATGGAAGTAGTTCAGATCCAATTTAAAATTACCAGTTTTGCTCCAGCTCAGAATTTGTTGTCCTGAAATTGTGCAGAAAAATGGCCCCTCTGCATTCTTTTGTAAGCAAAGCTCTAGAAAAGATTTTCATCTTGAATGCAAATCCACAGAGGTGGGTTCACTGGTACTACACCCAGGTCATAAGATTTCCTGCATCCAGGGTGTTGCAAAGGCCAGTAAGCTCATAACTAGATAAGGGAAAGCTAATAGTTCTAGTTGGACATGAGCTTATTCTGTCACCAGCACTCAGTTTTAGTTACACTACGCATGGATGGCTCTGTCAGGCAACAACCTGGGGCCCCAGATCTCACTGACTCAAGCTTCCTGCCTCACCAATCCTCCCAGAGACAGCATAGCTCATAGTTCATAGTGGAGTCAGTAAATCCAGACAGAATTCAAAGAGTTCATCAGGGAACCAACTCGATCTCTCCTCATCTGTCATACAGTTACTATATAATTCAGACAAAATGTCCATGCATCGTTGAGAGTTGACTGTACTTTTGAAACTACTGTAGTTTCATATTTTAAAATTAACCTATAGGAAAGAAAGGAGGAACACAGGCTAACTTTGAAGTATTTATTGTCTTGTGAATATTGAATGTTGTTTCAAAATATAATATCAATAAACACATGCTAGTTGTTAGTTTAATATGTCCAGTTACTTCAGGCACCATCCAGTCAGTTACCAAATACTGTATATTTTGGATATTAGTGCTTCCCAGCACTAATGAAGACCTTTTACTGGCTCATGTTGCTGTTGATAAAACTATGGTTTGCTTGCTTTTGATTCCTCTAACGAAATTTGTGTTTTGATTCATAGCAGAGAGTGCCCGCTCATTGCAGAATTTGTGTGGTTAGAAAGATTATGTGAGTTCTGATACAAGTTCTTCATTCTCAAAAAAAAAAGTTACTTTTGATGTCCACAGATTATAAGCTTTCAACGAACACATTATCAAAATTGATCTTCAAAATTTTAAGCAAGAAATATATATTGATGAGAATTTTCCTGTGGGGTTTTTATGACAGTTTTTACCTCGTTTCTCAAAAACTTTGTTAATGAAGTGTAAGCAATGCCAAAAAGACTAAGCTTTGCTAGTAATATATTCATAAGGTTCATTTGGAATGCTTTCCGTTTGTATAGTATCTGAAGTCGGCTTTTGAAATCCATTATGGTGTTCAGCAGCTCCATATTAACAGCACTAATAACAAAATACTGAATTGGCAGATAAACCAAGCTGGTCCATCACAAGGTGCTGCAGAAGGAACAGCCAGTTTGCTCTTCATAAAGATCTAAACTTCTTTCTCATAGAAAGCAAATGAATATCAAGGTTGTGCTGGTTCCTATTCAAGCCTTTTGGGGTTTGCTAAGGTTTTTTCTTTGTTTCAACCACTATATTTAATAAACTGTAACAGCATTTCTGCCTCAGTCTGTTGAAGAACCAAAAAAATGTACATTGTATAGTCAAATAAAATGTCAACTCCAATGATTCAGTGCATTGGTACACATATTTTTAATTAGCTGTCAGATTTCATCCATTTGTAAATAGAAGTCCACAGGTGAGTAGGCAAACGGATGGTCATATTCAGGTTTTGTCATACAAAACACCATGTGGTGTAACTGGAAAACATAAGGGGGGCTACTCTGAAACAATAAAAACCAGAACTTTACTTATTTCCCAGAGTTTTTCTTGGTGTCTGCTCTGCTGTCATCTATGGTCTGAACAACTCTGGAATGATTGTCCAGGGAAGCAGATTAGCAGGAAAAACTCTGAGACCTAGTAATGCCAGAAAATGTGTGAAAAGAACAAGCAGAACTTGTGTTGTAAGGAAGCAAAGAACACTTGCAGTTGTGCCCTTAATTAAATCACTGTTGTTTAGGCAGACAGAAGTCTACAAATGCAAACTTGTGCAGCTGTCAGATTAGGCTGTTACCAACGTGGCAAAACTTTTGACTCGCAAGAAATGACACATGCTTGAAACTTTTCGGCAGGAGCCCCACTGCTTTTTCCCTTTACTTTCCCACCAGGTGTCACTCTGCCAACCTGAACGGTTTGTACTACAGAGGTCCCTATACTGCCGAGACAGACAACGGGATTGTTTGGTACTCCTGGCATGGGTGGTGGTATTCCCTGAAATCCGTTGTCATGAAGGTCAGACCAGCAGACTTTGAACCTAATATAGTTTAAGTATTTTATTAAGATGATTCATCCC
>JAOXXN010000471.1:41570127-41586836 GCA_026770055.1 Myrmophylax atrothorax
TAGGAAATCATTCCAAATTCAAATACATGGGCTTCTCATGCATGCATATATAAATTTGCAATAATTCCTCTACAACAAGTAGTTTTATGAGATGTGAGAAGAGAGTCCAGCCTATTAACCTTTAAATACAAATACTAATGCTAATATGTGTACAGGTTTGTTTTTTTTAAAGGCAAGCTTTCATCTAGGATTAAGGACATCTTCATCAAGATGGAGAATTTTTTGCTTTACAGTAACTACAAATCCTTTCAGCTTTAAAAACAACATTGTTGATACTGTGTTGTCTCAAAAGTGAAAATGAATTGTACTTAATACAATAAAAACCTATTCAAATAGAAGTGTAAGTTTTACTCAGTGGATGAACATACTTGCTTTGGGATGGTTCAAGACTTTAGAAGTGAGTTTCCTGTAAATTCCTCTGATGAATTATCTGTTGCATGCGTTGGGTACATAGCATACATAAAAGGTATAAAGAATAAGGCAGGGAACTGAAGAAGGAGAAGGGATGCTACCAGGCTAGAATCAATTGAATCCAGCAATGAGAAGTGGATTGTCTGTTGTTACTGAAGCATTTCTAGAGCTGGTCCTATCATTTCAATCTAACATTTTTAAATGGTCTGTAATTATGCTTTTCTTCTTCTTTGTAACTGTTATGCCTTTTTTCTTTAAGAAAAAAAAAAAAAACAAAACAAAACCCAAACCTTTAATATATTGACATTTGGAGTTTAACCAAAGCTGCAACTAATCTTAACGTGAGTTAAGCTTTGAACATAATGCACGTGTAGAGGGAAATGTAATTTTAGAGGTTCTCAGTCCTTAACAGTATAAATCTCTACTCTTTTTTTTATCTGTTAGACTCTACAACTCTCTGAATGTCCTGTTCAGTCACTTCAAAGTATTCTGCTTCTCCTTTTCCTGCATATTTGTCTAGGTTCTCTGGGCTTTCCTCCTTCTCAAACTGCAGATCCACATTTTTCTTGTACAAGAAAAATGGTAAGAGAGACTCTGCTTAGCCCTGGCTTTTGTGCCTAGCACTACAATAGACTCTAATAGCCAGCATTAACAAGAGTCGCCGATTAGGGCTTGCTGCCGTGAAGAAGATAGGAACACTCCCTAGAAAGCTCTCTGATGAAAGGTTATCCATTTCTGCTGGGCAGATGCAAACGAATATTTTAAAAAAAATATGGATCTAAGCTTGGTTTCTTAAAATAATTTTGCTTTTGTAGTTGTACTGCCACTCTCATTCCCCCTGTCCAAATACACTTTTTGAATGTGGCAGCTACTTCCAATCACACAACATAATTGAAACTAACTTTTGGCAATTTGTCAGTCAGTTTATAACTCATTCCATTATTCTGAATACGGCTCAACCGAATGGTAATGCTTTGCATAGCCATTTTTTCTTCTATTTTCATCCTTCCAAAAGAAAAGTTTGTAAGGAATCCTTGAAAGAATTGCATGGAATAAGGGAGGGAGGATGTTTAGAACAACTGGAGGGGAAAAAAGAGAGGTTCATATGAAACAATCTCATTCAATAACATAAATCAGATTACACCTAAACAACTAACCAAAAAAAACCCAACAGGAATTAAGTAGAGAAAAAGAGTGTTCAGGCAGCTAAACTGAATGTTATAATGTAAAACCTGTGGTGATAAAATGCAGTAGTATAGACATTTTGAGGTCTTTTGTAGTAATAGATGTATCTTTTTCTTGATGTATCAATAGATAATGTGCTAGAGATTTCTAGCCTTTAGCACATCCCCATACCCCTGAACAAGAGGACCAATGAACAGCTCTACAACTGCTCATTTTGAACTTTGTTTAGATAGCTACACCAAATTAAATTCTGTATCTGATAGGAAGGCATATCACCCTCTGTATGTGTGTGTATGGGGAGAGAGAGAAAGGGAAGGAGAGAGATTCAACATTAAACTGGAAAATCTGATTTTTTTTCTAGTTTAATAACAGAACTTAAAATGGGTTCCTATGTAACTATGAGTATGTCTGTAGGTATGGGTTACTAATAATGTGAAAGAAGTTGTGGAGTAGTCTAAAAAGATGTTGGAAATACAGTATTTCCCGTAATGATTTTCAAATTCTTTTGCTACTCTAAGAGGAGAAAGATTTAATTATTTGGAAAAAAACATAATGCCATTATGTTTAGTTTTTCAAAGGAAAATGGAAAGATGAACTCATTAATTTGGAGAGTATCAAGGCAGATCATATTCCACACAAATAAAAGATAGAGGATTTAACTCCAGCAAAGTTGGACCTCTAGCACACACGAAAGCCTCTCAACATGTACAGATTGTGCTCATAAAACCTAGAGTAATTTTTTATGTACTCCAATATAAATCCATCCTCTTTATTTATGAGAACACTAATGAAATCTTTCAGCTGAGTTGGGGTGCTTTTAACATATTCTGATGTAAAATTTCGCTCCCTTTATATACTGGAAATCATAAAATTAAGGAGAATCAAATCTTTCTTTGTACATCTCACAATGCATTTATATGTTTATTTGGACTGAATGGTCTTCAGAACCAGGAAGCTTGTAGCATACTGTTAGCAATATGCAAATATTATATTTAATTTCCACCATATTTCTATAGCCTTTCCTTGTGCAATCAATCTTTCTGGCCACATGAAAAGCATGTGAAAGTGTTGTAATTCAAAACAGTGATATAATGGTTCTTAAATAAACAAACCATTGATTTTCAAAGGGGGAGTTTTAATAGCTACCAGACAAAAATTCCTTTCTCTGCCAGGCTTGCCTGTTCATATTAATTTATTTCCTCAACAGGTAAAAACATGTTCTAAAGTAGTCTTTATTCTTACATGGTAGCATAACAAAGGCCAGTTTATTTGTTCAGGTGTTAGACAGAACTTAACTCTCAAATAGCTGAAAGTGAACACATACTATTTGATACAAATCATATAACCCAACAGAAGAATAAAATAACACGGACAATGTTTTGTCAGTCATGATTTAATAAACAACATAATGATAGCTACCAGCACCATGTAATCAAAATTTGTAGTATTTGTTCAAGGGAAACACCTTTTTATTTCTATTTCTGTTTTCTTGTATTTGCTAAACATATTGGAGATTCAAAGAACGAATATAGGTTAATTAAATTCCCAATAAAAGAGCCTTATATGCTACAGTATTTGTTTTCCTTAGAATATCTAGAATGCATTCACAGAGCTGAGGTATTGCCGTTTGGCCTACTGCTTTCCAATAGAGACTTTTCCAATAGAGACAGCCCTACTGTCTACTAGTCTACCTCTCCCTACCATTCCCAAAACTCATAATGTTACTCATTATACCAGTTCTTGAACACCTTTTATAACATTTTGTTCTGTCAAAGCTACTTCCCTTTGCTGTTGGAGAAATGGCATACGCAGAAAGAGGACTTCAACCACAGCTTGCCAGGTCTGTGAACATTCCTGTTATGTTCCTTCAGTTCACTCCTTATTAGTTCAAAAGAATGAAAATGCAGCTTTTCCTTCAGTAGTAGGTTCTGTTTGGCAGTTGTAACAGAGGTAGAAAGAGCAGAAGGAGTATCCAGGGAAGTACTCTGTATCTAAATTTCGAAAAATTTACACTTCAGTTTTTTTTTCTTGTCTATTAAGTGGTCAACTTAGAAAGCAAAACCAGAGCTATTAAAAATCAGGAAGTACTTTGAAATTAATATGAGCATATGCTTGCTGTTTGCTACGAGCAGTCTGAGAATTGGGAGATCAATATGGTTTAAAGCACTCAGCTAAAATCTGTATGCAAGATATGTGCAGAGCGAGAAGTTGTAATTTTTGTTAGTTAAAGTGCCTCTCCAAAGAGAATGTCAAACTTTACAGTGATAATGGCTTTTTGATGCTTAATTAGTTTTTTGTTGAATAAACAGTGTTCATCCAAAAATCTTCGTTTCTAAGCACCTGAGGGCCATCTTAATCTTTGTTCAGTGCAGGATGAAATACAGCTTGTCATTGCTCCATCTTCAGTTAACTAAGACAGTTCCTCTTAATCCTAGCCTAGTGCTAAATAGATTGCATTAGAAACATAATGTTGATATACAAACACTGAATAAACAACCTTGGAGCCAAATTCATGTTGGCTGGCTTGCAGAAGAACCAAAATATAGCCTTCGCAAAAACCAATCAACCAAACAAAACCCCAACAAAACAAAAACCAAAGCACCCAATCCACTTAGCTCACTTTTTTCTGTCCTTCTGTGCATAAATACCTGTGTATAAGTTCCTTTTACATGTCTCTCCTACAGAATATAAGCTTCTTTCTTTTTCCTTTCTGTCTTAATGAAGTCAGATTAAAGAACTGTTAGTTGTGCTTTGCATACCTGTGCCTGCCTGGCTTAAGGAACCTGGGTAACACTGAGGTTCTGCAAATGCTGAGCAAAGGCTCTGAGCTGCTAAGTTGTGTTCTTAAGGCACCTAAAATGGCTGTTGGGTCTCTAAATCTATTGTGAAAATCAGTGTCCAACCTAGTTTATAAACTGATTTGACTGAATTATTTAATGACTATATCACCCAACACTATGGGCAGGAAGATAAGCAGATTCCTTTTAAGGGTATATGGTTCTCACAAATGATTACCTGAATTTCAGTGCATCCAGTTTTGTTGTCCTTGCAAAAGGTCACAAATCATTTTCAAACAATGGTCTGTCATGTAATTGCAAAATTAATTGCCATGGGAACCCCATGGCTGGTACTTTGTGCAAGATGATAGTTCATATTGAATTGTCCAAACACAGACAAGTGACACATGAGCCAAAAGGCTTTCATGTTAGTAAAACTCCGCACTAGATGGTGCTCTGTACATGGATTTCTTAGACAATACCACGTTTGTAAACTAGTACAACCATTTCTCCTGGTTAATTATTGTATGTATGTATGGCTGGGCTCCACGAAGGAAGATTTGGGAAGGGCTCTCCCCTCATGGGTGTGCCCTTCCAGCCTGCACAGTGGATTTTTTAGGTGAGGCACAGCGTGCGCAGAACTGGCCCCACCATTTAAGTCCTAAGGTTCATCTGCCACAGCCGAGCGAGCTTGGACTGTGACAGTGAAGTCCTCAGGACTAGAACCTACAGCCCCCGGTATTCCCAGGAGGTCTCCCATCCAAGTACTAACCCGGCCTGACCCTGCTTAGCTTCCAAGATCTGATGGGATCAGATGTCAGGGAGGCATTTAGCTGCCAAGTTAATTAGTAAATGATAGAAAACAAGTAAAAATGTTTAAATGAACTTACTCCTTAACTAATTTTTGAAATCACACATGAGTTCCTAAAGTTACCTTAACTCTGTGGAATTTCACAGCATCTAATTGTCTAGAGGCAGGCTCATTTAGGTAGCTCTGTTGTGGTTTCTTTCTTTTTAAAACTCTAGTGTTACAACAGAACTTAGTGTCTTCTGATGATTAGCAAACAAAAAAAAAAAAACAAGTGCAAGTTCCAAACACTGCCTGAACAAACATATCTGCACTTCTGCATTCCTGCTATGATTCCACTACAGCTCTTCCCTGTTGGGATCTCTATTTTTTATATCTCAACTGCCCAGAAATTCAATCAAACTTCACTGTAGTGAGGCCTATCGTTACATCATAACACAAATAATACAGCACTTGAATGTTTCTTGTCATCAAGAAACTGAGACTTAGTGAATACTTGCCACCAGCAGGAGGAAGTAAATGCTTGGGCTATAGTGAGTTAACTGCAGGGAGAACAGGAAATCCATCTCCTGTCATACACCCATATGGGAAAAGCTCCCTCACTGAAATCGGTGGCTTATTCACGTGGTACTCAGCAAATATAAAATTCATGCTCCATGTCATTGCTAGAAAGTCTTGCAAGTCTCACTCGAAAGGCTCATATCTAAATTTGAGCTACTAATGCTTGCAAGATACGCACTTTGCCTTGTGATGAAGGAGATTTTAATGATTGCAATGCATCTATTTTTTCTTCTGTTGTAATAACTTTGAGTGTCTCATTTTAAATATCTCACAGGAGTTTTTGAAATAAGACTAATGCAAATTGTTCCAGGCCTTCGTCATTGAATCCTACCTCTGTTATACAACATGCTTAATTAAAGATCTCAGCACAGTTCTCATCTATTTCTCTTAGTGGCTTTTCCTTACAAGGGGTTAAACAGCTTCTGAGTTGGTTTCACTAACCCTCTGACTCGGTACAGAAGAAAAAGAAAACAGAAAAATCATACCCATCTGGAAGAACACAAGCCACTCAACCTAAAATTTCTAAGCAAAAAGCTCTAGAAACTGAAGGAAGGAAAGGGCTTCCTTCTTGCATTACACAGCTTGAATAAGACAAGTCATTAATAATACAACTTGGGAAAAACGTCATTAATATTTGCAATTGATGACAGTAACTTTAAATTCTACTTTTTATTTTCCTTTAACTCCCCAATATTTAACTAAAGTGCTTAAGACAGTAAATCTGATATAAAATTTCACATATAAGACAATATCTGGACACCCTCCCTGTTATGTAATTCTCAACTTTTTTTTTCTCTCTCCAGAAGAATTAGCAAAATTAATCTCATGCAAATCAACAAGTCAAGTAAAGTTACAGTGGAGATTAATTAGTCATGCCATCTGCTTCTCAAGTAGCTCATTTATATTGTATCCCAAAGAAAACACAGCTTTAAAAACAGATCCTTTCTATTATTCTACTTTCTCATTAAAAAGGTATCAGCCACATTCATTACTTAGCATTCTATAGGGAGCATAGCCCTGTTAGTTTGTATGTGCTCTGTAATTCATCATATACTAATGGTCAACCACCTTCTCTCATGTTACCAGAACAACAAAAATACCTGTGCACATGTCCAGCTGGAGCTGGAAAGAGATAAAGCTAAGAAAACAAAGGAGAGATGGCCCATGACATCTCAAGTGTACTGGTTGATGTATGTGTTAACAGACTATATATTCCCTACAGAGGTCACACCATGCCTTCGTCATTTGTACACTAATTAACTCTCAAAACCAAAATTCAAGAGCAATTAAGACATCCCGCAGCTTTTCAAAGAACACCATCATTAAAGATGAAGAATGAGCAACAGGTTGTCCAACATAGGAAGAGTTCCTATTAGAAATGTTAGCAAGTTCACTGTTGAGATCTTCTGGTACATTACACAGTGATTGTAGGGAAAAATATAGACTTCCTTAGAGAACAGCACCACCATAATGATTTCAGCAGGTGAAATATAATTTAAATCAGTATTTACCTTTGTTTCTTACTTGATAGGCAGCCTCTTCATCTAAGACAACTTTAAAAAAATACTCAACACTGTATCCTAGACTTCTCTCATGAAAAGATCTTATCAGAGAATACAAGAAGGACACAGAAGGACACATGCTGCATTACGGTTTTTTGTATCATTGAGGATACAGATATTTTTGAAGAGCACAGTAGAAGGAGATGTCTGGCAGCTGCCTCATCTCTGTTGTTTGTTATTCACTTCCATCTTTTTATAGGATCTCCTTTCAGTTAAACAGTGTTAGAACCAAGAATGTAAAATGAGACTTGGGAGAAGTCAGCTGCTAATAAAAGGTTCCACTGTCCTTTCTTGCTGACCCACTAATTTAAATGCAAGCAAGTCTGATGTGATACCAGAGAAACCCTTCATTGGGGTGTATTCATGCTTACTCATTAAAACCAAGTAGTTTCAGCAGACTGCTTCTTCGAAGACACACATCTTCTGCTACAAATGTGTTTCTTACATTATTTTAAGCAAGGCCTATATTATTCTCTGAAAGAAAGTGTTTATTTCACTGCCTTTTTTACCATCCAATCATTTTGCTAGAGAACAAGTTACCAAAATTAAAATCTTTTCTTTGGGATGTACTGATTTTGAAAGGCAAGGGAAATCTGGAACCCTTCTGACTCATGGATCTAATTCTCTTAATATGAAGAATAACACCTGAATATATGTATTTTCAGATTAAAAAGTCAAACCTAGAATTTGGAGATGTAAAAGTGAGAATTAATGTTTTCCCCCATCACCTCTGATCTGATATTCTCTGTCTTATGCAACACATCATTGAACTCTTTGATACTGCCTTCATGTGTGTGGGAAATATGTTTTAACCACTTTAGAGAGCATTTTGAAACCTTCTCAGGAAACATGCAATTCAAGGATTATGTTTTATTCTATTACTAGCCTAGGCTAATAGTTCTGTATGATCATAGTCTACAGTTATCGTCAGGGTTTTCACTGGGATAAAACCTTATTAGTAGCAGTTCCTGAATTAATAGCCAACATATTAAGAGCGGCTGAGGCTTTTGTGTACCATCTGCATATAGGTTTAAGGTAGGAAAATGGCTTCTTTTCAGCAGCATTTTACACAATGATGAATTCAGTCTCTGGGAGAGGTATACTGCACAAGTATTCCAGCGTGTATTTAAAATGCCCACAGTTCTCCCTGAGAGATTACCTTTGCTAGCTTACATCTCAGCTGTGTACTTAAAAGAAACAAGTGCTGACTATGGGAGAAGGCTCCACTATACTTAGCCCTTATTGTTTCAGTTTCTGGACTGGCATGATTAACTAAGGAAGTCTGCAACTCCAGCTTCCACAGAGACAGCAGCACTGAAGAGCAGGAAATTATCAGCTCCAGTTGGCACCACCATCCATTATACCAATATTCACAGAGACAGGATCAGTAACCCTTAATAAGAGCATTACCTATTACAGCCTTTTTAAACACACTGCAAACTGCTCATCATAAATGGCAAATGAAATCCAGAGTACAAGTCAGTGTGTGTAGTATGATATTTCAGTCAATCTTCTGTGATACAAAGTAGGAAAAAAATACAGGGATTCCTCGGAGAACTCTAGTCATTCTAAGCTTAGAAAATGCTATTTGCTATTACAGTTTCCATTTCAGACTGTGGAAAATTATAAAAACTGACAAATGCCCACGAATAAGAGGCTGAGCAAGAGATTGTGGTTAAGGAGGGTGCCATGTGGGACAGCAGGGATGAGTGTTCTGCTGCACATTCCATCTCTGACTCAGAAGCTTGTCACAATGGAAAGCATACATGTTTTCATAATTTTTGGTGCAAATTAACTGACTTCAGCCTTCAAAACATTCCAATATTGCATCTTAGTGGCTTGTCTATGTGCTAACCTTAAGTTCAGCTACAAGAAATCAAGTAGCTGAAGAAACTAGTATGTTTGTTCCTATTACAGTTTAACTTCTCTTCCTATAATCCAGGACTACTGACTCATCAGAAAAAGGAACTGAAGTTAAATCAAGAAAAGAAATAGATTGCCCAGGCACTGCTAATGCTAATGATTTTATAACTTTGTATGCTTGACTTTTCCTTTTTTTCTTACAGTCCATACTTCCAATTAACCCTTAAGACTACAAAATAGCCAAAATAACACATGTGAAATATTAATTCAACATTAATCTAGTTTATTAATAACCTTGTTTATTTACCTTGTATTTACAGTACAAAATATCAACAACACATAATTTCATAGAAAAATCGTACTGCATCCCAGGTGAAGAGTGCTGTAGACACATAATAATACATGTATGAACCGTCTCATTTACCTGCATTTTTTTCAATAAAATAGTTATTATTTCATGCACCTGATTCAGCAGCAATCTTGTCCAGTTTGTAATGCTGAGTGGCTTGAACCCTAGGCAGAGCTAAATTTTTTTATGTAAGGTCTGTCCAACCATTAATATTAACCCAAGAACAATAGTCTTAGGTGTTTTCCCTAGCCAAGTTTCTTTATCAATTAGAAGTATTGGAGGAAAGAAAATTAATACATCAAACCTGTTCTAAGGAAAAAAAGAATTGGTTCAGAAATGAGTTCACGTAGGACCTCTAAGTGATCTGTGCTGGTATGGGAAACATGGGCTAAAACACATTAGGTGCACATAAGAAACTTGCCCCCACTGGATTATTTTCTCTCTAAATTCCTTGTGTTTTCTCATCTTCCTCCTTTTGGCTTGTGTTACCACACAGGAGGGAAAAAACCCTACACTTACTTTCATTTTCTTGCTCCCATTGGATAAATGTAATTTCTTTAAAATGAAAGGTAGAAAAGGTTTGGTTTGTGGGTTTTTTTAACTTGTTTTCCCTCAATCTCTTACTGTCCCGTAATCTTTCAAGCATAGAGAACAGCATTCAATTTTAATCCCCAAATCAAAGAGCACATGCTATCCCTTCATTCATGTTGGAATTCATCTATCCATATTCACGGGGATGAGAAAAAGAGGAAAGGATTTCATTGTCCAGTTATTTGACTTTGAGCAAACTAAATCCTGCCATAGGCTGCTGCAGCACAGCTTCCCCACAGCAGTTTGTTCCATCCAGTCTCAGTAAGGCCCAGAAGGGGACATCTTGTTGCCACACAGAACTGGTTTCAAGATTTTCCTCTCTATTTTGCTTATGTTTACTAGATAATATGTTTATCACAATTACTCCCATTTTTCTGTTGTTTCTGTCCTGTTACATATGCCACACTTACATCTAAATAGGACTATTCCAGCCAGTGAGAACAATGATGTAACTTGTGATATTAAGGTGCTGTGTGTCTAATAAAATACACATTCACATACACAGAGATGTGAAACCCATAGAAGCCAATAGTGATAGAACAGGATCTAAGGAAAAGCAGTGTGGTACACTATATCACATCATCTTGTGAGCTCAGAAGCACCATCAAGTTAACCCTTATTAACAACTCACTATGCATCAGCTGATCTGCAGAAATTGTCAGCATGTATTACTCTGCATTTACTATTTGCGAACTGTTTGCAAGCTAGCTTAGCCTTCTCTCTTGTCAGAACAAGTCACATCACCATGTATTTGCTGCCAGCTAAGAGCCAATTCATCCCCATGTCCACATTTACCATGGTGCAAATGATACTTGCTAAACTGTGCTAACTTAATCTCACATCCAAGCCTCACATAGGGGAGATGCTGCAACAGCAATAGGATTTATGTGTACCTCAATCCTAGAAAAGTGACAGAAGCAAATAATCTTCAGTACCATTTAAGCAGCTGACCTGCAACTAAGAATGGAATTGGTTTTACTTGAGCAAAATTTTATTTTTTCAAGACATTAAGTCTATAGTGATCTAGTGATGAAAACACTGGAAACTAGGAAAAGAAACTGGCCATATAATCTTCTCCTTCAATTGATTTCCCTTAAATAGGTCTTAGCATTAATAATTCTGCGGACCCCTGTTAGCCACTGTTACATAGCTGAAGGCAAGTATATCTTGTAGCTGTTGCAGAGACATAGCCTTAAAGGCTCAGAAGCACTTGTTTCCTAGCAAGAAACACTTTCAGATGGGCAGAATAGGTCTCTTCATTTCTTTACCACAGACAGTTCCTTTAACAGAAAGATCTTAAGGAGGACTTCTAGAAAAAAATTGTTTTCCTTTAAATAAGCAAAACAAACAAAACCCCTAACAACAAAACGAAAGAAAGAAAGAAACAAACCAAAAAAAGGACCAAAAGTAAGAAATGTGTGGTGCCGTCTCTAATAGTTAGAATATCTCCCACTTCTCCAGCTTTCTGACTCATCTGCCAGCATCTTCTTTGGAGAGCTCTTCCACTGTCTCCTCTAATTTTTTATGGGGTGCCATTATTGTCAACCATCATCTATTTTATCACATCAAACAGTCCCACCAGTTACCATCTTGAGGCACCTTTTTCACAGGTCTCTTCCTCTCTCTCCTTTGACCAAGTCATTAATTAAATTAGTGCTCTTTTGGTTATTTAAACATCAGCTCCAGTTCAGCATGACTGAAAACCAGGATTCAAAATGCTCTTTCTATTCATTCATTTCTTGACATCTACAAAGAGCATCACTACTCTCTTAGGAAGTGGGCAGGTTTAACTGGAAATATTCACATTGTGGCAATGTATGAATCGCTCAAACATCTTCACATGGCCTGTGATTTAACCTTTCCCAATAGCCATCTACCCAGCCAGTAAATTTTTAAAGGTTTAACCATCTTCCTTTCTGTAATATCCCTTCCCCATTGCCTTGACAAAGGCAATTAAATACTTAGTTGTACTCACATGGATTGAAGACACTGCTTTCATGGTAACTCTGCTGGGCCATTGTGTTTAATATACCATCTTTTTTTTTTCCCTCTCAGGATAAACAAATAGCTATATTTGTCTTTTTTGCATAAATTTACTGATGTGAAAGTGTGTCTGCTTAGGAAAGAGTATATGTGGAAAATACCAAGGTATAACAGTCAGTTCAGAACAGTACAGATGTCATTCTGCATGAGGTTATGTGAGCTCATGGAAATTACTCTAAAGGGGGGGAAATGAGTCCATTTTTTATCTAACTGGAAAAAAATAGAAAAGTAATTAAAATAATCTAGAATAATAACACACATATTCTAAATCACTAATATCAAGAAGAAAAAAAACCTATCTCGATTTCTTGACATATTAATAAGAATAAAGCAGTTAATATGGTACTTTAACTCCACAAAGATAAAACATAATGCTTTCCTTATTATGTTATTTGCCCTAAAAAATGCTTCCAAAAATATTGAGCAGATTTGTTTTTATGAATTGTGCTAGAAACCATGAGCCAATTCTTTAACGTCCATTTAAGAATAATGAAAGGAGTGAATAATTCATAAGACATACAATGCAGAGGTTTATTGTAGAGGTTAGAGATAATGGCCCACAAAGGGAAGAGTTTATTACATTAGGAATTCAAGTAAGCTACAGTCTAATGGTTAAAGCATTCAGAGTATTTTCTATTCTCCACCAGTGCTGCATCTAAGTAGAGGTCTGAACCTTGCTTAACTGAAAAGCATATGAAAGAAAAACTATGTATGTGACTAATGTAGCCCAGAGATCTGTGACCTGTTCACCAGTACTTTTTGTGAGGATATCCACAGTCTGATTGTTTTCTAAACTGTGAAGTAAAAATACTAAGGCTTATTAGAATGATGTTACTTGTAGCCATTAGAGGTAAAATCACCAGTAAAAATACAGGATCGAACCCAAATTACCATCCAAAGACATTTTCAACATTTTCAGCAGGACTACTCCTAAGGATTTTCTCTAGCATACCTCATCAGTATGTTGTCAAAGCAGGAAGTATACAATTTAATTCAATTAAGTCACATGAATGTGAAGTGTGTGGTAACAAAAATTAAAGAATATTCATTAGTAATTGAGGCTCAGAAGATAATGAAGACTCTCAGCTGTGGTGTTGTACTTTTCTTCAACCAAAACTGGCACTGGCCTGAAGAAAGGTTTGTTTTGTATTAATGCAGTACTTTAAATGTAGTCTGCATAAGCAAACAAAGGTGAACAGTACTTACCACTTGCCAAAAAAATGAAATGCAGTTATCAACAGTCATTACATGTCTCCACAGGCCCTCCCTCTACCGCAAAAAAAAAAAAAAAAAAGTCATCTCAACAGCGTACATTAACCTCCAGCCAGCAGGAATTTCATCTGACAGAGGTCAGCCTCCTGATGCCAGAGAATTACCCATGAACACACTGCTGTGTCCTATGAACAAATCCACAACACAGTATTTTCCCAAATATAGCCAGGATAAGACTTATCACAAACTATAAATCCACCACAGGCAAAGCTGTTGCAGTGTTAAGAGCTGGTTCCACACTCTAGCACCAGTTTGGTGCCCAGGAGCCCACAGCTAAGGCCATGTGCCCCCACTGCCCACATGGCAGTACCTTGGACCAGAATCTCCAACAACCACTTCAATTGCCAATTACTGACATTGCAACTAGAACCTTCTTGGCATCTAAAGCACTTCATTCTTGAGTTAGGCTGGAGCAGAGTCTGCACTTACACATGGGCATTTTTCAAAAGCATGGCAGGAAGAAAGAGAGGTTCTCTCAGTAGATAAACAGGCAGAGGTCAGATCGAGAGTCATGAGGACAACAGTGAAGTCCTATCTGACACTTCCCAGGAAATTCCCTCCATCACCAGGCCAGAGGCTAGCTGGGAGGAATGCCTTTCATTGTCCCTACTGAAAATCTGTTATTCTGTACAAGCCAATCCACATTCATTGGGCCAGGGAAGAAAGACATCACTTTGCAATCCAACAATTAAGGTACCTAGCTGGGAGCAGGGAAATTTGAATTTCAATCCCTGTTACAACACTGCTTTTCTAGATAATTACCATGTAACATTAAAGTATATGAGAATAAAGAGCCAGGAACAGAAACTGAGTTTCCTAATAACCTATTCAAACCTATCCATTACTCTGGATACCAGCAGGACACAGACTTGGCCATCCTGTGCTGCTGCATTTTTATTGTTATGGATACTCAAGTTACCTGGTACTATTTCAAATTATTTATACCTGCTGCAATCATATCTATTATTAAAGACAGACACACATCCATCTTGGGGTAGCTTTTCTTTCCAATCCCTTCAGAGGCATTTCTGGAATCTACTCCTAACTAATTCAAATTGACAAGAAATAAAGAAAGAATATAAAAACTCTTTTACTCCATTTATTCTCTTTCATGCCAATTGTGATAGTCACCCCTTGCTCTGGTCTCTCCAGTTCTTTCCCATACTTTATTCTTCTTTATGGTTCTGTACTGCCCCCCGCCCAGCATCCTTTTTCTTTCATTTCTCTTCCTCATCTATGTTTCTGCCTTCTTTCCCTTCATTTTCAACATTCAGTGGCATGAACCTGCAATCTTCCTCCTCCATTTAGGAAACTCAAAATGCCTGGACCAGAAGAGCTGAGAAGGGAAAAAAAAGGTAAAGAGGTAAATGCCATTCTCATTATTATCTCATTTTTAAAGAATTCAAGTCCCTGGTTTTAATTTTTTTTTCTTGATTGCTGCTGTCTGAAAGGCCTAGACAAACAACCAACCCAGGAAAAATTAAAGAGCCATTGGAGTGGAATAGTTACAGTGAGCACTGAATGAACTGTGATCTTTGGCGGCATCAAGATCAACACCACATGCTTACAGCTGTAGCGATCAGTCGATACATTCCAAATCATCCCCACGGTGACAAAGACAGAGGCATTTTTAAGTTGTAATTGAGATTAGTCTTGATATATACAGTTGGAGCCATGCCTGTGAACTTCGCTAAAAGGCTGGCTATGTAAACTATCTATCAGTTTCACATGAGCAGTAACCTAATGACACCACAAAAATCTCACAATGTCCCTCGCTCCACACGTCCAGCCACAGCAGTGGACTCATGCCAGGGTGCTTCAGCTGTGCTACTGAAGCATTTGCCTCCCAAGATCTGGAACACTGTATAGACCCTCACTAACAATTTGGCATTATTCCCTCTGGGGGTGTCCAAGTTTTGTACAATGCTCAGTCCTGTAGCCCCAAAGCACTCTTGTTCTAATCCAGCTCACTAGATTTGCAGTCACGTGCTAACTGAAAACCCATGCATAATACTACTGACTCCAGCACGCTTTTGATGAAGCCCATAGAGACAGGCAAATCTGCTTTTCATACATGGGAATAAAATATTTTGTTTGTTACTACTAAGCTAACCACAATAAATAGTTCTCTTTCATGTGGTGATGAAACAAAGCAATCATGCTCTATTCCTTTTTTAATTATTAGGTTGAAAGAATCAGTGTCTTCCTCTGGCATGTTTATTCTGAGTCATATTCATCACATATATAAATAGCCAGCAACTGTATATAGTAGAGGAGGGTGGACAGGAAGGTCAGGGAATTAACTTGATGTCAAGAAAGCATTTCCTGTAGAGTCACCAAATCTGTCCTGGATAGAAACTCCTACACTGGCACACAGGTAGCCTAAAGGCTGCTGTGCCCTTGTGCACCAGACATGTCAGGTAAGCGTCTCCAACTTTACTGGCATTTGGAAGCTTCTCCTCCTCGCACATCACATAGGCATAACTTACTTTTTGGGGCTTTGTAGTGATGAGTAAAAGACTTGTCCTTTCTGCCTCGTGTTACAGGCAGCACCGAGCAGCTACTCCATGGGGTCAGGGAGATTAGGATGAGATACACCTCCTCCACTGAAATCTGAGAGGACAGGTCCTGGAGAAAGCACTGGCTCTACTACCACTGTCGAGCATAAAGAAGTGGCAGCAAGTAATATCGTGGATAGGGTGTTAAAATGCAGAGTTATAAGTTGTGGCCAGTCACAACTAAATGCACACTTTCTGTGTGGTTTGCATTTTTAAACTATTCTGCATAAATGTAAAGACTAGCACACGCCTGGCATTGCACAGCTTAGCCCATCAGGAAAACTAAGCCAGAGCTTCCTGGGACTTTTTGTAGTGACCTGGACATTGCCCTGGCGTTTTGGTAACCTCAGAGCCACGGCAGCTCTCAGCTGCCTTCACTTCCTAGGATCAGAGGCTGGAAGGAGCCTTTACGATCATCCAGTGCAACCGCCGGCCCAGCACCGCCACTGCACCCCCTAAACCACCGACCCGCATCACCCAGCGCCGGAGCCAGACTACTCTTGAACACCTCCAGGGATGGTGACTCCACTACCTGCCCGAGCACTGGAATAGACTGCAGGAACTTCGCGGGTAGGAACTGCTCTTCCACGCTCCATCGTTGGGTCCGGCAGAGCGGGCACCCAGGGCAGGCAGCCGTGGGGGAGGATCTGCTACGCCGGCTCGTAGCAGCCCCGCAGAGACCCGAGCCAGCCCAACTCAGGTCCCGTGCCATCGGCGGGGACGTGGGAG
>JAOXXN010000471.1:41588009-41604804 GCA_026770055.1 Myrmophylax atrothorax
GGGGGCGGCGCCGGCGGCGAGAGCGGCCGCGGCGCAGTTTTCTCCGGCGGAGCCGAGCTACAAGTGCGGGGCGGTGTGTGAGCGCCAGCGTAAGTGCGGAGTTTTGTCTTTTACAGAAATGTGTACCTCGCTTATGTTGCCCTCGCAGGGAGCGCTCCCCTGGGCGGGCGGGTAACGGAGCGCGGCAGCGGAGCGGGGCTGGGGCTGCCTGGGCGCCGAGGTGCCAGCGTAGGAAGTGGGTCAATGTCGCCGCTCCGTCCTGCTCCAGCTTACTTTCCTTCTTTCTCTTTGGCGATTCCCCCTCTCCGCGCTGCCGAGTGCCCGGGCGGTGCGCGGCACCTCGGGGCGCAGGTGTGGCTGCCGCGGGGGCTCTGCCCGGCCCGGCGGGTCCCAGCTTCGAGGTGCCTAAGTTGTGTGGTTGGAGTTTGCGATACTGAGATATATGGAAATTGTTTATTGCTGGCGTAGCGTTTTTATCTAGACGAACGCTGGCACCGTGTTTGAAAGGTTTAAAACCTGCTGCAGCTCTCGTGCAGCCTGAGTGCTTTGGTCCTGCATTAGGAGCACAAACACTCCTGAGATTTTTAAAGGAATATCTTTGCTGCTTGCTCCTCCGCTTGCTGCTATTTATACCACGAAAGGTTGGCAAGGAGAGGAGAGCCAGAGTTTGAAAATGACATTGAGCTTAAACTTGATACCATTGTTCCAAGGCCAAGGCGACACTGCATATTTAAAATAAAAAAAATGCTCAACAAACAAGCTGGTGAGAACACCCTACACCTCTGTTTGCAGAGAACTGAGCATCCCCTTCTCATTAGGGATATGTAGGGTTTTAATTCAGTTTTACTACTCTGACAGTCTGCCACCAGGTCTAAGCCCGTGCTTCAGTTCTGGTTTTTTGTTTGCTTTATGCTTCTGATGTGATGGACCGGAGAGCTGGTTAAACCCCCGGGGGTTATCTATGACATGCATGGCTTTACTTACGCAGGTAAAAAAAATCTTTATTGGTCATTCCCAATGCATTGTAAGGTCTGAGAGTATCTACATTGTAAAGTGTTGTTAGCACTAAGTCTAACAAATTGAGTGATACATACACTGTTAAGTATATATCCATGTTAGTAATTTTCTTCTTTCTTTTCCGAAATGAACTCAACACACAGTAATACTTCTCTCTCTAAAGTGAGAAGTGATAAGCTTTTCATATAATGAAACTTTTTTTTTTAATAGGAAAGCTTTAATCTTAATTATTTATATCACTAAGATTTTCATAGTGGTTGATGGTGACTAATATGATGGATCTCCCTATCTGGTTTGCTAAATAAGAGGTATTAAAAGTTGCTTATTCCTCATGACATGCATGATGCTCTTGTGGAACTGCAGCGCCGCATTTTAGCAGCTGTCTGGAGTGACTTTGGACCAGCCACTGGGGTTAACTTAGTTCTCCTTGTGCTAGTTACCATGGGTGAGCAATGGATTGCATTTGAGCTCTGTTTTTATGGAGTGTAATTGTATGTATGGGAACAGGGCTGTATTTAAAATTCATATAGCCACTTTTAAAATACTGTGGAGTTCTGATTTCTGTCTGAGATCAGTCTGTTTCAGAACTGTGGCTAAAACTGTGATAATAATGTGATCACTCTGAAGCTAAAACTTTCCCTAATATCGTTTTCCATCCAGGGTAAACATGATTCTGTGTGTAAAGATTCCGTAACTTGAAAATATTTGAACAAATGTTAAACTTCTAGTAGCTGGCATCTTAAAATAAGTTTCATGATCTTTCTGAGCAATTATGGTTCAGTAAATAGGAAGCTTTACTGTTGGATTCATAACTGTTCCTGATTCTCATGTGGTTTACTTAGTTTTACAGCTGAAATCGATATTAAGAATTGACTAACTCTGCAAAAATGCAATGTCAAGGCTTTGAAAAACTCAAGATTTGACAGAGTAATGACACAGTAAATGGATTTGGGGCTCCTGTCTCTACCTCTTGCATTTTGTGGCTTCAAAATTTGTCTGCAACCATGTATAGAAGAACTGGGTTTCTTTGGTAGAAACAGCCAAGATTCTTGCACAAAAATGTATCTAACATGTTAGATAGCTAATGATAACAATCTAGCAAAGTAATTACCTAGACTATTATAGTAGGAACTGTAGAATACAGATTTTCCAGCTGATAGCATAGGAGTGATTTTTTTGAATCTAAAAAATAAAAAACATACATGTTTTTATACATACATATTCACTTTATACATGTATAAATGTATATGTTGTGTATAGAAATGTGGTATATTACATATTCATATAAGATGCTAAAGTGTGCCACTTCTGTATTGTGATTGTTTGATGTTGAGAGATAATTATGTGAGCAGAAGTAGCATGTGTGGGTATGATCCAACAGAAGCTGCTAAAGTGATGGCCTGCCCCAAATCCCTATCTCTGTCATTTTGTTCTAATCTTTCGATTTCATGATGTATCCTGATTCACTGTTTAATTGGGGAAATCAAGCCTTTTTAAAGTTGCCTTTACCCCATGAATTTATAGGATTACCTGGCGAGTTTGTGGAATGCTCAGTGTATGCAATAATGTGGGAAGAGTTCGTGCTTCTTCAATGTTTGTGGTGTGGAACCGGTTGTTGCACAGTTTGTTTTAAACAAACATTACAGTGAGAATGATAACAGCCTACTTCTTTTTTAAGGGAGTACTTGTGCTGTGGTATTTGTTCATTTTCCTATTTCATATATGAAGATGTTTTTTAGACTCTGTAGTTGGTCTGATAGAGGCACAGGAAGAGTTGTTTTCTGCATTCCTTTTTTCCCTGTTGTTGCAGAGATTATTCCATGGAGTACATTTGCTATGCATATAGGTATGCTTGATTACTTGAAGAAAAAAGTCAGTGCTAGTTGGCAATTTTATTTGTTCTCCAAGTGAAAAAATAATATTAATGGTGAGTCTTACTTTTCTACTGAGTGGGCTTTTTTTCAGCATGGAAAACTTAATGTCAGGACTCTTCAGTGGAAAACTTCCTTTTTCTTCATTCCTAGCACCTATATTAACTTCAGTTTTGTTTCATTGACTTCTCCTTCCCTTGGCTGAATTGCATTAATCCTTAATGATCCTGGCCCTTTTGCACTTAACCTCAAAGTGCTTTGGTTACTATTCTGTTCAGTTTTTGCATCAGGAAAAATTGAAGCTGCTGTTTGTGTATGACTGTGATGTGATTTGTGAATCACTCACTTGCATTGACTCTCCAGTCACTGTTGTCATTCCTCTTTAGAAGATTCCCTTAGATCTGTCATCTTGTTTGCCTTTCTCATTAATTTATTTTAGCTCTTCCAACTTTGCTAAGTTGCCAGTGTACTCTCAGCAATCTTCAAACATTTAAAGATTTCACAATTATTTTTCTTTTTGCAATCTTAACTATTTACAAAATAGAAACTAGCTCGTTTTTGCATTTAATGTAAATGTGGATTAATGGGGTGCAATAGGGTAATTTTGCAGGGAAATAAAACCAGAATGCTCCAGGCACTGGAAGTTGAGATGTTGTAATGCATTTTGGGTTTTGGTGACCTGGTCCTGCTGCAGACCCTGCTGAATGTGCCTGCAGGGGTTGTCTGCTCAGAGTGCCAGTGGTCAGCAGCTGTGCAGCAAACTCCCAGAGGTGGAGTGAAACAATCGGAATGTGTGTGGTGTAGCACTTTATTCTAGTGGCTGGTATTCCTAGTATCTCTAATACCTTTTCCTGTATACTCTGTGTACTGTGTCTAGCAGGAGCAAGTAAGAAAACCTTCCTTCCAGAGTCAGTTTCCCTGCTGTGTTTGCTCCATTCATGTCAGGGAAGAAGGTGGACAAGCTTTTTTTAAAGCAAAACCAGAGCTATTGAAGCAGGAATTGTCATAACTATGAAAAAAATATTATGTAGCTATGTTAAATAACTGGTTTTTAACCTGATCTCCTGTCAATGTATGAGGTCCCTATTGTGTATTCTGGAATTGTTGGTTTAGTTTGGTGGCTTTAGGTGGTACCGGTGAGGTCTGGATGGAGTGACCTGAGAAATGGTGCTCCTTTTTTCTGTGTTACATCATCTGTAAACTTATGCAACTGGCAAAAAAAAAAATTATTTTCATCACTGGGCTCCAGAACGGATGTGACTGTACTCTTGGATGGGTGTTTGGTACGACAAGTGTTACAGACTGCTGTTTGTATCCATTCACATCCTCTTGGAGTTGTAGCTGAGGCTGCTGGAGAGAGATGCTGACTTGACATGTCTCTAGTGTTGAATTGCAGCAGCCTGAATAATTTTGACTGAAGAATGGAGCATTTTGCTGCACCATCATGCCAAGAGGGTTTGGAAGCTAAGGATCTATATGCCATTGGGCAGTCTGAGCACATTGTAGTAAAGAGTATGGACTGGTGCAAAACTACTCTGAAACAAGGACTATGAACTCATCCATCAGCTGTGGTTTGTGTGCCCATTCTTCCAATTAAGATGATGTACCTTTCTGGTTTTACTTGTTGCTTTACCTGTATGCTCCTAGTGAGTCAAATGTGATTACTCTTACTTGGGGAAGCTAAAGGTAAGATAGTTGGAATATTTCAAGACTACGGTATGAGACCATTTTTAAACTGGAGGTATAAATGGAAGGTGCTGCTGTGCTGGCTTATGCATAGTATGCATCCTGTTAATGCCTGGTCTACCAGAGTCATCATTCTTGGAAAATGTCTGAGTTGCTTGCTCTTAGTATCTGATTTAAATGTTTTAGTGGTAGTGAAATACTTCTTTTACTGTGATTATGAGAGATATTTGAAATACTAGTGGTGTGTCTTTAAAAGGGAAGTCAGGAAGTGCTTGCATGATACTTGCCTCAAGTTGGTATTTTTCTTTGTAATTCTCTAAGTTAAAGCACTTTTTAATTTGCCTGGGAAGTATCTTTGGAGTTCACTTCTTCCAAATTCTATATTGAAGTAGGACTACTGTCTGTTCTAATCAGGTCAGTCATGGCAGGGTCCAACTGAGTCTTGCAAATCTCTGTGGGTGAAGGTTCTGTAATCTGCTTTGGATGTTCTAGCAAATAATTTTGTTTAAATAAATAACTTGAACTGGGGTGGCTGAGGAGCCATTTACAGGATCACAGGCAAAGCATGTTAACAGAAGTTGTTTGGTAATTGTACCCAGTTTTGATACTGAACTCTTGCAGATGAACCACAGAGACCTTCAAGGAAACTGGTCTAAAGAAAGCTGTTGGTCGCCCTTGCCTCTGACATTACACTAATCAGATGATTCTTTTTGTCGCTCTTCATGGCCCTAACTGTTTATTGCCGCTCTCAGTTGCAAGATTATAGTTCTGCCTGTAGGTGCTGTGCAGTTCTTTGAATGCTCGCTTCTGCTGTAAGACATTCTCATATGCTTCCCTCTGAGCCTGTCCTTTCATCCAGCTGAAGTTTCAATGTGCCAAATGTCCTTAGAATTTTTTTTAGCTTGGGGAAAAAAATCTCCAAGTTTTATGGGAGAAATTAGTGGGAAACTTGACGGTTTTAGTGGTAAAATGTGAAAAATTGGAAGAGTGCTTTGTGGATGTAAATACAAATAGCTTGATACATAATTATGCTGCAGAAAATTGGTATATATACAGTGTGTAAAACTGGGAATCTGTCTGTGTATTTGCAAGTTTTATCTAAAGTTTCTGATTTTCTGGTGACCTGTGTGATGCAGTGGTCAGTATGACTTGGAGTATGTGGAGCAAAACATACATACACAGCTGGTAATTGCTTGTAAACTGGGTGACTAGTTTTAGAGAATTATAAAGGATCGTTTGATTGGAAGTTTTCAAAATATCATTTCCGCTTTGGAATGGTTTGTTGGTTATTTTCTTCTCCTGCCTATTTTATTGATTTTGATGTCTTTCTGTATTATTTAATGTTGCTTTTTTATAGTGGCAATATTCCACGCTGATAGTGTTTTCATGTCTATCTTGGCCTTTAAGTTGCTCTGTTAGTAAGACAGCTTATGGCAAACTCATTCACCATGAACATTTGGAAGTAAGTGGGGTAAGTGTTTATTTTGAGACATGCTGAATCAGTAGACAAAACCAATATGCAGTATGTGTTCCTCTGTTAGGATTACTTATATCAACATTAATTCACCATTGAAATTATGAATCAACATAAAACTTCCTGTAATAGTATCAAGAGGCTGTCCTCTTGAATCTCTTTGATGTTCTTCTGGGGAAAAGTGAAGAATAATTTGAAATTTGGTTTGAAAAGCTTCTAACACTCCTCTCTACCACAGGCAGTGCTACTTGGGCCGTCATGTCATCTGCAATGATGTCACTTGGAGATTAAACTATTCTTTTGATGGAGTTTTACCTGTGACAAAGCATGAACTTTCTTGGTGTCTTCATTACTAGGCTATATTTAAAGATTTAATAAACCTGCTGATTTGCACTGATTCTGTTCATACTTAAATTGTGCTCTTTGGGATTAGCACACACAGAAGTCATGGTTTTCAGAAAACACAGGTTTCAATGAGTTGTCTTCTTTCATTTAAATCAGTGTATAACTCTCCCAGAAACTGGAGAATTAAATGTGATAAAAAAATTAACTGTTGCGTCTGGATTTGTTGCCCAGATTTGTCTGACAAATAGACATGCTAAAGCTTGAATAAAACCCACTGGGGAAAGGGGTTGTTTGAAAAACTAATTCTTGCAGCAAAGTGTATGCAGTATTAGGGTGTTCACTTTGTGGAATGTAAAAACAAACTTCTGTTAATGATCTTCTATCTTAATTCCTGGGAGTGTGCATTACACAAAGCACTGGACTGAAATTGTAGCTGGGTCAGTTGGTCTAAGAAATTTATCCTCTCATACTGTTTTTTATCATAGAGATCTAATCTGAGTCGTTAGAAGATCTTGTACAGAGATTGGACAACTGTGCTTGGAATGCTTGAGAAAGCCTCCTCTGTCTTTAATGCCATGTACACTTTTCCATGTATGGCTCAGTGCGATTTGCTACAAGTGGTCCTGTCTTGGGGGTTTTTATTGGGTCTTTTTTGTTCATTTGCTTGTTTTGGAAAAAAGATTGGTTGAAACTAGGTGGTGATTTTTCCATCATTGTAGATGGACTTCATGATTCCCTCTTTGAGAGGCTTGACAGCTTTTGGTTCTGCAAAAGTGCTGGTGTTCAAACCATTACTTGAATTACTGTATGGCACTTTCTGACTCCCCCCTCCTTTCTGGTTATTGCTTTGGGAAGAAGAAAAGGAAGAAAAGAAATGCTTTCATTGAGCTGCTCCTTTCCACCTTTCAGACATCAGTCATTCAGTCCTGTTGTGCATGTGATTATTTCTGACTAGAGTCTGAGTGAGGCTTTTTAATGGTGCTGTGACTCCTTTGTGAATGTGGGCTGTCTGGGCATGTGAAGAGTTTCACATTGATTCTGTCTCCACTTTGTCCATCTTGAGTTGCATGGCAGCTCACCTTCGATGTGCTGGTTGATGGTGGTGTGGTGCGGGCCATTTCCGCATGCACTTGACTCGCATTTCTTGGCACCATAAGCAGGCTCTGACTATTGCAGCGCGCTCTTATCTGACCTGTGGACTGGTTATTGCTTTTCTCCCACCAGTTGTCAAGGATCTTAAAACCATTACTCTATAGCTGAGTGTTATCTGATCTTGGGAAGCCTATTGATTGCTGTTCCACTGTTGCAATGCTACCTAATTGCATGGCTTGTCTGCCAGTTTCACCTCTGCGAGACGCCCTCAATGCTGACTCGATCATTTTATTACATTGTAGATATCTAGGAGATACCTACAGAATTTTCAGAAATTTGGTGCTTCTTCGTGCTAGTACTATCTGAACAACTCCCTGTTTCAGGTATACTTCTATCAGATACTTGTAACTGGGCAGCGTATATGGTGCTGTATTGTCTGTTATACTTCAGATGTAGGTTTGCAGGAGCTAAACTCTACTGCAGAGTTCCATTAAGGAGAATTCTGTTTTGTATACATAATTTGCTCCTCATTTAGTGATACAAGCCAAAGTTATGGACTTTATTCTTACCTTTTTATCTTTCAAGCAGTGTGAACATGGAGTGTTTTTACTGTATGTGAAATCTCATCTTTCTCAGGTCTCTATTACCAGCAGCTGCCGTTAGCAGCGTGAAGGCACTGAAAGAAAATCTGTTGGTATGATTCATGGTTCATATGTGTTATCACATAACATGAGGCTCATTTTAATGAATTTTTTTCCAGAATTGTCTGAGGCAGACCTTATATAGTAAGTTACTTATTTCTTTGATGCAGTGAGGGTCATTTTATTTGACACTGAGTTTAAGGTAATCAATTTTTTGCCAAGGTTGTATCTACTGGTGGATTTTTGGAGTTTTTCCTTTGCAAGCTTGCTCTAAAGGAAAGGAATTTCTCACAGAAATTTTGATCTATGTCCTTACCTGTGTCTCAGGATACAAGTGTCTCAAAACAACAGGTGTTCCCTGCAGTGCATCTGTGTTTCTTCTGCTTTGTTTCATTCTCATAAACAGTTCATAGGACCTCTTCAGGAATTGTTATAGTTGAGGATTATGAAACTGAAATGTCTGGGTGTTGTCTCCTGCTACAGTATTATAATCAGCCAGAGCCTCGATGCCAGGAGATAGTAATGGCTGGTTTGGCAGCCAGCATAGGTTGGTGGCCTTGGGGAGCTGGATGCCTTTAGGTGTTTGCACTCTCAGTATCTGCCTAGAAGGATGGCAGAGGCTTGCCAAGCAGTTAGGAAGCTCACTTACTCTAGCGTGCTTCAATCTGTAGTAGCAGAATGAATGTTCTTGCTCTACACCAACTCATCTAATGAATAGCTTCTGGTACTCATTTGGAGTTGTGCAGGGCACTGCTTCACCTGAGGCTTCTTTGTAGCTCCTTGATGTTCTAATAGCAAGTAGTATGAACCTTGTGAGCTTTGTAGTTTTCTCAGGAGATTATAAAGACTTTTGGTCATCCACTTCATTAGGTGTACTGCTCGTGGTAAGTTTGTATCTACCTTATTGCACAAGCACACAGATCAAGATACCTGAGCAGTTTCTGTATGTGGTTAGGATTCACCATTACTTTCCTTTCCTTTCCCTGAACTTGTTTGGGTTTGTGTGCCATAGATTTCATGTAGTAAAATGTCCTGGTGCTCAGCAAATGGGCTCCAAAGTCAAATACCATAAAGCCAGTCTTCTGTGTCACATATTTCTCATAGGTTTCATAATAGTTGTGTTGGGCATAACTCATATTTATTCATGCTTCCCTGCTTTAATAATGCTGCATCTCAACACTTAATAAGTCTGGTTACAAATTTCAGCCAGCTTGATCTGGTAGTTCATTTAATAGCTTAATTGCAAGGTGATAATTGAATAGCAGCTGTCAGTTTCCTAGATGAGGAGGATGTAGCATTAGACTTGAAGTCTTGGTAAAAGCTGCCTCTACTGAAAGATGTATTGCAGCTTTAGCTATTACCTTAACAAGAAAAGTATTGAGAATATTTTTTGTGGTTGTTGTACTGGACTAGTAGGTTTCCTGATTGCTCAGTAAACTATTGACCAAGTGCTTCAAGCACAAGGCAGTGGTGCATGCCATGTTAGCTGGGATCTCTGGATGTTTCTTGGGCTGTGGCTTTTTCCGCCTGTCCTAGCATAGGAGTGATCAGTACTGTAGTTCTTCCCCTCTGTGTCCAGCTATCTTTAGAGCAGTGTCTCCTCTAAGCTGAACTGTTTGCGTCCCACAGATCACAGCTCTGTTGTGCCAGTGTGTAAGCCTTTCTCTGCACCAATGTGTAGTCACAAACATACGTTTGTAAAACATGCACTTTTTAGACAAATAAGTACTGTGGAGCCTTGGGAGGAGTGTCTGTAATGTATCCAAAATGGAGAAGAGCTGAAGATAAGGCACTGCAGTGTTTAGAGCAGCCCTTCTAGTGGAACACTTGACATTTCAGTGGTATAGCTTGGCATCTGGGCATGCCTCCAGCCTTTACTCTCCTGTGGGGTACCCTGTTGGTAAGGTGTCACCTAAATATAGTAAGCCTGTGTGGTGGGGTGTTTTCTCCTTTGCAATTGGCTATTTTCAGTGCAAAGTAATCAGAAAAGCTTTGTCTTCTACAAGGTCACTCCATCACAGGCTTTCGGGTATTTCCGGTTGTTTAGCTTTCTTTTTGAAGGCCATGTAGAAACTTAGCAGCAGACTTTGGAATCAGTATTTCTGTTCTCTCATCTGTAATGGGATGCATATCATTGATAAAAGAAGTCTGGGTCTGTAGAGGTCATTCCATAGTATCTACAGAGGTTATATTTAGTGCTTGTTTCCATCTGAATTGTGTCAGAGTAAGGCTACTGTTACAAACTGCTTGCTTATTTATAAACACATAGAGAATACCAGGTTCCTGGTGAGGGGCTGCCTAGAATTTAGCTCTTAAAAAAATTGTGGAGAAAAAGATTTCTAGGAAAAAAAAATTGGTTGCAGTGTGTTCTTGATGGCTGTTTTGTCAACTAATGGCTTCATATAATAGCAGGTTTGTGGTTGTCAAATGTGAATAAAGCTAGACACTGTAGAGAAGCATGTTTTTCAGTCTCTGGGACTAATCATGGTCTGCAGGTAGCAGAAAGTGGCCTACAAAATCGTTGCAAAAGTGGTGGGCTGGCTTCTTCCTGGCACCTATTTGGATGAAATTTCTCCCTGAGCAAAGAAAATAAAATAAAAAATTCACAAATACAGTATTCATGTCCATCTTATTTCACATTGACTTGTGAGTGAACAGTTCAACAGTGTGCAAAGGGTCAGGTCCTTGGATCTCTTAAATGTTAATAGCCTGTCAATGTATGTATTTTGTTTTCTGGTTTTGTTTTAGAGAATTCATAAATGGCGAATTGATAAATGGCAAGTTCATCTTATTTTCTGCCTCAAAATAATATTGAATAACTGGATAAGCATACAACCTGTTAAGAATAAGTGTAGCAACCCTGTAGTTTTTAATTCAGCTTTTAGTTGTCTACTATTTATTTTTTACATGTGAGGTTGATGTTGTGTTTTGGGGCACTTTTTTGTGGGTTTGGTTGTTTTGCTTTTTTTTTAAGCCCTTGCACTATATTGTTTTCATTGTCACAGAAATTTGTTAAGCTTGCCTTATTTTGACTTAGGGCTGTCAGTGTAGAAAACTGGTTACTACTGTGTGATAGCTGGGTCTTGACATAGAATCACCAAAGGAGAACTTGCCTGTGAAGTCTTAAAAATCTTTTGACTTTACTAATGTGAAACAGTAGCATTTTTTAAACATAGAAGATGAATTTGTAGTGTCAGAAGAGGAAAATGTCAAATAATGTGTGTCTGTTCACACTTGTGAGATCTGTCATTGAAATGATTGTGAGTACTGTAGTATGTTTTGCATGCTCTTCAGCTCTTCCAGAAATCACTTTCAAAAAGAGGCAAAATGGCCTTTGTCCTCGGTAATACTTCCTGGGCAAAAAATTTAATCTGGACTAACGGCTGCCTTTCTACAAACCAGTGACTTTGAGGTTAATGTTTAATTATTTAAATGGATTTGGCATGTTGCCTTTGAAGTAGAACAGAATGTGCTTAACCCTGAAACTCAAACTGTTCCCTGGGTAGCCAAAAAGAAAAAAAAAAATTAGCTATAGTACAGTGATGTGGTAACCTGAAAAATTATAATTTAAGGCTAATCCTGAACAGAGTTATCCTAAAGGAGGACTATGTATCTGATTTTTTTTCCTGTTTATTTGAGGGGAATTTTTGCAGATGTTATTGGAACTTTTTACAGAACTTTTAAGGGGTTGAAGTCCACTATAAACAAACTGGTGTAGACTCTAATAAAAATAGTCCTAAAAGATACCGATCTGCATGAAGGAATTTTAAACTTGTTGAAACTGGGTAGCTCGCTAAATTCAGATGACTTTATTTTTAGTTCTCTTTGTTTGGGTTGGAATGTGAGGGTTAGGCAGGGTTGATTTGCGTAAAGCTCAGGCTTAGTTTGGGAGTCTCGATACTTTCCACTTGAAAAAGTTACAGAAGAAAGCTAAGAGCAATCGCACTTGGTGTTTTTCACATCTCTAGTGCTCTCCACCTTAATCCAGGGTGCTGTGTTGGCACTGTCGGGAAGAGAGGTGGGAGCTTTGACCCTGGGACTGCATCTTCAATCCAGTCTGATTCTGACCTTAAGCTTACCAAGAACTTTGCTAAAAGCATCACAGTCAGTGGAGTACTTTGCGCCTCTTGTGCCAGATGATGCAAACCCAGACTTTCTGCCAAGTATCCCAAGGATTTCTTATTTTCTTCACATGCTGCATTGGTGACTTCATGCTCTCTGTAGCTGAGAGAATGAAGCAGTGTACAAGGCATGCTAAGGTAAGCCTGACTGGACAGGGAGGACAGTATTCTTTCCTCATCCTGCTTTGTTATATGAATCTCATGTTCAAGTTAAACAAGCATGTGAATTTTTCAACATGTGTAAATGTGAAACCTCACACTTTAGAACTCTTAATGAAAATAATTGTAAATCCTGTAACTCCAAGCCTATGAAAGTAATATTTGAGGTTGCAACAACTTCCCAAACTAGTACTTTGCTTAGCTGATTAAGTTGTGTGGTATTTATATTGCAGCACAGAAGTGAAATTCTCTGGGCCAATGTTAGTTACTTACTTGAGCTCATGTTTGCATATCCTAAAGAAAGGAATGATACTGCAAATGGCCAGCACAGAATTAATACATCACATACTGTGATGCAATTTATGTGGCCCAAAGGAGCGGTGCCCAAATAAATGGGTACAAAATCTGTTTAGTACCAAAAAGCATCTTCCTATTGGCAGCATAAGTGCTGCAACTCTGAAACTGGTATGAACTACTTATTCTTTTGTATCATCTGTGCTGGTAGTTGGAGAGAAAATTTTATGGTAATTTAATGTATTTGGTGATCTCCTTATAAATGAAAAAAAAATTCTACCTAAATAGGGTCATTTCATGAGGCGGCGAGGAGAGACAGACTGCTTTTGGTTGACCAGCTTCTTCCTGCTGGTGGTTCAGAGATAAAGGGAAGATCAAACCAAAGGGAAGTTTACTTTTGAGTGCTTTACACATGGATAATAAAACAATAACCTGTGTTTCATCCAAAAAATAAGACATTAAATACTTTGACTAGAAAACTTTTAGTAGGAGCTTTTCAGATGAAAGTTTTAAATCTTACTTCTGAAGAATAAGGCTCTTTTCTACCCCTTGCGTGTTAAATTAGATGAAGGAGAACAATGTGTTCAGACTGTCAGCTCAGCTCTCAGGAGCTTACAGTGATCTGTGCCTGGTGCTGCCACGTGTAGTCAGTTTGCTCCAGCAGCACTCTTTAGCATCCTTAGTGCAGGGAAAAGGCTCCAGCAGTCAAAGTGGTAGGTAAGCACTTTGAAAAAAACTGTTCAGGAAAGCACAGAGATTTAGTCAGTTTATAAAATAGTGATATCTTCAAACGGAAGGTAAGTTTGGATCTGTGCTGTTCTGAAGGGGAGAGGACAAGGAGGAAAGGTGACTGGTGATCACTTTTTTTGTAGGGCGGTATTTGGGCTATTGAAATAGAGTAAAAGCTTGTTAATCTCCATGAGGAGGATTGTTGTGAGCAAAATTGGGAATATTGAAGTAGAAACATAGTTCACAGCTCAGTATTTGCTGACCTTAAAGAGCAGCTTTTCAGAAATTGTTAAGGCTGTGACCAAGCCATAACAACTTCAACTAGTGACCCAGGAACACCAGGTAATGATGAGGTGGTGGCAGGCTTGGCACAGCAGGGCAGGAATGGCCAGTGCATGCAACTTCAGTTGGCGGTGATTTTTATTTTAGGGTGGTGGTAGGCCATGGTTGTTAGATGGATCTGTGGTTAATGCCTTGTCCTGTGTGCCAGCTGAGCAGCAACAGGTTTTACCACCCAGTGATTCTGACTGCAGAGTGCCTGTGATGCTGAGGGTGAACTTCAAACTGAGTATCCTCCCAGTCAGTGGATATATACTTACTGCTTAAGTTGCTTCTGATTTCTGTTTGTTTGTGTGTTGGATTTTTGTCTCTGAGAGATCATAGAATTGTGGAACGGTCTGTGATGGGAAGCATCTTAAAGGTCGGGTCATCTAGTTCCCACCCCTCTGCCATGGGCAGGGACACCTTCCACTTGACCAAGTTGCTCAATGCCCCATCCACCCTGGCCTCAAATGCTTTCAAGGATGGGGCATCCATAACATCTCTGGGCAACCTGTTCCAGTGCCTCACCACCCTCATAGTAAAGAATTTCTTCCTAATATCTAATCTAAACCTCCTCACTTTCAGTTTGTAACCATTCCTCTGTGTCTTGTCACTACATGTTCTTGGAAGTAGTCTCCATCTTACTGGTAGGTTCCCTTCAGGTAACAGAAGGCTGCAATTAGGTCACCCTGAAGCCTTCTCTTTTCCAGGCTGAATAATCCCAATTCTCTTAGCCTTGATGATTATAGCCTGTAGATAGTGATGATAGCTTGATGATTGTGGCCTGCAGAGAGCAATTCCTATTCTGCAGGTGCTCAGCTCTCTGCTTTGTATTAAGTTTCTGGTGCAGTGTTTTTCTGATGGAAGGCACAGTGAGCTGGGAGCCTGGAGATTGGATCTCAATGACAAACTGTGTAGAGCCACAGTCTTGGCTCTTGCAGTATCCTGTTCTTCCACTGGTATCTCTGTGCAGCTGTAGTATGCTGTGTGGTAGATGGAGTTTGAAGCCTATTGCCATCCACTTGAATTTTCCAAGGCAGAGAGAAACTTGGGTTTCCAAAATTAGTTTGTTTGACACCTTAAAGAACGTTAATGCTACAAAGCTCCTTGGTAGAGGTTGTCATCTAGAACATGGAATAGCTGAAAGAGTTGTTTCCTTTTCTGAGAGCAATCATTTTATTCATGTACCATCTGTTGCTAAATGATGTCATGGTAGTGTAAGAGTTGTCACAGATTTCAGTCGGAAGAAGAGTCAATTGATACTCTATGCCTTTTGTTAAGGATGGTGCATTATCAATTCTTGTTTATAATTAGAGATAACTGCATCCTTTCTTATAATACTTCTGTATCACCAACTGGATGCACATTATGCATTGGATACCTTAGATTCATAACTTCTTTTTTTCCAGAAATATTAGAGGTTGGGGTTTTTTGAAAAAAAAAAAAAATCTTTCATTTTGTGAAATTTTAAGATATTTCAAGTTGGTTTCATTTCTGATAGCTTGAAAACCCAGTCATTGAACTGAATAAATTAGAAGAATGCAGTGGACGTTCTCTTTCTTGTTGAAAAAGAGAAATTATTCTGAAATGTTTAACTATTCAAATATAAGGTTGTGTGTGTTTTGGTTTAAAACTTCGGCAAAATGCCACGTATAAACCAAAGCAACAGATGCTCCCTCCCCCTGACGAGAAAAGGGAAAAAAAACAACCCTGGAAAACTTAAACTGAGCTTCATATTTACATGAAAAAGGGAAAATTAAAAGCAAACTATAATATAGTACACATATACAAAGGTAAAAAGAAACAGCAATAACTCCACACCCAGTCACCCACCCAGTAACACAGATTCCACCACCCTAGCCACAAAACACCCCGAAAGACACCTCCCAAGAGACACCCAGCAAGAGAGGATTAAAAACCCAACAATAAAAAATGTTTAGTTCCCAAACTAAAGGCCTACTCAAATTAAGGCCTAATCTAAGCCTAACTAAAACTAAGGCCTACCTAGGCCAAAACAACCACAGTGTGCCCAAAGGTAGCAGTTTCTCTGTGTTTAAAACACTGTCAGTGAGCACATACCATTCAAATGGCTTAATATAAATGATGAATAAATATATTGCTGTGAGGTTTAACTTAACTATGGTACTTTCACATTTAAATTGACTTTGTTAAAATGTATTTTTTATATTTATTGCAATTCTTTTATACCTTGAGGAAAAAATATTTTCAAAGCGTGAAAGGAACCTTAACACTGTTTCAGACAGCTACTGTATTCTAGCTTTCCTTTTTATTACCTTCCCACTTTTCCTGTAATGCTGAATTAATTTAGAAGCCTACGGTAAATAGGTGTAGTAGCAAATTATACACTTCTAGGTTAATTCTATGATGTGGTTAAATTAATTGAGTAAAGGAAAGTCTCTGGTTCAGTTTTTTGGAGGCACAATATTCATCTTTCCTTGCCTTTAGCAAACAGGAGCTAAGAGACTGTGGTTTGTGTCACTTAAAAAAGGTGAAGGAGAACTTTTAGTTCCATAGGGCACAAGTACATTAGTGTTTGATGTGTTGCAATCTGGCTTTTCCAAGCAATTCTTTCCTCAGGCTATCTAAAGGTAGGCTAAGATTAAATTTGTCCAAGCTGCTCTTCAGCCTTTTCAATATAAAACTCTCTCCCAAGATAGCTGTTTGTTGTAACTTGTGATGCTTGTGTGAAGAACAGTCACGGTGGGGCAAACACCTCACGTGTATGTGCTTCTGTGTGCGCTGGAGCATCGGGGAAATGTTTTGCCGCCCAGTGTGTGCACACTCTGAACATCCAGCTCCTGGTGGAGCCCTGTGCCAACAGCACCAGTGACACTGGTTGCAGAAGCTGCTGGGCACGGCAACTGCTGTGGAGTAAGTTTGGAATGTTTGTATGGCCAAACTTTGTGAACGCAGATTTGGGCAGGGCTCTCCCCACGTGGGTGTGCCTTTCCAGCCTGCACAGGGGATGTTTTAGGTGAGGCTCAGCGTGCGCAGAACTGGCCCCACCGTTTAAGTCCTGAGGTC
>JAOXXN010000471.1:41604904-41627189 GCA_026770055.1 Myrmophylax atrothorax
ACCGGGGCTGACCCTGCTGAGCATCCGAGATGTGACAGGATGGGATGGCAGGGAGGCATTGAACTGCCAGGGGACGGCCCCTACTGAGACTTGAACTCAGGACCTTGGGATTCAGAGTCTGGAGTGCTCTCATTAAACCATAAGATGGCCCTTTAGTAAGTTTGTAGTCAGTCTGTATTTGAGTTGTGGTAGTCCGCAGCTATGAGAAAATAGCCATTTATGTTTTTAAAGTCTTACGAGCTCTTCAGATGCAGAGAGGGAAGTTGGGTAAGTTCATCCTTCTCTGATTTCAGACCTGTCCCGGCAAACCTGTCACTTACTTTGTTGAACAGAGGTTTTGTCTTTCACTGTGAATAAGGTCTGAAGCGTTATAGCAAATACCTCTTTGCAAGTATCATTTGTCAAATCTGTGAAGTCCTTGTCAAACCTGCTCTCTGGACATGTTCCTAGCACACAGGGAGCTTTTGATGCAGTGCTGGCAGAGAGTCTAAGGAAAATTCCTCAGCCTGAGCCTTTTATTGCTGCGTGGATGAACTGATCTTTGAAAGCTGCAATCTCGTGAGAAAACTCTCTATAGTTTGGTTTCTGTGTTTATGTTTTATTTTGTTTTTTAATTTTTCCTTGTTATATTTCAGTGATTGTGCTGTGGTGTATGCCACTGAGGAGAGCTTTTAATGATTAAACTTTTTAAAAGGCATATGCTTTGACTGTAGGAAGTAGTTTGTTGTGTGTGTCTTTCCACCCTGTCCTCGTGTAAGGTGCTGCTGTACTCTGAATAACTTTCCCCATTTATTACTTGAAGTTATTTATTCCAGAAATACAGAACCATACTCTTGTATGCGATGCTTACAGTTTATTTTTGGCTGTTTAGAGGATGGTAAGATTACTTGTATTTTCTGAAGCTGCTTGCTTAAATATGGTTCACAGTAAACCTTTTAGTTGCAACAATTACCTATAAAGTGGTAATATTGTGGAGGATGTTTGGTGACTTGTATCAGTCAACAAACATGTACTATCACTGATTTACTGTTGCTTGGTGTTTTGAGTTTTACCGCTAAAACTGAAGCATTAGTGGCAGGCTGGGAGACAAATGCAAAAAAACCCCAAACCTCTTTAAGTAGTTCCCAAATGTTGCTGACACATTATTTCTTGGAAGGCTGGTTGATGTGTTGGCAAAACTAGTATAATGTGCCATTTTCTATTAGAAGTTTAAGAAGAACAATCAAGTACCAGTTCTTAAAATGGAGAGTTGGGGATGATAAGGGCCTCTACTTAATGGCTTTTTTGATATTCTTAGTATTTGAAGTGAACTTTGATCATGAGTCTTTGCATGCTGAGGTATTGCTTTTCTGTCTGTTGCTATTTTTGGATAAGATAAAATACTAAAACCAGGAGCTGCCAGTATTGGACTTCTCAGTTAAAAGAAAAGTTCAATCAAACTTTTAAAGGTGATAAAGGAAATGTAATTTGTTTCCTTTTATGGAAGGAGGGAAGACCTATACCTAGAATGGGAAAAAAGAGTAAATTAGTATTCCAAACATCCAAACAAGCATCTAGTGTTCAAGGATAGGGTTGAACATCAGAGGCAAGCAAGTCAGTGATGGTAAAAAAAAAAAAAAAAGCCTGTTCGAGTGATAGCGTGGCTGCCTCTTGTTACCATTCTCCTTTGGTGATTCTGCAGTTTGGGTCAATCAAACATGCAGTCACAGCATCACCTTGACTTTTAGCTCTATTGTGATTGTTTCAGGGAGAAAAGGTAAAAAACTCCTAAATATAATAGTGTGCAAGAGGAAAGTCTGGATGCAGCAGTTAGACCTGCATATGGGTCTCTGTTAGATAAAAGTAGTAATTATTTCTAAAGAAATCCCCACAGTAGCTTTTGGAGACTTGTAGTGCAGTGATAATTTCTTAAGTTTATGATACTATTTCTTAGATTATCTAACAATTTTTAAGAATAGTATCTATTTTCAGCATCCCCTTTTCTAACCTTGAAATGGCAGAGGAGGAATTAGTTTCATGCCTGTATTTCTGTACCTCACATCTTCACCTGTGGCTTTCTGTTACGACCGAATAGGACTGGTAACAACACTTCTCTAAAAAGCTTGAGATTTTTCTTAATAAAATATCTTTACCTTATTGATACTGAAAGGTGAGGAGTGAATGGAAGGAAGTGTGTGCATGTGAGGAGTAGTGTCTAATAAACAGTCACAGTGGAAACTGATGGTTGGTATCTGGTGTCCTGCACAGCCAGGCAGGTTTCACCCATAGCATAGTGGGCTACCACCTCTAGCCAGAAGATCTGGAGAAGTGCATTAAGCTGAATCGGTCTAAATGTGGAATGTAAGTGCTGTGGGCTCTGACCTACACCCCTGTCTCTGTGTAAGCACAGATACATTTTTCAAACTGAAAAGCAGAAACCATTCTCAGAACTGACTGACATGATGCATTTCATTACTGTCCTAAGCTGGTCCTTTCCTCAGCAGATGGAGCGGAGTGCAGGCTATGGAGACAGTGATGGGGTCTGCTAACTTTCCTTCCCTTCCTATGATCTGAGGGAGCATGGAATATGAAGGGATTGCTTAGTACTGATTGCTGGCCAGGAATGGGCTTTGATCCATGGAGGAAAAAAAGGAGCAATTATATGATCCTTGCACATCTTTTTGTGTTCCTGGTCACTCTGCTTTAGATGAGTTTGTCTCTGACAACACATTCATGTGCCTGAAAAGCAAATGTGCCCACCTGTGTCTTGCAAGTGAGGCTCCTAACTTTCAGCTTTCAACTTGACTCTTTGATTTAGCTATGGGGTTTAGTTAATGAAAACAGGTGATCTGTACATCAGCACAGTAGCTGAGTAGTTTTGTTCTGTGTAAGAAACTGCTGTTGCCACTCATGCACTTAACCAATATCAGAAGAAGAAACTAGTGACTGGTATTTCTCTGTATATATTCTTTCTAAATAAGTGTGACAGTACAGGCACCCTGCTTCTTTCTGAATATGGTAGGGTATTAAGCAGAAAGTGATCTTGTGACTCTCACGTACCTCTTAGTCTTTGCCTCCCCCAAGTCAGTAATCTAAAAGCCATTTTTGCGATTCTGCTCTGAGTGGGGACTCTTACCCAGACACCCTTTTTCAGGATGGGTCTGTATTTTTCTTCCCATGTTGACTAAAATGTGTGTTTTTCCCAGGAATCTAGGAGTGTGTGAAGTTGTTGGGGTTCATTCTTATTGTGGGGATAATGTGGCAGTCTGCAGTCAGGAGGGTCTGGTATTGGGGTGTCTCTGACGGTGATATATTCCTTGTAGTTGTTGTTGCTGTTAAAGTGAATGTGCAATTGTGATTGCTGCAGCTGCATCTCCTTAGCTACTAAATCTGCTTAGGTGGTTCCTCTTGTGCTGTCAGCTTTCCTGCATTCAGCTAGCTCTGTGCATCTTGACAGAGAGGTGGGATGTCATTCTTGGGCTGTTAAAGTCTTGTGGCTCATGTAATATGAGATACATGAAACTTGGCAGCCTCAGTTTGACAGAGTTCTGGTGGTGAGACCACAGGAATGTTCTCTAAGTTGTTATTTGGTTTTCCCTTCCATACTTAATATTTTGAATGTATTGACCTTCTGGGTACATGCAAAATGAATCTGTCCAGGCCATGGTGTGAGTCTAATCAAATGTGCACTCATGTTCATGGCTGCTGGTGCTGTGCTTTCAGTTAGCACAACCTGGCTTTGTTACTACATAGTTTAATTCAGAATAGAATCAGTTCACTTGTGGTTGGTTTGGGATCCAAGTTATTTGCTGATATAACTCTTGATTTACATATATATTTGATGTTGAAAGCTCAACAGGGGTCTTAGTAAATCTATTTTGTATTATTTAAAGAGCGAGTTTTTTATGATCAACTACTGGAATGGTATTTTCCCCTTGTAGACTATAAATGACTTACACTTTATATCGTAGAGTGAGGTAGAGATAGGCATCTGACTCATCAAGCTAGCCTAATAGTAAGCTCCTCTGTGTTATTGCAAATCTGTGGCTGTGGTAAGACTTGTGATTTCTATGTCAAATAGTTTTTAAAATATATTTTTCTGTTGTGTAGGCATATGAGCAAACACACAGGTGTATGTATGGCCAAACTTCGCGAATGCAGATTTGGGCAGGGCTCTCCCCACGTGGGTGTGCCCTTCCAGCCTGCACAGTGGATGTTTTAGGTGAGGCTCAGCGTGCGCAGAACTGGCCCCACTGTTTCAGTCCTAAGGTCCATTTGCCACGGCCGAGCGAGCTTGGACGGTGACAGTGAAATCCTCGAGACTGTCACAGCACCCGGTACTAACCGGGGCTGACCCTGCTGAGCATCCAAGATCCGACAGGATGGGATGGCAGGGAGGCATTGAACTGCCAGGGGACGGTCCCACTGAGACTCGAACTCATGACCTTAAACACCCACAGGTACCTGACATAAAAATAAACATGAATACTGAGGTTTATTCCATTTTATATCTGCATGTGGAATCCAATGCTGAGCAGGCTTGTTGAAATAAGCACAGTGGGATAGTGCTGTGTCTTGTGTCTAGTCTGTTGTGTGTCAAGCAACTGATCCATGTGCTAGGATGAAGATGTAAAAATTGGCTACTAAGCTGGCACACTGAGACGAGTTGAACAGAAGGCACTGATGGTAGCAGTGGTTGCTCTGTTAGTAAAGATTAGTCTACTTAAACCAAAACATGCTCTTTAGCTTTTTGGTGTGTGAATGCCAGGTTATCCTCAATGTGTAAGGTTCTTTCAATGGAATCTCTGGGAATCTCTCAAGCATATTGGAGATTGAAAGCATTGTCAAATAGTATCCCAAAGACTGCTTCTCTGCTATAGCATGTGTTTGGCTTGGGTTTGCTTTGTATTATCACCTGGTATGTGAAATTGCAGTTTCTTTATAGTAATTCTTAGGAATGAATGTAGCTTGTCCACAGCACTTAAGTTTGTTAGTTGCCAGCTTTTAGTTTGAAATGAGGATAGGAATAATCAAAAACCCTAAATTCTCAATACTGATATGCAAACTTGGAATTCAGGGACATGATGGGGAGAAACACATACTGATTTTGGTGCAACTACTAAGACAGAGGCAGGTGGTAAACTGTTAGGACCTAAAACCTGTAGAAACTGTGAGCTTGAGTAGACAGCTACTCTTGCTTCTAACCTGGGTAGGGAGAGGAAGATGGGGTGAAACTATTCAGGAGACTTTAGTAGTTTAGGAAAACAGTTGTTTCAGCTATGCCTCACACCTGCCATTCTCTGTATTACAGGGATTTGTGAAGAAAATAGTCGAAGAACTCAGTCTAACATCTTCTATGGGTGTGGAAGGCTTGTTTGACACACAACTTGGTTTGGTTTTTAGACCAATATATATATGTGCCTCAGTAGAGGTTGTTTATCTGTCATGGGATCTTTGGGAATACACATTTTTCTCCTTTCTGCTTTAAAAAAAAATCTGGAGGTGATCTCTGATTTTTCTTACAAACCCTTATCAGCAGTCAGAAGTGAAGTATTCAAGCCACCAGTAAGTGTATTGTGTGCAAGATCAGAAGAGCAGGATTAACTTGAACACTTGATACTTGCAGGCAAATTGAGCCTTCACCTCCTGAGTGACAATTGTCCCCCTGGGGACTGTCTCCTTTCTAACTTTTGGCATATGTAGTTTTGACTAAGAACTTCCCTACAGATGCAAGAAATCCAGCCCAAGGAAGTTTATTATGCCTAGAATATTCCTAGAAATATTTGGCAGACTGCTGTTCCTTGATACTTTTTTCGGAATATTTCAACAATTTAAAATCTAACCACCAAATACTGCTTTGCAGCCCTGAAGGCTTTTCTATAGCTGGACTTTCCAGAGGACTGAACCAAGTGGTGTCCAGGTGCCAATCCCTTCCACCCCTGCTTCTTATGAGGCAATTTCCTCTGGAGAAAGTTCCTAATGCAGCATTAAATGCTTGCAGTTGACATTTGTGAGCCGTATACTACCCAAATGACTTGCGAAAATGCATCTGGTATGTTTAACTTGGCTCAGAGGCAGCAGAACCCCAGTGCTGGATCTGAAGGGAAAACATCAAAACTGAAACAAACTCCTCTTTCAGGAACATCCCCCAGTATCTGATAAAGGAGGAAGAAAACACTCCAACTAGTAACTACTCCCCGAATTAGAGAAATGGAAGAAAGAGATCCAGGGCATGGACATCTCTTGTCGATTATCCTGGCTGTTCTGCTCAGCTCAACCTTTTTTTGCCCCTCAGCCTTCAGGAATTAAGGCCATGTATTTTCCTAGCAGGAGAAGTTTAATGGCTTTTCCCCCTACATATTTTCTCGGATTACTCAGAACTGGGTGTGTGTCTGTGGTTTGGGGTTTTTCTATTTTGTTGGTTTTTTCCCCCTCCCCCTGCGTAGGCAACCCATCTCTACTCAGGCTGCTTCAGCATTCTGGGATTTCATTTAACAGAGAAGTTGTATCAACAAACTGTGCATGCAGAGTCCTAACTGAGCAGGACATGAGAATCCTTGTTTGTGTGCTGTGGATTGGTGGATTTATAGATGGAAATTTACAGACTGCAGCATTGTTAACATGCTTTGTTGAACTTTATGCTGGTAGAGGAAATAATTCTGTCATGCCAATTTAAACATACTGAGATTACTTTCAAAAAGAAGTTGGTCACCCTTTACAGGACAGTATTCAGTTGTGCAAGTTCAATGAACTTTTACTTGCTACCTGACCAATGGGTTTTGTTTGGTTTTTTCCAACCATGTTTCTTCCTCATTCCATAACACCTCCCCACGGAAGCAATTTGCAGTCCACATACATGGTCCTGTGTAAGAATTGTTTCCCTCCTTCTTTAAGCTGAAATGCAGAAGTTTCTTAGCCGTGTCCCAAATAAACTTCAAGAGTATGAAGCTTCTCAAGTATGCTAGTTTGTGTTAGCCCTGTGTAGAAGCTTTCCACATGTATTGCAGAGTGGTGAAATACTTTAGGTATGGAAGTGTTTTTGACTTGCCTGTGATATGGATGATGGTTCCATGGCTTTTTGTACTGTTAAGTGACTGATCCAGCAGTCAAATAGCTGACATTTGGCATTGGTACTTAGCAGAACTAAATAATGAAGGTCTGTGGCCAACATAAATCCAGAAATAATATGCTGTCTCTATTGCCCTCTTAATAATGGATGTGTATTATGTCCTTGGAGGAATAGCCTTGAAAGCACAGCTTTTGAGAAGCTTGTGCATAGTGATACTTTACATCCTGGTGCTCTCTACAGTTTTGAGCCAGGGAAACTTTTGAGTTTTGACTCTTAAGAGCATCATTTAACTTGAATTTTTTTATTGCCTGTCCCTGTGCAGAATCTATAGAAGTTGCAGTCAATTTTTTCTTTGTCTTTTTAGGATAGTGCTAATGAAAAGCCCCTTTATCTGTGTGCTCTCCCAGTTATTTTCTGCTGCATATTTGCATGCCTTAAATTTGCTTTAGCCCAATAAATAGTATTTTATAGGTTGCTGCTAACAAGATTGGGTGTCTGGTTGTAGAATGACTAAAGTGTACCAGATCAGAGTGGTGACCTTTAAATCACTATGCCACTGTCACTGCGTGTATGCAAGCTCCCTCCATCAGGCTTATGAAGCCACTGAAGTCAGAGCTGAAAGGGTTAAATCTGAGGTGGGGTGTATTGCAGACTGGATAGTTTATACATGGCACCAAGTCCTGCAGACTGCAGAGAACCAATCCACGTGTACAAGTGAAGCGCCTGACTGAGAAGAAGTATGGCACAAGTTAATGTGTGATCAGTCCTTGCAAAAAAGGCAAAGCTGACTCAAAAAAACAGCCAGAGGAAGAAAAAGGCCTGTTAATCATGAGGCCTGGTTAGGTTGTCAGTTAGCCAAGGGGTGTGATTTAGTTTATTAGAAAACCAGAGTGCTGCTTTTCCACTTAGTGGCAAGGAGACAGTACTCTGCCAGCGTGTGTCATATGCTCTGGCTGTGCATGTCTCTCATCTCAAGGAAAGTCTGTAGCGGAAGCTGAAATTCATGGGGGAACAGCAAGTATGAATGTGGCACTGGAGTGGGTAACTCTTCTGTCACTGCCTGTGGCACTTACCTTGGTCAGTCCTGGTTTGACACCAAAGCTAATGTTCCCATATAACATATAACTGTAGTTCCAGAGTGTCTGCAATGATGTGGTGATGTATATAAGCTTTGCTCTTGTGGGAAGCTGTCGAGTCAACTGCGTAGTCAAATGGGGAGAACTGTTTGAGAGGTTTGCATTTGAAATTAAAACACCCTTCAGCTCTCTGATTAAAGCTTTGGTGTAGAGGTTTGACTATGCTGTAAAACAAAATGTGGTCTGTAATGAACACCTTTTGGATTTGATTCTTGACATTAAGCAAATTGAATCAAGGAAAATACTAAAATAATGGACTTGCACCACTTGAGCCTTAAGGAAGAAATTTATAATTCTTTGCTAGACTACAGCATTCTGGTCAGATGCTAGAGGGACTGAGAGGATTACTTCTGTACAGGAGCTCCGAGTCCTGCTGTTGCCTCCACAGATGCAGAACCTGCGTCTCTAGGAGTGCTGCTCCTCAGGGCTCAAGTGAAGCCCCTTCTCCAGCACAGAGAGGAAACTGCAGGGAGTGGCTGGCAGCCTGCAGGGCTGGATCCCTCTCAAGGGATCCCTTGGGTGAGACTAATAACCTTGCCCTGGCAGCCTTTCAAACAACATGTGCCCAGCTTGCCCTTCTCGCCAGTCTTTCCCTCACCAGGACTTGGTGGAATTTCAGCCCTCATGGGACTGCAACCAGCCTGTCATCAGGCATGTCAAGTGGCACAGGGAGCTGGTGCTTTCCAGAGAGCACCGACGGCAGACCGCTACCCAATAGTGTTGCATAAATCAAGCTTTTTCTTTTTTTTGTTTCTCTTTTTTTTCTTTTAAATTTTTATTTTATTTTATTTTAACAGCTCTGCAGAACTGCCATGGCACCTTTCTTGCCATGTGTCAGTTGCAGAGGTGCAGTGCTGTGTTTAGCTTTGCAGAGCTGGCCCCTCTTGGATTCTCCCAGGCTTGTGTCTTTTGGGCCCAAACAGCAAACAACCAAAAAATGTAAAAAGGATGAAACCCATGTAGCAGGACAGAGATCTCGCTGTGAGAAAGTTTCATTTGTAGGAAAAATAGCAAGGTTTTCTTGTTCTTAAAGGTGTTTTTAAATGTTTTATTTGGGATTTTTTTTGCCTGAGACTACAACATTTGGAACAGTGGTTACAAATTCACTGTTACTCCAGGTGCCAGTTGTGCAGGTGAAATACTGATGAAACTATTAGGACCAAAATATTATTTCCTGTAACCAGTTTATTACAGTTTTGTTAGATTCTTTTTCCTTTTTTTCACTATATATAATCAGTAGCCTTAAATATCTTTTTTAAACATAAAAACAGATGTTCTTTAATTGGGAAATGCTGCATCTTCAGAACTAAATTCTGTTGTGACGCTGTTGCTGTGTAAAAGTGCGGTCCTAACCCAGAGGTAGAATTCCTTGTAGACTCAGTAGAAACTTCCTGGCTGGCTGTAGTCTTTGCTGAATGAAAAATCACTTCTGCACAGCAAGCAACTTTTGAGTCTTCAAAAACTGCAAGCTGAAAAAATTTCTGACTCGGTTAATGTGAGAAATCCTAAGCATATTGATTAATTCTTCAATTTCTACTGCAAAAGAACACCATGGCAAAGATGCTGCTTTTTCAGTCATTATATGAAAAAGCAGATCAACATGTTTTCCAAATTATTCTGGTTATAGATTTATTATACAGAATAATCCAATAGAGGTAATTAATATTGATGTACTTAGTATATCTTGATTCAGTACAGGTTATGTTGAGAGTCCTCCAAATGCTCTGTAAACTAGTTCATATCATATGTCAGTGTTAAATATAGCCAGTTGCTGAGCTCAGTTTTAGGTGAAGACTTGAAGGACACGCAGTGCACGGGAGCAGATGAATCTTTTTGTGGCCTTAACGATCTGATTGCATTGACACAGTCACTGTACTAGGCAGAAGAATGCTAATGTCAGCTATAAGTTGTGTAGTACTCACACTGGTGCTGGGGGCACAGATGCTTCAGAGAACGATTCAGGAAAATGGAAAGTTTCAAGTTAGCACATAACCTTAAGAAGTTTCAGTGTATGCTGCCTGGCACATTGTGGTGTATTTGCTTGGCATGAAAACTTATTTGTAAAGGCAAATATTTCATGCAGGATTTATTTCAGTGGTAAAGGTTAAAGCCATTTCTGCTCTGACTTGCCATTGTTAGGCAACAACAACCATTTTTTTTTATTATTTTTTCCCAGGCTTTTTAGCCACCACATTTGCAGTGTGGTGCTGTTTCTGCAGAGTATTTCTGCCTTTTTTGTAATCGCTCTTTTGTGAAAGCCTCGTACTTGTCAGTCAAGAGGAGATTAGCAGCAAACAAATTCTTCACTTAAATATTATTTATTAAATAGAGGGGGATATTTTGAAACAGAATTTAAAAAATGCAAACAAACAAAAGAAACAGAACAGAAAACCCCCACAAAGCCACCAGCAGCAACACTGCCATTTGTCTTGAGAATCCAAGGTGTATTGGCTATTCTGCCTTGCTTCAATGTGTACTTGCTCCTCTACTAGATTTGACTCTGCTAGGATGAGAAGCAAGGGAAGAGTATGGGGCAAGTTGACAGCTCTGTAAAAGAGAAGAAATGCGTAACAGAAAGATTGCCAAGAGGACTGACCTGTTAGTTTGGAACAAGTCAGCCCAGCTTCTACTTTGAATGTTTGAAGTTTGTTTAAAGAATTTGGGCAGCAAGGGTGCTGATGGCTGAAATGTTGTTATAGAATGAGAAATTATGATCAAGAATGGATGCTGAGAGGCTTCAGGAATACTGCTAGATATTTGAAGACTGCCTTGAAACTTGAGGATGTTCTTGAAGACCACAAAGCTTATTTGCTCCACTTTAAAATTTCACTTATTTGCTGTATGTGAGTGGCTGGGCAGACCTAGCAGGAATTTTCAGCGTAATTTTGTTCTTGAAATACATTACTACCTTTCTTCCTACACTGGTAATGTTTCAGTCTTAGAGGGAAAGTTCCTGTGAATAATCCTGGCCCACTGTTTTGTAACCTGAAGATTACAAAATGTATGAATATACCCTTTAAATGGTAACAGCGGATGAAATCAGTTCAGCAGAATTCCAGGAAACAGAGAAGGTGAACTGTATTTGTAAGCCCTGTCTAGTCAAGTAACTTGAACACTGATTAGGATTGTTGAGCATGACAGTCTCAGCCTTGTTTGTGCTTACCTATTCAAACAAGTCTTTCAAAAAGGAGGACTTGAACCTTGACCTTCCAAGGAAGTACCGTAATAAATGTACTGTTTGTTTTTTTCAAACTTACTTTCCTTTTGACCTGAAAATTTAACCTTTCCAGTACAAGAACATGTGCTTTTGCTACACAGTATAGTTGTGATAAAATAGCAAATAAGTATCTCCAAAGTACCTGCCTTAAAAGTTGATGATCAATTTACTAAGAAGAGCTTAATGGGATTTTTGGAAAGCTTCTGAACACAAACAGGCTGAGTAGTGATCTCATGCAAAACCATGCACAGGCTTCGTTTATGATGGCAATGGATAAATAAATTATAACTATGACCATGTGTGCAGTTGTGTACTGCAGCATGCTTTGAAAACCCCGTGAGCAGTCTGTGGCACTTTTAGCACTGAATGCTGTCCTAATGAAGCTACAAATCAGAGTCTGATTAAGTTGTAAGAGTGCGCAGGAATAACCAGGCAAGGGGCTTGTTGCTATTCTCATCTGCATGTTCCAATAGGTTGCTTTAGTTTGCTCGTGCACTTCATCTCAAGCAATGAAACACACTTGCTTACCTGCACTGTGTTAGTAGCTAGCATTTCTCACTGGCTTGTGTGTGCTTATCTCTGTTACTTGCACCAGTTGCATCTTGGCGGGTGCTGTAAAACAGAGTGGGGGAAAGGCATGTGCGTTTGCAGAACTTCCTGGTTTGGGAGGTTGCATGCACCTCCAAATCCCCAAAATAGCAGGCTCTGGTTTTAGACAATGTTATTCACTATCTTGGTTATTTAAGTAAAAGCTGGGCTTTATTTACTACCTTAAAAAATCACTGGACCAGTCTTCCACTTCTGAATACAAAGTTCTCCTGAAACTTATCTTACAATGAAACTCCAAAGTTGGCAGTTATTAAAGGAAAAAGAACTGTGTTATCAAGACACTATAAATCCGTTGGAATGTCTGTGTGTGTTTATGTGCTTTCACATAGTCTGAAATTGTGGATGGAGAGAACAGCCTAACATCATTAAAGAGAGGCCATCAAGGACAGCCAGAATTCATAAGCATTTAAATAAATAAGGACTCTTCATCTTAGGAAAACAATGACTGTGGATAAGGAAAAAAATAGTCCAAAAGCCATTGAAGCTTTCAAGTGAACCAACAATCTGAGGACTGAATCACTGGAGGCCGTGAGTTTGGGGAAGATGCTAGCATTGCTGTCTCAGACAACCATTTATTCACTAGTAGGCCAAGCTATTAGGGCAAATGTACCTGTAAGCATCAGCAATCAAGTTTTGTGGTAGTCTGGTTTGAACATCTTACGGGAAGTCAACAGCTCTTGCACAACTTTACAATGCCCGATTTCTACAGCTGTATGCTCAATTGCTGTTCTACTTTACTTCTATACCTTACAGCCAAGAATTAACCGAGAAAAATTCATGTTCCTTGGTTGCTTTAACTTGTATGTTACACTGGTGCTTCAGTCCTGAAGCGTCTGGCAAACAGCCAAGTAGAGAAGGCAAAAACTGATGGTTCGTGCCTGTGAAAGTGATACTGTTTCAGTCAAACATGCCTGCATGATTGGCTTGCAAACATAACTTGCGTGTTATTTCTGCTTACCATAGCTTTGGCTTCTAAAATGGCTTTTACTTAGTTACTCTGTGGAGTGGATTTGGTTTTCGTTTGGAGATTTGATTCTTATTGTTTTTTTTTCTTTTTTTTTCCCCTCCTTTTTTTTTTTTTTTGTAATAAACAGAGCACCTTCACAGTGCCAGCACTATTTTTACTGTGTGTTCCTAAGCAAGCAACGCCATTAGCTTATGAGCACTTCATGTATTTCACTTCTACGAGTATGTTGTACTTTTAATGTTATAAATGTTTGGTTAAAGTTGTTATAGGAGATTAACTCACTCTCTCTTTAATAATGTGAATTAGCTTGGCTAGTTCACATCAGGATGTGACGTTACTGAGGTTGCACAGAGAACTCCAAAATTTGCAATTCTATGTCAATACAGCATTATGTGGAATTGCATGGTTTCCTAGTGCTTTCTTGTGGAGCACATGTGAGCGACACTGAACAAGATGTTGGGAGGGATGCCTGGTTGCTGCATGCAGACTCTCTCCTGGATGATGCCATCTCTGCCTTCGGGGGTATATGCTGAAAAAGTTGGAATTCTGCAATTGTGTTGTGTTCCAGAACATGGTCAAATAAACAGCTTGTAGTGTAATGCACTGACATATGAAATGCCTTATATGGTTTTTGATTTCAGTGACTGTGGTAATCATGGCCATGTACTGTGGTTTTCTGCTGGAATGCTGATGCTGCATTTTTGTCTGGTATCAAAGCCTATTCAGTTAATGAGAGCACTTCTAGGCTGCCTTCCTGCATGTCTGGGCACACCCTCTCCTTTCAGATATATTCTCCTCCCCATGTCCCCCTTCATACAGGCTGCACAAACATAGCTGATGGGTGTGACTAAATGCTGCATGATGGTTTCATTAAAAGAATCAAGTTCCAGATGGGAGTACCAGGAAAAGCGTAAATTATTACTGACTGCATTTGGACACTAACACAAACTAACTTGAATTCTTGTAGTAATTTATCAGCTTGTAGATTGAATTATCTGTTGTAATTGACGTGGTATTGATCCCTGTTTACCTAGCACTGAACAAGTCACTGTCCCTCTGCCCTTTCACAGCACATCCCTGGACACCCCTTGTTCATTAGTAGAAATTACAAGATCGTGCTCTGAGCCCATTTCTCCTGGATCTGGGGCTTCCAGCAGCCAATTCCTCCTCTTTTTATGAGAATCTACTTGCTGAGCAACTTTCCCTATTTTTTTTTCCCAAGTGATTCTACTGTTACCCCAAACTTTTACATTTATTGAGGAAGGGGAAAGATTAGAGCTTTTCTGCACTGTACTTGAAGTGCACAACTGAAATTTGTCAAGCTGAGCTTTAGTGAATGCGCAAAGCAGCTGAACTGTTTTGCACTGCACTGGAGGGTGTTTTGGAGGCATAGTACTTGATGTAAGACAAAGTCAAAGCAAGTTTATGAGTAGCATTTAGTTTAGAGAATTCCTCAAGTCACTAGTTGCCTGGAATGGTGTGTTCTCAGCCAGGGCAACTTCTGTGTCTGTGCATCTGCTACTGACACTCCCTATGGCAAATACTGAAATTAAAGAATTTCTCATCACTATTAAGTGTTTTCATAAGCTTAGTGAACATACTGGTATATGCAGAGTTACAGAATGTCAGTTCTTTGAGGAATAATATTCATCTAAGTTACAGATTTTCATACATCATAGCTGATCCTTAGAAATACCTCACTTTTTATGCAGGATGCCTTTAGGACTCTGTGGATGTGAATCTGTATTTGAAGCTGGTCTACTTGCTCATGAAAGTATAGATGACTAGAGTGAAAATTTGCTTTAGAAATAGTGGAATCAGTAGTTTATTGCTGTACATTCTCTGGTTATGTGAAAGTCCAGAGCACTGAGTGAGCAGACTCCTCTATGTACATGGACTCCTTGGCCTGTGCAACATGGACACACTTCGTTTCTCTCTTCAGTCTCAAAACTGCTTTTGTTTTTCTGGGAGTTTCTTTAGCATCAATTGGATCAAGGTTTACTTGCTGCCTGTTTTAATTTTTGGCATTATTAGCTATGCATACTGTAAGGTAATGCACCATTCTTTAGATTCTTGCGCCCTCAGTCTCAGTCTTGCTAAGTCTTGATATATTAGAGTTGTCTGTTTTCTCTATAGAGAAAGCTCTTGAAAGAGGTGATGGTTTGATCTGAGCTAATGCTGAATCAAAATGGAATCTTAGCTTTTTGTTACATGAGTAGATGAGCAAGCTATGTTAAGGCCTAGTCTCCAGACAAGTAGCAACAAGTTTTAATATGTCAAAACAACAGTGAAGGCAAAGTTTGCAGGTATTTTTCAGCAGTTGATTCTGTGATTGACTTAAATTAATGGAAAATTATTCAGAACAGGTTCTTGCCCTGCCTTCAGGGAAGACTTTTGGAAGACCTCTTCAATCTGCCTTACCTTTCCTCATTGAAGGTGAAAATGAGGGTACTAAAATTGTTTAAGGTTATATAGGGATTGAATAATAGTGGGTAAGCAAAAGATCTAGACCAGCCTTGAGATACTAGGACATTTTTAGCTGTATAAGGCATTTCATCTCGGAGGGGAAGCAGAGGCAGAGAAGGGTGTGCTGTCTGATCTCAGTAGCTTGCTGTTTTCCTTGTTCCATTGTCTTTTTACCCTCAATCTGAATCAGATATTCAAAGTACCATGTAAAGACAAGGTTGTGGAACAGAAGCCACTTTGTGTTTGGTTCAGTGAGCAAGAAAATTGCTGCAGTTCTAGAAGAGTCCTACTTTGGGTGCTGCTTTTGTACTTAAAACTTCATGGGCCATGTGGCCAGTATGTAAAGCTTTGTACTTTCCACTGATATGGAAAAGCATTAATTTTGGATGTAGTTACTCAAGCTATGTTTTCAGCTGGAGAAAATAAGGTTTAAGGGGAAAAGTGAATTTTGAATAATGCAAGAATGCATTTTGAATAATACATTCTTGCTTTAGTAACTTACCTTTCACTGCTTAGCATGCTGGCCTTATTTTATGCTTTCCAAAGTATTAATTAGTAAGAGTTTGTTTTCTTTCCCCTGCTATGGTTTCCAAAATGACTTGCATGGTTTCTATGAGGCTTTAAACTTTTTTGTTAAAGAACAAATCAAGAGTTGCTTCTCTTCTCATGGCAAACTTGTTTGCCAAAGCAGTCATTCATTCCATTGTACAAAAATATCTTGGAATAATTCTTCACTGTGCCTAATCAACATTGCCATAAGGAGAAATCTATTATTATAATCTTTTTTGATCTTGTAGTCTCCTTGACTTGTCGTGGTGTATCGCATCTAGTATTGTTTCCACAGTTGGAATAGTCAAATAATTTCAGACTTTAATTCATATGTCAATTATAAATTATTCTGCCCACCCTACGTATTTAATCCTGAGCTGCTTTCTTCACACCAGATTTCAAATATGTCATTACATCCATATCCATGTTTGAGGACACCACGCTCTGATGTCTGCATTTTTAGTTAAGCACCACTGACCTATTTGCTCATTGTTTTTCATGGCAAGTGTCCTCCTCCCTGCTTTTTGATTGGAAAAAGGAATCTGTCATTCCAGATATGTGATGGTGTTCAACACTTGTCCAACTGTTCTTCAGTTGGGAAGCTGACCTTTGTCAGTGATTGCATCTTCAGCCAGATTCCCTTGTTGGATCGAGTGAACTTCATCTCAGTTTAGGCTTTATTGCTTTGAAAGTGAGCCTTCCTTCTGGCAGATTGCAACCTCCACCCCTGGCAACCATATCTTATAAATCTGAAGTTCTTTATAGCTCTGATCTCATTTTTGGTACTAGGAGAGTTTCATATGGAGTTGTGATAGGAAGGTCATCCAGCTGCTTTGGGTGTTTGATTTCTCTCAATCATGTCTTGTGGTTTTGGTACCTGTGTGCAGTTTTAATGCTTACTAGGAACTTGTGACTATATGTTGCAAGTGCTCTTCCACTGTTTTTATTTGTTTATGCATCTCCATCCCAAGTGTGGTCCAGTGTCCTCCATCGTCTGTGTATGTCCATCCTGCACGCCCCACCTTCCCATAGGGTTTTGGGTGAGGTTATGTGGCTCTGCTCTGCTGGAGAGGACACTGGAACTGTTTCCTCACTTGGCTAATGATCTTTATAGAAGATGGAGGCTTTTACTAGGTACGGAACTGCTCTCCAGTGAGTCTGAAGGGGTCCCATATGCATCTACTGGTTGCCCAACCCAGGAGCATGTGGGAAGTGTACAAGTGTTGTAACCCCAGATCTCATCATGTGCCTCCCTCTCCTCTCTTCATCTCAGATGTCTTAAACAACTCTTGGAAGATCTTGATCTGCATCTGCTATGCACTGCTTCCTTGAAAGGCAAGAAAAGGCCTTCCATGAAGAGAAGAATTGAACTGTCTGGTTGTTACTGCTCTGTGCATCAAGGGATGAGCACTAAACTTTTTCTTCACAGGCATTCTTAGTGTTGCTCCTGTGTTGCTGCTCTTGTTTCTGTTGTAGATCTGAGCTTATACAGCAGCATTTCATCGTTATTACAATATAGACACATAACAGTGTGTCCCATCTGCAGCAGTAACCAGAGCTGAATGCTGAGTGAAGAGTTGAAGAACAGGTTGAGGTGTGCAGTGATTCTTCTCTAGAATTCTCCTAGCTGCTTGCAGCTCAAGACTGATGGCATCTTGAATCCATGTGGTGTTTGGTTTTGGAGAGGTGTCTTAGTTTTTTTGGTGTTTGTTTGTTGTGGTTTTTGTTTCTTTTTTTTTAAAACATAGTTCTTAACTACTTGTGCTTTTGGCTTCTAAGCAGTGTGCAGTAAGAAGATTCATAACTTGACTACACACTGGTATGAAGAACCATGGCCTATTTTGGGGTACCTGCCACTGAAACAGGGAAAAATGATGGTTCATTCTGTCATGTAGGCCCTCAGATACTTTTTTCCTGTTGAGGAGCCAAATCTTTTGGGTTGTTCTTTTGCTTGTATGAAAGCCAAGCAAGCTAAGTATCTGAGAATGTACCCCTAAAGTTGCATGGGACTGCAACTGACCAAAGGGTTCAAAGTTGCTTGGCAGTCAGAGAAGTGGAGATGGCTTGGGAAGGTAAGCATGTATGGATGACATCTTTGTCAAATCCTAATTTGCTTAAGAAAATTGGTCCAAATATCTGCACTTCATTGAAAGACTAGGAGCTTAAAAATGTTTACTGTCTTAAAATCCTAGTTTGGCTAATTGTTTTTAATTTGTTTTTAATTCCAGAACATTTGAATCCTCTTGGGAAACATGAAAACAAAGAACTGCTTTTTAAATATCTTTCAGGACAATTGACACATTCAGGGAAAAGCTGTTGTGTTTGAGGTTTTTTCTGCAAAATTTGAAAGACAAATCTGCATTCTCTGAGATTTTAAATAAGTATAAAATGAAAACGGGTTAAAATTTAGCCTTCAAAATGAATGTTGGGAAGTCAGATGACAAAGCAAAGAATGGCTTGAAGTCTTCCTTTCTTATAAGGGATGAAAATGGAAATAACTATGCACGTGACAGAGCTACACCTTCCTCAAAGAGTTGTACCACCAAGATACACAGTAATTCAACTGACCAGAATATAATGTCTGAGCATGAAGATGATTTTGAAAACAAGAGTGACTTCAGAAGTGTTCTTTTAAAACAGCAGGGTATTGAAATACTTGATCTGCAGAAGACACCTGGCAAATGCAACTGCACAGGAGCTCGTTTGGGAGATGCAGATGCTGCATGCAAGCCTCCCATGACTGAACAGACTTGCATGAGTCCTTTGAACTGTGACTTGAAAGCAACAACAAACATACTGAACGGTGACGTTGCTATGGCAAAAATACAAAATCAGAGTATCAAACACTCAGTGCCTTACAGTCAGACTGAGTATAAGTGTGTATTAACACTTCCTGCGTCAGAGCAGAACATGCAGTCCCTGATAAATGACAGGGCATGCTGCCACCTGAGCACATTGGATGTTGCTAATGTTACAGGTGAAGCTCTGGGAACTGATCAAAATGCTGATATGCATCTGAGAGAAACACTGATCTCTTCTGAAGTAAGTACAAGCGAGAAATTTGATAGAACCAGCTCAGAAAGAACACCTGATTTCACCTCTGCAGGTGTCGAACACTGTCTAAAAAACACTATCAACACTAATAAAGAAACACAGGAAACAGAAGCACAGGCTGTAAAACTAGCTGCTGAATGTATAGATCCATATAGGCAAGATGCATTAGCACTATGCTTTAGCATTAATGAAGATGACCAAGTGAAATCCTTGCAGGACACCCCTGACCATGAAACTGGGAATTCCAATGCTGAAACATGCATGGATAGTCTTGTAAATAATGTGCACCTTCTCCCAGTAGGTAAAATGGATGGAGAAAAATTATCCAAGAAAACCAGTGAACTCTTAACCAAAGAACAAAGTATCTCTGAAAATGCTGCTCTTCAGGATATGCACAACACCCCTTGTGCATCTTGCAGTGTACCAAAATTAAAGAGGACTGTTATACCTGACCTGAAATGTGAAGCAACTTTCGTGGTCTTCAGTCCTAGGGCTGATGAAAGTGATTCTGCTCTATGTACTTCAACCCCGAAAGAGCAATCAAAAATTAGAACTTTTTCTGTTTCAGCTTTGGAAGAACTTGAAGGCAAGTCTCCTAAACTAAGACCAAATGAGGCACTTGTGGGAGGACATAATAAAAGGTCTGTGCTTAGAGCTAGTTCAGATCAAACTGTAAGAAAATCAGTAAGTAGGTCTCCTATTGCATCAACAGTAACCAAAGCGAAGAAACCAGAGATTGTTAGTTTTCCCAAACCTGATTTCAAAAACGTGAAGCCAAAGGTTGTGTCTAGACCTGTGCTACAGTCAAGAGACAGTGCAGCACTAAAACAGTCTCCCCAGTCCCCCCAGCTATCAGCTGTCTCCTCACCTTCACGGGTTGCTTCCCCAAGGCAATTGTCCTCCTCTACAAAAGTGCTGAAAAGGACAGTAGATGTAGCTAAAGATTCTAAAGTGGAGTTGTCTGTAAATAAGCCCCATATGCTACATCTTAACAAACGCCTCTTCACTAGCCAAGTTGTACATGCCACAACACATCCCAGAAATGCTTCCCACAAGGCTTCAAAGACACCTGCATTAAAGAGAAGTCCGGAAAACATTGACAAAGCAAGTGGTACTCATTCGGCATGCTCCTTGGTTTCTGCTGCGCTTCCAACATGTGTAGAGATCTCAAAAGAGATGCTAAACAATAAAATGGAAAGTTCAAACTCATTAATACGGCCGTGTGCTCAAGATACCAACCTGACTGGAGGTGAAGAAGAGCAAAGCAGCAATATGGGAACACTTCTGGAAGCAACATTGGTAAAAGATGTGGCAAATGAAACATTTGACGTGCACTCTGTTCCTTTGGTAAGTTTTTTTCCCCTTTCATACTTAATTTTATTTTTGGTACATTTGGAAAAAAGAAATTTGGCATTGCACAGTGCTGAATGGAAATAGTGGAAAGGGTTTTGTGTCTACAAATATAACTGTAGTGTTGATGTCTGAGGTGAAGTCTCTCCCTAATAAAGGAAATTAATAAATACTGTTTTACAAACTGGTTGCACTTAGAATCAACTGTGATTTACTGTCTTCTGTCTTTGTCTTTTTCCATGATATAATTTTTTTGTAGTCTTTTAAACACAATGCCATTGGTGCTTGATGTCTAATAAAAGCAAAGAAGCTTAATTTGGTCAAACTTGTAAAATTGCATAGCATCACTTGGTGGGGTTTTCCAAATATAGCTTTTAATATACACTTTTTTCAAGACGATTCTAGTGGTGCTGTAGCTTTAAATAGATATGAGAGATAAATTGCTGTTTCCAATATTTTCATCTCTTTCCAAATGTGCTTTAGAACTGAGTTACAATTTTTAGAATTATGTGTGTAAATGTTATGTATATATTGTCAGTAACATTGTGACACAAAACCAGAAGACCAAGAAGTTGGTGAAACATTTTATTTTGATGTCTGCTTTGAATAATTTGGAAGTTTGTTTGTTTGAAGTAGAACCAGGACTCATTAGAATAGTTAAGAGTAGCCAGGAAATATTTCTCATGCAGAGGGCATATACCTGGCTTTGGGCAGTCAGCCAGCTGGAAGGTGCAAACTTCCTGGCCGGGAGGTATGCATGTGCTGGTTGGTTGGGAAATACTTTTGGATGAGTCAGCTGCCTGTCAGTAGAAACATGCTGCTTTCAAATACTCTTGAAAGAAAGAAAAATGAAACACTGGGAAAGAAGGGAAGAGCGTCAGGGTTGGGTTGCCCAGGATCTCAGGAGGTAAGGTAGGGACACAGAGTTGGAGTCTTAGTGCTGTATGGAGTTTCTCCTGTTGCTGGTTTGTGGGTTCACCAGCTTTTGTTAAATCGGTGAAGTGTAGGCTGCAGCTGTTACTGGTAAAATGGATGGTGTCTGAATTTTTGACAGGTTTTACTGATTTGCCAGAAAAATTCCAGTAAAGCTCAGTACACAGAGGAAGCTACTTAAGTAAAACAGCAGCAGCTATCCATTTTTGAAACATTATACCAGAATAAATAATACTATTTATTAGTATAAATAATTTAACTTAAAAAACTAAATAAGCATGAAAGCAAGGATGGTCTATTGTAGTTCTAAAGTCTTTAAAAGCTTGGATTCTGCTTTGGTCCTTACTTTTGGTGCTGACGGTTGGAGAGAATGCTTTTCATTTACCCCATTGTTAATATGGAAACCTTTGTGATATTATTCTGCTTGTACCTGGAAAAACAGTAGAGCAATTTCTATAAAATGTGCAGTAGACAAATCAGCTGGACTAAACTTAACTGGTCCTCTGGAAAGTATAGATTAACATCTGAAAATGAAGGTGACGATTGGCATCGAAAGTGGAGAGTGCAGTAATATGCTGCATCTTGGCCTGAGGCACAGAAAAGCATTTGAAGAGCTGTACAGTCCTATGAGTTTAACTTTACAGGTCTGAATGGACGGCAAGAGTGGTCATGAACTAGTGTCTGTATAAACTGTAGCAAGAATTCTGTATGAAGCATAGATATTTTGTACATATAAACCAGTTATTTTAAACCTGTCCCATGTCCACTCTTGAATTTGTTTTATCTAAGGCAACTCTGTGAAAGATTTTAACCTGTTTTTGTTTTGTGATGTAAGACCTAGACCAAGAGGCTACTGAAATGGCTGTGACATTTCAGGTAGTACAGGATAACTAACTTCTCAGGGCATTAACATGTGTAGCTTGTTGGTAAAGACATTAGGTGTAGTCATGTAATGG
>JAOXXN010000471.1:41633681-41644041 GCA_026770055.1 Myrmophylax atrothorax
GAGGACAGTTGGAAACATTTGAGGATGAATTTAAACGACCTATCTTGCAAAGTTCATGGTATTTCAGGTGTTCTACTGGCTTTCCACTTCTAGAAGGGAGCATTTCATCCTATCAGCTTTGTTCATGGTGCCATCACTGATCATACTTAGGGAATTAAAGTTTTCCCATATGTTCCCAGACTTTTTACTGGAAATTTTGTGACTAACCCCATTGAAGTTTTAATGTGTTCTCCTCGTAGCAAGAAGCATGATCATACTTGCAGAGACTGATTCTAACAGTCAACATATCGACACTGTCAGAAATGTGAATGTATCTGTAAGAATATTCTCCTTTAGGAGGGAGGTGTGCAGTAACTTCCCTGCAGGGGAATTTCTTGGTACCTAGTCATTTACTTGCAAGGACATGCTTGTGTGTCTTCAAATAACTTTTTACCTGTACTGTTTAGTTATGAATTCTCTTAGGGTAGAGGTAAAGGAGGAGAGAAATAGGAATAATTTTATTCCAGAAGAAACTTGTATTTGTTTTGCAGCAATGAGGTTCCTCTTTCATGCAAGGAACTCATGAACTCCTGCAACAGAAAACTTAAAAAATTTGTGGATGCTGTGAATATAAAATCTGCAATCTATCAAACAAATTTTAGGGCCTCACATAAGGAGTGTGTGGTACGAAGAGCTGGACGATAATGAAAAGCATAGGTGGATGGGGTTGGTGGTCTTCTTTCACCTCAGCTTTCTCTGTAGTATGTTGACTTGACTTCTTGTCCCCAGTACTCCTAGACAGAATAGCTGTGGTGAAGCAGGTGGTTGGTGTTGGTTTGCTTAAGTCAGGATGCAGACAGCTCATGACAGTCTCCTGGCAAAGCCAGAGTGAGCAAGCTTTGCCACCACTGCGCAGCTGGCCTGGGAAGCTGGTGTAAAGCTACCTGCTGTCCAGAGACTGGCTGTGCCTGGGGTCACAGGAGGTGGCAGACATCGTCTCCCGTGGGGCTTACTCTAGTCTGCTAAAGGAAAAACCTAAAATTGACTGAATCCAGCATTATGAGCAGACAGCCCTGAAGATGAGAGAGCAGGCGTGAGCTCAGACTTGAGGTCCGAGAAGAGAGAGGCTGTTTGTAGGTGCTGGAGAGGTCACATGCAAGGGGTTGAGCTTGAGGAAGGGAGGAGTCTCTCTGACTGTGGAAGGGTTTCACTTGGGAGGAAGTTTGCCCCATTTCAAAGCTGGACCAGATAGGAAGAGGGAAAAGTGAAGTTGAACAGTAGGCATACATGAGAGATGAGTCTTCCCTCTCTTCACCTGATGGAAAACACCACAATCCCTATTCTAATAATAGAACCATTTAAGGGAACAAAAAATGGTTGTTTTGGTTTTCTGTAACTTCTCATATAATGCTCTGTAATAGTGATGATCAGTTTTCCCGTTTTAGTCCAAGCATGGTGAGCTGCAAGAGGAAGAACATACTACTTCTGTGGCTGCTGGCACCCCAGTTACATTTTTGGCACTAGCTTACTGCTGGTTCCTTGCTACCTGTCTAAGGGTTGGAGGGGAAGGGGAAGAATGCTGTGAAAGTCTGCATTAAATGGAGAATGGAGTCTGCCTTAATATATTAACTGTTCTCTGTCCAGCTGTTATCCTCTAAACAAGTAAACATCTCTAGTGCATTACTAGCAACATAACATGTTGTCCTGCCTTTTTGGTAACTTTGGTAGCAACTTGATACTCTAAAAGGGAGAGATAATTAGAAAGACATTATCTTCAGAATTACAAAATATGCTGTAACCACTCTTTGTTCCTTGAGGGAACACTTGTATGTGTGCAGCATAATATATAGTATACCTAGTATTGCTGAATGGCTGACCAGGCAAACTGGGGAGCTTGCAGAAAACTGATAGCATTGCTCCTGCTTTACAGGGTTTAAAGTGGCAACCATAAGCACTCTTACAACTGTGTTAACATTAGTCTGGTGGAAACAATACCAAAGTCCAGTTTGTCTTTCCGTTATTTACTTGCTCTTTTCAATAGATGCCAAAAAATAGTATGTTTTCTTGAAGGTTTACTCCCTGCAGCTTATAAAGACCTTGTACCGTAGGCTTAGACTGAGCTTTTTCATCATGCTTGAAATTATTTTTTTATAAGCTAAGAAGTTTAGCACTTTTAAAACAGAGCCCTTTGAATTTTTAAATTCACAGGAAAAATCAGAAAAGCATAATGCAAAAATCCAAAATTCAGCATTTTCGAAAGATAAGGCAATGGAAGGACAAACCAACTGTTAGGGTTAAACAGCAACAACGAAAAGCATCCTTCAAAAAACTCCTTTTGCACCTAGTCTGCCTGAAGTTTAGGCTTCCACCATTCATTGCCAGGTGTCATGTAGCTCTGTGAATGGCAGTGCTCAGCTCTAGATGTGAATTGTGTTGATGTGGTTAGAAATGGTGGGCATGAAGTTTCAGAATCTGTGAATACGTATCTGACTTTACAATCTACCTGGTGTCAGCAATCTCTCAATTTGAGTTTTTTAGGCTCCAGTGCTATTTAAAGAAAGCCTTAACGTTTTCTTGCCAATAACCACCTATGAGGGATTCATATGAGAGGATGATTATTTGAGTAAGGATATGAAAGCTGACTTCAGGCTTCCTGAAGAATGAGCTTTGTTCTTTGCTTATTTCCATTTCAATACAAGAGAGACTTTAACATAATGCAAGTAACATGGTTGTTTTGTGGAGACTTTTTTTCTAAAGAATTGCCAACCCTTTAGTTCACTGTAGAGGAATGTGGTATTTCTAGTATCCTGCTTCAGTGACTAGATTAAATAACTGATGAAAGTCTGTTACTTTGCTATTGCTTGTTGTCTTTGTAATAATGGTTAACTAAATATCCTGCTTTTATGCTTGTTTCTAGCACATTTGTTTATTATACCATATCTTCCTGCTTCTGTCTTCAAAATGTTAGCATTTAATTCCGTGTATCTCCTTTCTTAAGCAATGATACTTATAAAAATACTTTATAAAACTCTTAGTTGAAGTAACACCTAGAGTAATTGCTTAATGATCTTATGTCATGACCTAAAAGAAATTCTACCTGGAGCTGCACTTTTGAAAAATGTATTTGAATGTTTGAGTAATTACTTTAATAGAAGCCTTATAGTAAAGTACCAAGCAGCAGAAGAACTAAGAAAAGAGCAAATGCCATCTGTTTGACCTGCTTCTGAATCAGAATATCCTAGAGCTTGCTGTGCTCACAGAATGGGTTTGAGTTCACAGCTGGTTCAGAGCACTGCCACGCTCCAGCCTCTGCAGAGAATTTGAGCTGACTGCAAATCCTATGTAGGGAACATACAGTATGAGACAAGACTGAGCAGTTTCACATACTTTCTTTGACCCCTCTTGAGTGAAAATTGGCAGGAAGAAAACAGGATTTTGCTCCTGTATGTTTAGAACTGGATGAACGAGTCCAACACAATAGCAATCAAATATGCTACCTTCATCTTTAATCAAATGCAGCTGATAAACTGCATTTGTTCCTCTAGCTACCTTTTGAAATGTAGAACTTTAACTTGCTAAGTCATACAGACTTAACAGGCAGTGTTTGTACAGCGGTCATTTCTTCCTGTTTGTTTTTTCAAGTTTGTTGGCTTTTTGGTTTTGGGGTTTTATTTGGCGGGGGGTGGTTGGGGGGTTTTGCACCTTGTTTTGCTGCAGGACTATTTAGAAAAGGAACTTCTGACTGGTCTGGGTTACTTATTATTCTGGTATGTTGATGAGTCAACGTTTTAGAAAACAATGTAGAAAGTTTTATAAAGCCATCAGATTTGTTATATGAAGTTCAGATGTCACAGAATTTTTTTTTTTCTGCCAAACACAAATTATTTCAGATATGTTTTCTGGAGTGCTGTGTTTGAAAGGTGTTTTCAGTAAGTCTGAGGTTGCAGCTTGAGCTTTAATGAGTTGCATATATTCAAGTGTCCCTTGCAGTAACTTACAAAAAGTTCTAAAATATGGCTGATAATTTTGTCTCAGAGGTTTAATACCAGGCTACAGTAAAGCCATATACAGAATCACAGTTCTGCATAGTAAAGACAAACAAGTAGTAAAATTGCACCTCCAAAGAGAGATCTGACACAAAGCATGTTTAATGACTTGTTGAAAGTTGTGTGTTATATTCTGTGACCAGTATTATATAATATGCTAATGCAGATTTAACATATGCTCTATATGGAGTGTTTCTTTTGTTACTGAATTGATGTGAACTAAGGAAAATCGCTGAATTTAGCGCTTTACCACTGCTTCTCCTATTTTTGCATACTTGGTACGGGGTGTTTTGAGACAGGTTATCTAATCCAGTCACACCACCTACTGTTGAAAGGCAGACATTGGGTGTGTTTTTCTTGCCTAAAATTTAATGCAATCCCCTTAATGTCATGCTTTCTTGGTCTTGGTGCAAATTGAATGTTTCTTGGTTGTTAGTATTAAAGAGTGGATCTCCTGCGGTAAAACTGATGTTGAATGCGGTGGAATGACTACCTAATTTTGTTATAGTTCAGCAGTATTATAGCTTAAGCAAAATTGGAATGTGTTTTATAGTGACAAGAATGAAGGGAAAGGGTATTCCCTTTACATAGAAATTTGATTGTTCAAAGTGAAATCTGAAACACTAGTTGTCTTTCAAGGAAAATAAAATGTCTTTAAGACTTCAAAATGGCAATGGCACCAGAAATTAAGATATTTTAGATATCTTCTGTTATAATAAATAATGAAATATTTTTTAAAAAAAATGTAAGTCTGTCTTCCATATCTCTGTTTTTTTTACAAAAATGAAAACTTCTTATCTATATTCAGAGGGCTTTATAAAGATTTTGATGTCGGAGCTGACAAGTATCAACTCAGAGCTGTCAAGACAAGTCTGTGTGTATGTAACCTTGGGCCATTGAAGCTTTAATCTGGGTGCACACTTTTTAGAAATAAACTGAAAGCTTAATTTGACTAAACTCAAATGTTCCTGTGAAAAATTTATTTACATGGTTAGTAGTGCAAGAGTAAGCTCCTATCCTGAAGGTGGCACACCTGTCTTCTGTATGGACACTTTTCCTACTTGATTAATTTAGCTATTGGATGTTTGTATTCAACAAGCTCAAATGAAAACTGGAATTAGTACAAAAATGTATCTGCAATGGCTGCCCGTTAAGAGCTTGGTTCTGTAGTGCTGTTTAATTCGTTTTGCAGAACTAGTCAATTTTCAGTCATGTGAATACAATGCAATTTGATACTCTCATGCTGTCCATGTTCTTGAAAAGATATTATCTTTTAGAGTGTTCTGTCAGAGGGGAATGTGAGTGAGAATCTCTGTTTTGGGGGTGGGAGCAATCAAAAGCATCCTTTCTTGGATGGTCTTTGAAGTGGAGGTTGTTTATATTTCTATGTGTTTGCCAGTACAGCAAACCATAATACACAGAAGTAGGACAATGCAAGAAAGACTTTTTTTGTGTACAAATGTCTGCCTTGAAGGCCAATCTGTAAAGCTCTTTGACTTGTTTGTGAGGAAAAATACAATGCTTTAAATCCTTGGAACCATTTTTCTGCATTTACAGCATTTTTTGCCGTATAAATATGAGGTAGATTAAGCCTTTTTTATATGGATTTTTGCTGTGTAAATATTTTTATTTGTAGCCATATATGTAAAAGAAGCTTCTTTGCAACTGCTTTTGTTCTTCTTTATCCCTCCTTTTTCACCGCTAATTGACAGGTATAGGATCTTCGCCAGGAGAGAAGCATGCCTCAGTGAAAAATTCTTCAGCCTCCTGGACTAGCTCTGGTAAATCCCTTGCCAAATCCAAAGTGCCTGTCAAAAGATCAGTGTTTGAGAGAGCATCTAGTCTCTCCTCAGTCAGCAGCACTCAGAGTGAGCGAAGTCTTTTCAGCAGTAATTGTAAGTATCTGTGAGGGTTACGGGTTTTAACTGAGAGCCAACATTGGCTGCTTGTTGGAAAAAATCCCCTTGGAAGGGGGTCCTCTCTGACAAATGCCTGTGTTCATTCCAGTTATACTAGTTATTAGTTCTAGGTCTTACGTTTAACGGAGAGCTTTCCTTTTTGAGATGTGTTGCCTGAAAGAGCTTTGACCCTTGGATTTTGATTTGATGAGTAGAGAACTTGGTACAGCTTCTCTTACATCCTGAAACATTTACAAAACCAGTGTGTCTTCCTGAGCAAGTTTCCTAGTGTTTACATGTAGCATAATAAGAAATAAGTCTGAATAGAATGGTTTACTTGTGATAATATTTGAAAAAGCACATTACAGGGTTTTTTGATACTAACTGTTGTCTTGAACTGGATTAAATCTGCTTTCAGTGTTTTAGGACAAAACGTGTAAATGAAATCAAAGGCTGTTAAGTGAAACTCGTGTTAGAAGGTAAAACTTTGCATAGGTAGACTTCTGTAATTTCTAATGTAACTGCAGACATCAGTGTATGATCTAACCAAATCTATCTTGATTAAAACTGGGGAGAAAAGTAACAGAATTAGCTTTGATTTGGAGCTCTATATCAGTTGCAGAAGTTCTGAAGGCAAAATTATGAGGGAAATAACATAAACTGACTGTCAGAAGTTATTAGTATTCTCAGCTATATGTATTCAAATGAGTACATTCAAATATTCTGTTACTATCATGTCATCTGTTGTATCTTGAAGACTGGGCAAAGGCCTTTTCTTTGTGCCAGATGTCACTTAAATCCGTCTTCAATGTACTGGAAAAGAGAACTGGGATTTAACATATGTCTGTAGTTTATGTATGCGCATACACGTACATATGTAAGTAAATTTTCTCGTCTTTTTTTTAACCTGTGGTGCCTTCATTAAAAAAACCAAGACCTAATATATTCCTCAAAGGAATAGAGTATGTGTAATAAAACATGCATGTGCACATCGCTCTGTAGTCAGATCAGTTCTGATACTGTGACAGCCATGTTGACTTTTGCTGTTCAGGTTTAGGACTGTAGCTGGAATTGCTAAGCAGCTTTGTCCTCTCTTCGCTTTGCTCCCTCGTGTAACAAAGGAAAGGGTCATTGCTTTATGACAAAGGAGTGTATTCAGATTAAGTGTCCAAACAGATGACTCCCTATTTAGCCTGATTTGCTAGCTGCTGTAATCTGTTTTGTTCACTGCCTTCAAGCTTACAATTTTTTCCACTCCGATTCACGAAGAGCAAGCAAGAGCAATATGAGAGGTTGAACATGGCTGCAGTTTCCTAGACTTTAAGCTTGCTTTGATCTTTTTTAAATGACTATACCAGGAGGACTCCGCAGTTGCACAGAAACTAATTTTTCTCCTATTATTTTCATCAATTCTACACTAACACCACCGACTGACTCAGGAAGCCACTATGATATTACCTTACTGACATTGCTGGTAGTGGGGTCTTACAGCTTTTGTATTGTTCCTTTGTTAGCCACGTTTACTGGGAAAAGAAGTAGGTTGGATTCTTTTTCATTTCTATTTTAAAGCATGCATATTGTTTTGTGAAGGTTGGTAAATATATACAATGTTTTGATTTGCTAATTGTCGTTGAGATTATTTTCTTTAGTGATGATTTATATCTGATAGTAAGGTTTTGTTAGTGTAAGTACTTTAGATTACAAAGAATTCATATGTTAGTGAAATTTTTATGACCTTAAATTGAAAAGAATTAAGGAATCTACTTTGTACTCTAATATTAAGTACAGTGCTGTTCTTGGTTTTTATTATTTAATTTCATCTGCTATGCAATAATGTCAGGGAAAAAATTGTATTGGAAAACCTAAAATGTTTTTATTAGCTTGGTGGGGGACACAAAGATCAAAATGGGAGACTTATGAATGTCACGAAATTTATGACAAACTTGTGGTCCTGTCAACAATATTAAATTGACAGTCACCTGGCTTGTTTTATTTAAGGAGTTTGCCTTGTGTTAACAGGGGAAAAATGACAAAAGTGTTTCTACTGCTGTGTCAGCTCAGCCATTTGTTATGGTATATCTTTGGATTTGTAATGCCCTGTGGCAGCATTAGTGTTCTTCTTGTCTAATGAGCACTCGAACTTAATGATTTTTTTCTCTAAAATGACTTCCTATTTGATAAGTTCAGAAATCAAGAGGTGTGAAATGCTGTTGTTAATAAAAGCATATTTTTCATGCAGGTTGTCAGTTCGAGCATTAAAAAAAATAGCATTTTCTAACAGTAGAGAAATCTCAGTTTTAGTGCTGAGCCGGAAATACTATAATTTGAACATACTGAAATGTTTAAACTCTGAGGGTAAGAACAAGAATCTGCATTTTAATTGCATTAGAATAATTACATATAAAGGAAATAATGTTTCAGAAATTAAAAAGCTGATCCTAGCACTTGAGCTTTCATTTCTGTACAGTCAATACTTAATAAAATTCTTTAAATGACGTTTTTACTCAACTCTTTAGATTTTAACTGTGGTGAGATAATTTCGTACCTGTCCATCTTCTATCAGGATTACAGTAGCTGCTCCTAAGTCTGTGAAGAAACAGCTTTGAATCATATAGTGATCAAACTTTGCAAATTGGCTGTATTTTTTTCTATCTGCATGCAGCCTGGTTAGCTGACTCCAGAGCTTTTAATAGGGCAAAACAGCACCCTAACTAGTCCTGCTTCAGGAGGCTGCTTGCTTACCCGAAGTGTACTTCCATGGTGTGCTTCTGATTTACAAGAAAGGAGCACACCAGTTTGTAGGCAGTTATCTGCTTGCAGTGAACTCTGAGCAAAAATCCTCAATTTAGTGCTTTGCAGAAAAAGTTAAGGATTGTTTCAGGCTTCATGATTTACTAAAACAAATTTATTCTCATCATCTGTTGTTGATCAGGGTCAGGTTCCCACAGAATAAGTTTGTTACTGATGTGTTAACTAAATTGTTCCTCATGGATAAGTTCTTTTCCAATATTTAACTTTTTGTGCCTTTAGAGAGGCTCCAACTTGCTTTATTTTGAAAAAAGGAGGATGGCTTCAGTTTTATGTGTTTCTACAAGGGAAAGCAGTTCTGGCCATCTTTCTGTGGTTGAAAATTTATTTAGTGGCTAAAAAGCATCTTTTTGAACCAGTTAACTTATATGGTTTATGCTAGTGCATTTAAAGACACTAAAATAATCTCAAGACTGTATGTCCCATCTTTTGATGAACTTTATTAGACAAGCCTTTAAAAACAGCCAGACTCATGAAAGCACTAATCTGATGCAAACCTGGTAATACATGCCAAAAACTTCCCACCTCCCTTGTTTTGTTTTGTTTTGTTTTGTTTTGTTCTGTTTTGTTTTTAATGACTAGAGCAAAAGGCAACAGTGTAACCAACTATTCCAGAGTGACTTAGTTTTTGCTTGTCTCTGGTAAATGCCATGTGAGTTTCTTACTATTTAATGTGTCAGTATAGGTAATTTTTTAGTACCCAAACTAAAGTGTACTCAATCATTACTTATTTTAGAAGTATTTTCATATTTTGAAAACAATAATTTGAAAACAATGCTTTCCCAAAGTTTCAGGTTTTTGTTTTTCAAGGAAAAATGTCCATTGTGACAATAAACCCAAACTTCTTTCAAGGTCCCTCAGCCTCTGGTAAGACAGGCTTGGCTCATGATTTATTGTTTGTCAAACTATATATACTTAGAGCAAATTCTTTGTCACTGTCTATTGCAGCTGCAAGTGCCACAATCATCAAGAGTGGAGAATGGCCTTCAAAACCAGCCTGCCAGAATGGCACTTCAGGACCTGTCCCTTTGAAAGCACCATCAAGACCTAGATTGCACTTGTTGAAGTCAGCTCCGAAAGGTACATGGGTCTGTTTGTAGGCAGAGTGAAACTGTGGTTCCTGCCATTACAGTACCTTAGCTCTTGCAGGCAGCTGCCTCCTGAAGCAGTGTTATTAAACAGCGGTCTTGGAAAACAATGTGAGGAAACAAAATCACATCAGTGGTGCTTCAAGTGTTGTAAGACTTCATAGGAAGGCTAAAATGTTCTTTGTACTCTGATAATTGATGGAAATATTTCAGGGAAATGAAGAGGAGGTCTACACTGTGGTACAGTAAAAGTTTGCATGGTACAGGGTCTATAAATGCACCTTACTCTATTGCAGGTGTCATCACATGGGGTTTGCATTATTTTAATAAGAGTTTTTTTCTTTCAGAAAGTTCAGACATGGACTCTGTGGCTGCTGGTAATCTGCAGGGTAGACCTACCCTGAATTTGTCCTGAATGCATGGTTGTTTTTGTCCTCATGCAGACTTTGCATTATCTTCATCCTTTTCAGGATAGAAAGGGCTTTGGGGGATGGGGTAATTTTTTTTAATAAGGTATTATTAGATGAAGTATCTTCTTTTG
>JAOXXN010000471.1:41652423-41666651 GCA_026770055.1 Myrmophylax atrothorax
CCCTCCTCCCCCCGCAGCCCCACCGGGACCCCCAAAAATCACCTCCCGGGGACCCCCAATAACCCCCTCTCAAGGGACTTATGCGGTTCAGGTCTGGGGTCCGGCAAGATGCAAACATCCCATTCCACCCCAGAAGAAATCCAACAGAGACATACCCCCCCGCTCCGATAACTGGGGCAAGCTCGCCCTCCCCGCCCACGTGCGTGATGCGGGGGCGGGCCCTTGCTCTTGCTCCTCCTCTTCCTCCTCCTCTTCCTCTTCCTCCTCCTCCTCTTCCTCTTCCTGGCCAAGAGCTCTCGGGTGAGCGGAGGGAGTACGGTGGGGAAAGGGAGGGGAGGGGGCAAAAGAAAGGGGGGGACCCCCAAACTCCACAATCCCCCCAGTGCCCCACAAAGGGCCGTGCGGGGTGTGCGATGGAACACGAGAGCCGGGATGAGTCCGGGAAAAGCCCGGGAAGGGAACAAGAAATGTGGGCGCTCCTTGGAGCCCACGCTGGGGCTGCCGCGGGGCGGGGCCGGAGCTGCGAACAGGGACGGCAAAGGGCACCGAGAAGGTGCTGCGGGACCCCCGAGCCGAGCCCCGAATAGCCGGGGGGGGCTCTGGGGAGGTTGGGTTGTGTTCGGGGGGATGTTTGGGGCTTGAGGCACCCCAAAGCTGAGCCGCAAATGCCCCTTGGGAGATATTGGGAGTCCCTGGGTGGTGTTTTTGAGGGTCCCGGTGGCAGTTCCCGGCAGAGCCCCTTGGTGGGCGGGGGGATGCGGGGACGCCCCTTTGGGGGGTTGGTGTGCCTGGGTCAGGCCCTTCATTGGCAGCCCGGAGAGAGGGGACCCCCAATACGTGGACCTCCAGCAGCCCGGACAGGGGAGACCCCTCAAACCCCAAAACGGAGAGACTAGAGAAGGGGAACTCCTGGCAGAGTTTTTTGGGCTTAATCTTGATGTTTTGGGCCGGATCTTAGAGGTGCAGGGGGGACACAATGCTGGGGAAGGAGGTTTTCAGGGGTTTGCAGGGCCAAGGAAACGGAGGTGTAGGGGCTTGGAGAAGTGGGGTGGGGGATCCAGGAGGAGCCTGTGCCCAGGAAAGGTGGGTCCAGGGGTCCCCAATGTCGGGGAAAGGGGGGTCATGGGATAGGAAGACCCTGAATGGCCAGGAAGGGGCTTCAGGCTTCATCCCCCGGTGGTCAAAAAAAGGGGTCCTGGGGAAAAGCAGAAATGGGTGTCCAGGGGGTGCCAAGGTAGATGAAAATGGGAGCCTGTTGGATGGCTGGGAGAGGGGATGGCTGGGAAAGGGGATGCAGAAGGAGGTGCCCAGAAATGGGTGTTCAAGGGGGTCCCAGCATCAAGGAAAAAGGTTGGATTCAGGGATTGGCACTAGACTGGGTCTAGAGTGTCCCTATGCCCAGGAAAGGGAGATCTAGGAGTCTCCAGTTTCAGGGAAAAGTGATTCACAGGGTGGGGAGACCCGGAATGGCTGGGAAAGGATTCCAGGCCTCCCTGGTGTGGAGGAAAGGGGCTCTGGGAAAAGCAGGAATGGGGGTCCAGCGGGTCTCAAAGTCAAAGAGAAGGTGGGGTTTGGGGACTGGAAGAGGAGGGATGGCCAGGAAAGGGGGTACAGGGCTGTATTGGTGCAGGATAAGGGGGTGCAGGGGCATCCCAGTGCCTGGGAATGTGGGATTAGGAGGGTCCCAAGGTCAAGGAAAAGCAGGACTAGGGGTGGGGAGAGGTAGTTGGGGAGTCCAGGGGGTCCCTTTGCCCAGAAAAGGGGAGTACAGGGAGTGCCAGGGGAATGGAAAAGGGAGTGTGGAGTCTGGGAGAAGCAGGATGGGTGGGAAAGGAGGGGCAGGAGGATCCTGGAGTCAAAGAAAGGGGGAGTCTGGAAAACCAGGAATGACCATGCAGGGGGGTTCCAGTGCCTGAGAAAAGGAAGTGCAGGAGGATCCCAATAATAATAGGGAAGAGAAGGAAGAAACAATGGGATGAGGCTCCAAAGTGCCAATTTCCAGCAGCAGGAAGGCAGCGAGAGGGCAGGGAAGTGTACCCAGGGAAAGCGATCCCAAAGCAGATCTGCTGGTCAGGGCCAGAGCAGGAACTGCGACAAGGATTTGGGGAATGCAGAGCAGCGGGAGGGGGGTTGCCCTCCCACTCCTGCCCATCCTGTGCTTCCCAGAGCCCAGCCACTCCCAGTGCGAGCCCAGTCATTTCCAGTATGAGCCCAGCTGCTCCCACTGTATCTCACTTGGCCACAGCATGGTCCCAGTTGGTCCCAGTATAGCACCAGTCACTCCTAGTGTGATCCCAGTCACCCCCAGTATGGTTCCAGATGCTCCCCATATGATCCCAGTCACTTCCAGTCTCTCTCAGTATGATCTCAGGATTATCCTAGTTGCCCCCCATCTCTGACAGGAGGATCCCAAAGCTCCTGTAACACTTGTATGACCCACCTGGAGGAGTGTCCCTCCAAGATCTGTGGCTGAGGAGTCGAGGTCCCCACAGAGCCACTCCAGGCAGTAGAAGGTGTTCCCACAACCCCTCCTGCTGCCCCAGAATCCCGTGGGATCCCCAATCCATGCCTGCAGTCCCCCCTCCAAGATCTTCAGGCTCCTGACATGAGCCCAGAGGGGCAGAAGTGTCCACCCAGGGGGGCCACAGGCCTAAAAGGGGGCCTGAAGGGGTGGTACCTTGGGACCCCCAAGAAACCAAAGTGGGGAGCTCGGAGAGGGGAGACCCCTGAAAACCTGGCACCCCAAAGCAGAGAGTCGGGGCAGAAAGGACCCCTGGGGCCCTCAAACCCCCAGTATCCCTAAGCAGGGGGACCCCAGAAAAGAGGCAGATGAGAGAATTGGGACTCCTTGGATTCCCTGGAGCCTCAGTAGCCTGGAGAGGGCAGGGACCCTGGAGAGGGAGAACCCCAATATACATGAGATTCCCAGCAGCCCGGACAGGGGAGGACCCCCAGAATCCCAAAGTGGAGAATCCAGAGAGGAAGAACTCCTGGGAGGGTTTTTTTTGGCCTGAATCTTGGTGGTTTGGAGGTTTTTATGGACACAAGATGCCCAGTGACTTCTAAAGAAGGACTTGAGCAGGAGGAACTCTCAACCCAATGTGCTTACATCTTGTTTTTCCCCCAAACCAGGATTTCTCCTTCTCAAACCTTGGTGATATGGAGGAGGGCGCTGTGATGAAGATTGAGATTCCCTGGGACCCCCAGGAAGGTGAGGAGGAAGTGAGTGCCCCTTTGCCCCTCTCTTGTGCTGCGTCTTCCAGCCAACCATCGCCCCCGGCTGCAGGACAACCCCGCTACCGACGCCGTCCTGCTGGGGACGAGTTTGGGGGAATCTTCTTCCCCTTCCCTGTGGCATGGAGGCAAATCCCCTCCCTGTCCTTCTTCCTTCCTGCCCCAGGCACCGAGCTGAGCACGGAGAGCACGGAGTACAAATCCCCCCGGCAGAACCTCGTGGCAGAGGCTGTTTTGAACGGCTCCACAACGCAGGAAGTTACTGGGGAGGAAAAGCCGCAGAGGTCCACCAGGAGGAGGGACTCCAAATCCAGCCCACTTGGCTCTGAGGAGGAAAGACCCACACTGTGCTGGGACAGCGGCTGGAGTTTTAGCCAGAGCTCTGACCTGGTGGTCCATGAGCAGCTTCACAATGAGGAGAAGGCCTATGAGTGCTTGGAATGTGGGAAGAGCTTCAGCCGGAGCTCCACCCTGATCCGCCACCGGCAGATCCACACTGGGGAACGACCCTACAAGTGCTTGGAATGTTGGAAGAGCTTCACCAACAGCTCCCACCTGATCCGCCATCAGCACACCCACACTGGTGAAAGGCCCTACACTTGTAGGGAATGTGGGAAGAGCTTCAGCAACTGCTCCAACCTGACCAGCCACCAGATGATCCACACTGGGGAACGTCCCTACGAGTGTTCCGAATGTGGGAAGAGGTTTCAGAGCAGCTCAGGTCTCCTCAGGCATCAGCGCACGCACACTGGGGAGAGGCCCTTCCACTGCACCGACTGCGGGAAGAGCTTCAACCACAGCTCCAGCCTCATCATCCACCGGCGCACCCACACCGGGGAGAGGCCCTACGAGTGTTCCGAGTGTGGGAGGAGCTTCAACCAGAGCTCCATCCTCGTCAAGCACCAGCGCATCCACACTGGGGAGAAGCCATACAAGTGTCCCGAGTGTGGGAAGAGCTTTACCCAGAGCTCTGTCTTGACCAGACATCTACGAACCCACCGGTAAGGGAAGTGCCTGAAATAACTTTTACTAGTACAAGTATGTGACAATTACTGGGTGGGTTGCACAGTGGATGATAACATTTTACTGCATGATTGCCCTTAACTACTAGCAAAAACCCTCTACACAAAGCAGCACAGCAACCTAAGCCTCAATACAGAACTTAGGCAGCAATACCACAGTACAGAACACAAACAGCACCCCCCTGACAACAGGCCTGACAAACAACAAAAATCTAACCACCAGAAGCACAAGGGCCTAGTACAAAATATAAACACACTGGGTAACACAAAGCAAAAGCAAAAGAAAGCTGCACACCTTAAAGCAACTTACTAACAGTGAGCAGCAAAACAAAACCACAAGTAAAAAGCCAGATGTATACCCAGTGAGTTGTAGCAAAGTATATTTAGTAAATAAGGTTTCTTTGGGGTAAAGGTGAAAGATGTTAATCTATTATAAAGTGTAAGGTATAAGGTATATGAAGATACCCAGTGAGTTACAAAGTCTAAGGCAAGGAAAACTTCAGTAAATGAGGTTTCTATGGGGTAAAAGTGACAGAGGGTAATGTGTAAGGTATTAGGGCATAAGGTAAGACACAAAGGGTAAGGCATAGAAAAACAGAGTAAAAATTAGTTATTAGTTGCTCACCCCTACAGTGCCAGATCAGGTGAGGGGGAGACAGGACAGCTCACTGGTTATCCCCACAGAGATGGCAGAAGTTTTGTCCCCCATTTTTGCTTATGCCCAATCTCTTTTTGTACTTTTTTCTTAGGTAGTTTGAGTGACTATCCTCAATAATAGTTTTTGGGGTGATAGAGAGATGACGTAGGCCTGAGGGTTGGCTCCCTGTGTTTCTGTAAGATGTGACAAGGAAAGGCCATATTATCTCCATAACACTCCATTCTTTGGTAATCCTGTCAATCTGGCTTGAGCACTTTCAGGAAACCACTGGAGTCTCTTTGTCCTCTGGCAGTGGTTTCAGGGAGCACCCCTCCATGGGCTGAGGTGTTTCCCTTAACCCATCAAGAGCTTATCAGGGCTGTCACCCCACAGGGACATAAAATGATTTTTATTTTTAAGAGTTAAGGGAATATCTATAAACCTGAAATAATCTTCGAAAGACAATAGCTGTTACTTTCTTCGCCACATTTTTCCACTGTTTCTAGATAAAGTATAATACAACAGCTTGGTCTAAGGATTTAATTTCTTGGGTGAGAACTGCTATGCTCCAGAAGTCTTCCAAGTGAAATGGCATGTGCTGATGTTCAGAAAATGCCACACTAAACTCTGAAGTCATCGGCTTTGAGTGAGGTTTGGGGGGAGGAGGGGGGAGGCAGGGTTTGTTTGTTTTTATTTTTAAACAAATGGAAGAGACATGCTTCAGAAGTTAAAAATTAAATTATTCTTGCAGTGTTCTGTGACTGTTCTCAATTCTGAGGGAATGCAAACAATGCAAATACTACTGTTGCATGAGGGAGACATGGATGAGCTTGATTCCTCTATTTGCCTTGGAATCTACTGCAGATCAGCTTCAGTTTGACAGAGTGCTGAATTTATAATGATTAAAAGCTTCTGTGTACTAGAAAAGACCCTAAATTAGTTAGGATTTTGGTTCATGCTCTCAGAAAGAAGAGGCTTGCTTTTTTCTTGAGGGGAGGATTTGAGCTTAAAATTAGTCTCAAAGCTGCAGTTTCTATTTGTTGTGGCAGCAGGTACTGTTGCCTACAGGAAGGTTAGTTTTTCAGGCTGGAGCACTGGCTAGAGCAAGGTGATCACAGGAAAAGTGGAGTGAGGCCAGTCATTTTCCAGAAATAAAAATGAGGACACAGATGACCCTTTGGCTCCTAGTAGGTTCCTGCTGCTTGTGTCTCTTTGCATAAACAATCACCTCTCAGTTCTTCTGATGTAAAATATGCCAGTAAAATCCATCTGCTCCTTGCTGCTCTTGTTGTCTTGTGACATGGAGCCAGGTGTCCTTTACATGGGCTTCTTGGATCTAAAGAACTAGTCTCTGATTTAGACTTCTATTCATGAGACGCTTCTTTGTGTTCCAATGGCATTCTTAGTGATTGTTGGATGTGGAAATGGGGACAGGGACAACAGAAACACATAGACACACTCTGGACTTGGCCTCATGAGACTGAATAGAGGAGCCTGCAGATGCCACTGCACTTGCCTTTTTTGTCACATTACTAATGTTCTCAGGGAGTGGCAGATATGCTAAATCTGATGGGGTTAAAATAGGTCTAGCTCCTCTGTCAGTCTGAGGTGTCATCAGGTAGTGATGCATTTAGCAACCCAGACTCAATTGTGCGATCATAACAGGCTAGAGCCCCTTTGCCAATGTTGATCATCAATTCTGCCTTGAAGTCTGAGGGAAGGCAGCAGCAGTGAGGTGCTAGTAAATAAATCTATCAGTCCTTTTGTCCTCCGTATATCACTTCCTAATTTATTCTGCTGTTTTCCATCACCGTTATCCAGTGTCAAGAGAGAAAAAGACCTCTCTGTGATCCTCGTGTTATGTGAGAAATGTAGACAGTGGATGTTCTGGCATGCTGTGTTAAGATCCCAAGGATTAGCCCGGCTTTGTACCCTGCCGGCACCAGGCACTAGGTGGCTGTCGTGGGAGTACAGACACAGAGCGGAAGGTGCTGCTTTCCTGAGCCAAGGAAACAATGCTAGCAGATGCACGGCCACAGTGGTGTGGAGTGTACCGGGGTGTGGCTCTGAGCTCTGGAAAGACTACATTGAGGGAACCTCTCTGCAATTTAAGTCTCTCCTGGGAGCTTTTCAGATGGGGATGGGCAGTCCTCTTGGTGACTGCTGTCAGAGTTCACTGAGCGTTGGGTACTAGATGAGACTGACATGCACCATTGCTTTTCATTAGTGCTGTCAGGTCTACTTCTACCTAATGCAGACTAATTTCAGGTTTCTGAGGTTTAACAGAATTTCGGCTCTAGAGGCTAGAAAGGCATTTTTGTCAAATCAGAAGGTTTTTTACAAATAGTATGATGATGTATCTGTTTCTTCATGGCCTATTTCCACCCAAAGAAAGAGTGGAAAGGAGAGGCAGTAAAAGTATTATTTGTGTATCTCTGTAAGAGGAGTTTTGGTCTTTGCTACAAGAATTTTGATGTCCATATTGAGCTTCTCTCTGCTCATGTTTTGCCTTGTGATTCATTCCTTCCTCAATTTCCAAACTGGTTTGTTAGATCATGTTTGCCTTCTAGAGATTCTTTATTCTAGCTCCTATTCCTATGAAGGAAGTTAGGTTTCAGTGGGGTGTTTCAGGTTCTCTGGTTTTACAGGCTAATGAGATGTTCTTTACATTTCTCCTAGGCACTACTGCAAGGATGGGGAGAGGTGGCAGGTTGTTTTTTTGGGTATAGGTGTTTTGGTTTTGTTTTGTGGTGTTCTGGGATTTTTTAACCTCATCCACCTTTGTGAGAGCATCTCTTGGAGAGATGTGGCAGCAGGAGGGAAATAAAAGGGAGTTCTTCTGGGTCCCCTGACAAAACAGTAAAACCTCATGTGGCTGGGTGTTTCATAGTGTTTGAAACCTGGCTATATAGGCCCGGTCAAGATCTCAAAATGCCTTAATTATGAAAGGACTTGGCAATAATGATGTAATATTTGACAAGACAGGCTGATGAACTATCGTGAAGGCTGCCGTAGTGTGCTGTAACAAGCCTTCTGGTTTACTGCTTGGTGTGGTTTCCAAGCATAATCATCTTGCAGCCCAGAAAGAAGGTGATGTCTTTGATAGTAGTATTAGATTAGTAAAGAGTCTGGAACTGAATGCTGTTGGAAAGATATATGAACACACATTGCTAGTGCCAAAGCTGCCAGTGCTCTTCAGACTAGAAGGAATAGACGAGGTAATGACATGCATGCCCTGCGGTGTTCAGAGGCTGCCCTGGGAACCAAACAAAAAAACCCCTAATTTACTGTCTTTGTACTTAATTTGAATGGGTTTGTGTGGACTGAAGATGTATTGTAGTACTTCAGAGTTGGTGGTACATCACTGTGCTGGGAAATAAATGTTTTCATACATAATTTGAAAGCATTCAGCGTTATTGTCACACAGTGTGTTGTGGAGGTTGGCTTGATAGGTCTGTCTGGATGCTGGGCTGGAGCTCCTTTTGCTCCACATACAATGAGCTGCTTCGTTGCCGCTGCTGGGCTGGCCTCTGTGTGATGTTGGAGATACCCGGATACAGCAGCAACATGCTATTTTTAGTTCTAGCTGGCTGGTAAATAAGCACTAGTGAATTTAAAACGTTACGTATTTTGAGCAAGTAATACATGCTATTAAAATATAACTATTAATTTTTCAGTAAAGAGAGGACAGGTAAGGCACCACTGGGATGAGACCTGGCAGTGTGATTATGTTTGACTTGGCTTATACTTGCTTCAGAGCAAGTTGGGTTAATTGTTTCAGGAACTGGAAAAACTGTCAAAGGGATAGATGCTTCAGAACATTAGCTGTGGCTTGGTGAAATGGTAGAAGTGCAGAAGCCATGGAAAAGTACCTAATTTTGTTGTCTCTAGAAAGATACAAAGTCTGTGAAGAGCAGCTCATCAAGCAACCCTAAAGGAGCTGTCACTGTATTTTCATCTGTATTTGCTGCGAGATACTTGGGTAGTCCCCGCTCCTGTGGCTGCTTAGTAAGGCTGCCTGTGGCAGCCACTGACCTCAGGCAAAGTAGCAAAATGTTTCTTTTTGCACAGGAAGGTGGCCAGTGCATGTGTGTATAGTGATGGTCATACCTTGAAAATAACACATTTTTTAATCGTAAAACAGCTACTCCTCCATTTTCTATTTCTAAATTTAATTTTATTTTTGCTAGTGGCAGTGAACTTCACCAATACTGAGAAGAGACATTTTCTATGAGGGCTAATTAAAAATGGAAACAACATCTATGCTATGGGAATTCCTACAGCACTGCTTATTTGCCTTAGTGTTTGGGTGCTTTCAAAACCCAGCTGGCAGAGAGCTGTTTTAATATGAATTAATGCCTGATTCCTTGCTCCTCTGCTGATAAATGGAAGCATCTGCAGTGTTGAGCTGCCAAGCTAAACAGAATTTCTCTTAAGCAGCTCTCAAATACTGAATTGTGCCTAGAGAATAGCCGTGTTTGTGGATTTGTTAAGACTTTTAATGTTGACATAATGTTTGATTGAAATAAACCATTTTAAAAAATGCTTTCCAAAAATCCTTTCAGAGTGCAGAGCTGAAATATGCCTCCAGGAATATTCAAATAATGTCCCTTACAGTCTCCAAAGAAAAATTAAATGGACTGTGACATTGCTGGATTATATATGTGGCTGGTGAGACCACCCACTTCCTCCTCCTCCCTCCTCATCCTCCTTCTCCTCCCATTTCTCCTTTTCTAGCTGCCAGCCCAGAGTCCCATAGCAGATTGAGCATCAACACTGTGATGCAGTTCAGAGGCTGTTGGTTTTCCAAGTCACTAAGTCGGTTTTATTCTGAAGACAAGCTTTGTTTTCACAACATCTGGTGAGGAGAAGCTGCCAGCAGCATTTATGCTGTGGATTTCTGCTTTTACTGATGTTTTGCTCATCTGTGCGTAAGGAATGGAGACTTGACTATTTCTTCAAGCCTGTTTTCTTTAGCAAGAATGGCTCACTTCTGCCAGTAGTGATTTAAAAGCAGAGTATGTGACAGTACATGGAGGCTATTTCTTGCTTGTTTATCCTCCAGTTGCACTGAAGACATGTTATGGTCCCCGAAATTTTCCTTATCCAACATGCGCATAAGGCTGACAGCAAAGGGGTTGCTCCGAAACATTCGTCTACCTTCTGGCTACAGGAAAAGCACTGTTATATTTCATACAGGTTTGTGTACTTTCAATATGATGAATAGAGGATGCATTGAGGGAATATCTTGTTTACTTCAACAGCAGCTTATTTTTAGCAAATAAGAACTGTACTGGGCGTGAAAGTTTTTGAATTTCATATAGAAGTCTGACTTTTGAGCAAAGTGGTTGCATATTCAAAGTCTGTGTGTGTGTGCACCCGTGCTGAGCTGCTTGTTTGGAAAATGGTTATTCTGTTTATGAAATGCAAATTGGAATTTGTTTTTTCCTTGCACTGTTTCAAAAATAGTATCAGGAAGTCTGTGCTATTAAATATTTATCTAATCATTTTAATGGTTATCTGCTGGGAGCAGTGTCTTTTCTATATCTTGATTGGATGCAAGAGGGAAACAGGGAGGGAAGCAGAATGAATACAGGCTGTCACGATGTGGCTTTCTGTCTGTGGGAAATATTTGAATACTTCTCTGTAGACATCTGTCATCATACATGTCATGGAACAAGCAAACTTTTGTGCCCATTTGTGTCCACGCAAACCTAAAAGGTACAAAGCTTTGAGACGTACAATGCAAGTGTGTGGGTGTTTAATTCACACACATGCATGTACAAAACACAACAAACAAACAGAAAAAATTCTCTAAATTCTCAGCTGCATCTGACCTGATTTTAATCTTCAGTGGCAGGCAAAGCAAATAAAGTGAGATTATGGAAGCTGAGCTTTGTTCCAGGAAATACGTGTGTCATTTTTGGTGGAGGGTGGCAGTTGTTTGTTTGTTCGTTTGAGCTGAGATATATGACATCTAGAGAAACTGATGGCAGCTTGCATGTTACATAAGTATTTTTGTCCACTGCACTATTTGTAATTTTCTTGCATTTTACTTAGAGGGGAGCAAGCAGCTACATAAAGTAGTTTTGCAGAAGCTCTTCCTCTTAAAGATTTCCTTTCTCACTTGAATACCACTCCCTCTGCCCTTATTTTTTTGGAGTTCCGTGCCACCAGTCAACTTTCCTTACTGTCCCGGCTTTTCACATAGCAGCTTAAACCGTTTGCCTTGTCATTACTTACCCTTGCCAAAGTAAATCCAGCTTCTGAGTTCCTCCTGGATGATAAATTCATTTATGAACATAATAGAGGCCAACTATCCGAACATAATAGAGGCCAACTATCCAAACATAATACAAGCTATGTTTGCAGGTTCCTTGCATGGCTTTAAACTAGGATTTAAATACCTTGATGCTAAAAAATTCTAATGTAAAGGATATCTTTGTACACATACTTATGTTGCTAACAGTGTGAAATATCTCCAAAACACATATTCCAGGGTTAAAGATCCTAAGATAGTAGGCAAAGGGGAGATAATGTTCAGTCTTCCAAATGTTCATTAACTGCTACTGAACTTGGTGTAATTATGAAAAATAAAAATAGGTATCAATGCACGTATCAAGGAAATTTTACTATTTTAAGAACTAATTTGTTGTTTATTTCATTTGAGTGGATGTGAAAGCAAAACCTGTCTGCAGGATGCCTGTGAAACATAACATGTAAAACAGGTTGCTAGCCCTGTGTTCTAGTTAAGCAGCACTTCATTAAATGAGAAGTGTTGAATAGACATTCTGTGTGTTTTCTGTATGTGCAGTATGTACAGGCTAATGGTGTGGCATTGAAAGGTTAGAGGTGTTTGCCTGCTTTCCCCATTCTCCTTTTTTTGTCCCTGTGTCTTGTACGAAGTCACCGTGTTAGCAAAAAATCTGACATATAGAGCTTTGGTTAGCTAGAGCTGAATATACCGAAAAAGTAGGGCATCTGAAAACCAGGTCATGTTCTGTAATGGAGAATGCAAGTATGTATAGATAATACTATGATTTTCAAAACAGCGGAATGCATTGAAGCTTGTTAGTGATTATTTCAGCTTCATAAAACTCAGCAGTAGCAAGCACATTGGGCAATGACAGTGTATATCATAAGCATAAAAGGTTAACTTTTTTGGTTAAATGCCAGGAGGAGCCATTTTTGGTTTTGCAGCACCCGTATGAGTATCTTTTCTTGTAGTGGTTTAATTGGATTAAAATGACATGTGGCTTCTTTCCAAGGTCACATAAGAATTGTGCACAATAAGCACTAGGGACTGTGTCAATAAATAAGGGAAGGAGTAATTGCAAAAAGGAACTTTAGGGTCCGTGTAGGAACATGAGTATGTGTGTTATGTAACCAACATGGAGTTACGGTTTTGATGTAGATTACACTTTCAATAAGCATTGCCATGGATTTCATTCTTTGCTCCCTTTGATCATAGCATAGATCGTCTTGTATGACTGTAGAGCATCCTTGGGATACTTAAGGGAATGTAGAGTTTGAGAGTAATCTTGAGCACAGGTCAAGTTGGATTCTTCTGTTGCCGCGTCCCAGCTGACGGTGCAGTGAAAACAGTGAAGTTAGAATGTGAGCACTGTTGGGAGGAAGAGGATGGAACTTGCTTTTGGGTTTTCATTCTGACTTGAGGATATTTTGCAGAAGCTTGATGCAGTTTCTTCACACTATGGAGCATGGCTGAACATACAGTTGTTCACACTGGTGTTAAGTTAGTGTAGGTTAGTCTTTGCACTTAAATGGATCCTCGGGCTGGATGTGTTCGCACTACTTACATCTTCTCCATGTGGAGGTGTCAGAGTAACTAGAGTAATTCAGATATGTTGCAGTGTAAGCAGTCTGTTCAAGGCAAGACAAATAAAATTAGATTATTTTTTTTTCCTAGGAATGGAATAAATCCAGATGAAATTTTCTGTAAAATTTAAAGTGTTTTGTAAGGTCTTTCAGTTTGTTGCCTTATGTCTAACTTCCATGACTACAGTGCTTCAAGGTCATGATACCCATAAATTTTTTTCTGTCTTGAAATGCAGGCAGACATCAAAGTGTCATTTTTCTCAGCAACTGGAAGTACAGTACACTTGCATTGTTAGTTGTATATAATGAGTGCCATCTTCAGCAAAACAAAATCCTGAAGCCTTCAGGAAATACTTTATTGGCCCATTCTTAGACTTGTAAAACTTATTTGTAGCAAGTAACTGCAAAAATCCAAACACTTCAGAATGGCATAAATATGGCAGATATGAGTTTCGTGGGAACCAGTCTTCCAGTGATGAAATACTATATTTGCTTCCTCTATTGAACCATTTAGGATTTTTACCAGAGAGTGACTAAAGTGCTCTTATGTTCTTCATGCATCAATGGTGTGACAGAGCAAATTATCATCTCTGTGTAACTCTGTATAAACTGCAAGAGAAACACATTCTTTTATGAATTATTCAAAGTAATTTTGAGTTGCTTATTTCTTATTTTGCATAAAGATAAAATTCCATACAAAAAACTAGTTTTGCAGATGGAGGTCAATGCTCTTTTCTTGTGTCTTTTGTTCAGAGTTTTTCAAGGATTGTATACTGTTTTGTCTCAGAATGTTTTCTGCTGCTTTTTCTCTATCTTTCCTCCCCTTAAGCAAACTTATCTCACTGGTGACGTCCACTGGTGACTAAACATGTCATTTCAGCAATACCAGTTCTAAAAATTTCTTTGCTAATAACAAGCATCACAGATACGTTTATTTGATCAGTTGGCATCCTTTTTCAATACAATTTCTTCACTATGTCCTTCTTCAGAGCACACTGGAACTATAAAATTGGTTATGTGCATTGCAAAGCAGTGCTCTTAAAGAAGGATTCTGAAAGCCCTAAGTGTCAGAAGTTGCTGTTCATGTGGCTTTTCCCCTCTGTCCCCAAAGAATAACTGAAGAACTGGTTTATGTCTAACACTACAGTTTAATATAGAATCACAGAAAGATACCCAACACACTCAACCCTAGTAAGTATTCTAATCTAAAAGTCTACTAATAGAGAAATTTTATACAGGATGAGTACATTAAATATTTGTGTCACCACCAAGGAAAAAAATAGTTCAGAAATAAAGCCAGCTTATCTGTTCTGAGCAAAAGAAGTTGAATAGCTGGAAACCATTCGTCATGGGGGATTTTGAATTTAATCATGTTGCTGTTTAAGTCAATGAGATTCTGCTCCTGACTTAATCTCTTCAAGGCTGGGTACTAAATGACCTGCCTGATGTGCCTGATTTCAGTCTTAATAGGTCATACCTTCAGTGGGCATGTAGGT
>JAOXXN010000471.1:41686546-41709151 GCA_026770055.1 Myrmophylax atrothorax
AGAATTTGGCTGCATTGCAACAAACCTGATTACTGATGCCCAGGCATAGTTTGATTGATGCACAGATGAAATTACTGTTGGGAGTGGCTTTTGGGGTGACGTTCCACGTACAATGATGTCAGCAAAAGATTTTAAAAAATTCAGGTGTGGCATAATCTGCCAATTAAACTGATTAGTGCTCTGCCTGAGTCTTGAGAAGGAGCTCTGACTACAGCCGTGCTTGCAGAAGGCTTTTATTTAGTGCCTTTGGCTCACTTGTACGAGACTTTTTACCTTGTACCTTCACGCTGTGGATTGAGGTAGGATACCATACCGAGGACTACGTTCTAGCTCAGCTCTCTTGTTGTCAGGGGAAATCTGTTACCAGCTCACAAATGTCCCTGACCACTTGAAAACTGTGACACTGGAAGACGTCCTGCGACTCCCGTGGGATCAGAATGGAATGCATTGCTGCTCTGTTGGCAGAAGTGAAAGCTAGCCAGGAGGCAATGCAGGCTGGGCAGAAGGAATTAAAGCACAATATGGAAACATCTCAGAAGGATATCAGATCGGTGTTAGCATTGCAAAGGAGCCAGCAGCAGGTGAAAGAAGATCTCACAGCAGAGATGAAGTCTAGTCACTTGGATATAAGAACTGTACTTGAGGAAATCCAGCGAGTAAGAGAAGAAATGGAAGCTCGATTAAATACTCAGGCTGATCTGGTCTTACTGATCAAAGAAGTGAGCACCAATTTAACATGTGTAGACAAGGCTTTCCGGAAAATGGAGGAGAGGCAGAAAGTTTTTACCAGCCTGCATCTTCCCACAAGAGAAAATGTTGAGCAAGGATTTTTCTTTGAAAAATGTTTACACCAGATGCACATTGGTTTTGAAAAACCTGTGGAAGCTAACAGTTTGGATGAGGAATGTGAAAAGAAGGTGCTTGTGGGTAAGACAATTATGACTGCAAGTGTGGGGAGAGAAGTGAGGTTATTTCCACTTGTGTGCTTGTCCAGAACTTTGTTTAGGGTATTTGGAATGCTTATAGGAAATGTAATTTTTTTTTAAAAAATGGAATCTCTTTTAAACTAAAGTTTTAAAACTTTTAGTTAGTGTAGGCATCACTACACAGACCTTCCTAGTACATGATAAGCAAAAGGCTTTGATTTGGTTCTGCAAACCAAAAAGGTGGGTGATAGATTTTTCATCTGGTAATCCAGCAACAGTGCACAAGTTAGGGAGGCTCAGGAAACCAGTGGTACCTGAGGCAGCCAGCCTTACAAATACCATTTCAATTGCAGGACAGAACACTCAGCACTTAAATGTAACTTTATAGAACACACCCTGTGTACTGACAGTTGTGTACTTCTTACTTTTCTATGGCTATTAACCACAGAAGCTGTGTATGGGAAACAGTTTGCTTAATGGAAAAGCTTGGAATGGGTTTATTGCTTTCCCCAATGAACGAGAGTTGGATGCTGTGCCATCCTTATAGTGACTGTAGAGGGAGTGAGAGGGTTTGTGGACTTTTTCCAAAGTCCAGATCAAATCCTCTGTGAATGATTCAGTGATCAAAAGGCTTAGTCTTTGTAAAACCACTGCTAATTTTTTTTTCTTTCCTGGGATGAAGAAGGGTAGGACCTTGGATGGTGATTCTGTCCAGTTACTTTGCTACATGCCGTACTTGCAGATCTAATTCTAGTCTTCAGAAATTGAGCTTTTCAGCTAGATTGGGTACAGTGGTTTTGAGCCTGTTGGTGAGGAGGGTGGAAATTGTTTTGGTTTACAAGTGTGACTGTATAAAGGTGGCAGGTAAACAGAGCAAAGAAAGAAGGACTGGGGCTGGTAACCAATACTGTCTTAAATTTAGACTATTGTTGATGTGATGGTATCAATAATCAGACTCTTTTTGTTTTGGTGAAAGCATGGCTTTTGTTTTGACACCACCGCATGCCTTCTATACACATCTGGAAACGATCTGTCATTGCCCAGAGGTATGTAGGCCATAAATAAGCACTGGAGTGTCGGTGGTGTTAATCTGTAAAGGCAGTTCATGCTACAGAGGGTTCATGCTTTTTAGCATTTGAAGCGGCTCTACATAGCACATGTCTTTGATAAAATTGCCAACAGGAATGTCACTGAATTTCCCTTCATGCACGCTTTTTGTTCTGATTTTTTTTAGTATACTATCAAGGCTTGGCTTGCTTGGATGCTCGAATGAGCTTCTAGGAAAATACTTGGTGGTCTGGGCAGCATGATAAAAGCAGTGGTATGAGACTGACTGAGTGATAAGGGCTGGCTGGACTGTGGAAACCGGGGCTATCTGGAGTCTTTTGTTATTTGGGGTTAGTTGTTGTATCACTGAATTTAAATGAAGTAGCTTGATTAGGTAACAGTGTGTGATGCAATTTTTTCCCTGAGTGAAAATTGTCTGCAAACATTTGTTCAAGTTTAATGCAGCTCTGTCGGGGACCTAAAAATGTATGTAAAACTCATTTCAAATATTTAATTAAATTACTACATTAGCATCTGTGTCAGTGAATTTACCCAGTTATCTTAAATCAAGAAGAATGCTCTAGTTCTCTTATCATAAGTGGAGCATTCAGGAGGGGAGGTGGAATATTTGAGAGAGTAGGAGTATGTAAGCCAGTAGAGAAGGGAAGAGCTGACTATACATGTTTATTCTCTAGTCCCACCCCCCTCCCCCTCCTTGATTGTTGTCTCTTGTGATTTTTCAATGAGCTTCAGAAGGTAACCAGTATTTTACTAGACACAGTGTGTCCATAAGATGGTTGGAAATTTGACATGATTGCAGTCAAATGTGAATTGTCATTGATGTAAAGATGTCTGCTCAAAGGACATTGTTATGCGTGAACAGTGAGAAAAGAAGGTGGTCATGTTAGCGAAAGTGGTTGTAAAAATAAGCTAACTAGAACTGGTAGCCAAGCTTGATCATTTATATTTTGATTTGGGGTTTCATGCTGATAAACCTTTCAACAGCTCTACTATTAAGTTGCAAGATGGTATGTTTCTTATTGAAAACATATCCTTAAAAAGTCCACATCTCTGAGCAGAACTGTAGGGAAATCTCAAAGAATACAAGGGCATCTGAACATGATAAAGCAATATGCTGACAATTCTCTAACTAGCAGAAAATCTTGTCCATAGAGGATTTATTTGGAAAATTAATAGACACAGGAGGCATTTTATACCCATCTCAGTAAGAAAGACAAAGAGGACATCAGTATTTTGAACAGGAAACTTGTTTTCAAACCTTTGTTTGAAACCTTTGTGCTGTGGAAGATGGATGTATTAATGCAATAGTTGATGTGCCAGATAGACTAACCTTAACTGAAAATCAAAGCTTTTGTTATTAATACTCTTTCCAGTTGTGAGATTGAACCTTAGACTGCTGAGACTATTGTAGACTCACTTGACAACCTTCCAACCTGGTGCTTGGGCTGTAGAAAGGACTGCTTGTAGTTGGTTCGTTTGTCCCCTGTGTTTCTGCATGTTCCTATTTGTTTCTCCAGATCTCACCGCTCAGGTTTTTTCACTTTATCATGAAGAAATCTCGTTGAATTGAAACTGCACAAAGTAATCTGCTTAGATGTCTTCATTAAATTGCCAAGGGATACTTATCTATTGCATCACCCTTTGATTTCAAGAGTGTTTGTTCATTCCCTTTGTGATCAAACGGGGAAGACTGGCCCTATCTGCACAGCAGTGTTGTACTCCCTTGCCAGTCTGAAGGCAGTAGAGAAACCTGTAACCTACACAGTGTTTACGAGTCAAGTGCTGGATTATGTAACGTGGCTTCCTCTGACATGAGATGATTGTGTACTGTGAAGGGATTGAGGTTGCCACATAACTAGGAATATTGTCAACAGTGTAGGTTCTGGACTGTGAATATATATTGAAATATGTTACATTTTAGAGTTTTTTTAAAGTCTTGTGACTGAAATTGCTGGCACTAAGAAATGCTGCAAGATCTCTGCTTAATACAGCGCAGACCTGAACTGCAGAGAGAGGAGTTTTTGCAACTAGAATTTTAAAAGGAAGAAAACTAACCAAGTAGATGGAGGGAAAATGGTTTGGTATTTAGAAGTAGTTTAAAGTGCAGGAAATATGAAACCCATGTTGCAAACCAAAGTGGACAAAATAGTTAGAAATAGGTTACTGGATAGGTAGGACGACAGATAGCTTGCATTTTCTAAAAATATTTGTTCAAAGTGCAGTGACAAAAGTATGCTCAAAAGGATGCCACAGAGTGCATGAAGGTGAGGATGAAAACAAAACAGTATATCTAAGGTTATGGTGCTAGAAATTAACCTGGCAGATGATAGTGCCTGCTCTGCAGTTCTAGTGAAATAACTCAGAATTTCTCCTAGTTAGTATTTCAGGAAGTGTTTGCATGAATTTTTAACTACTTTCTTTTGCACCTGTCCTTTGGTGAGATTTCAACATAAAATGCATATTAATCAGTTGTTGTTGTTGTTCTAGTTGACAGGGGTAAGCAGCGGAGTCCCAAGAGCTCGTGCATACAGACTCAAGCCTCCACAGATGCATGTTCACCTGGCACGAAAGCAGCAGAGTTGACACAGTACAAAACAAAATGTGAGACCCAAAGTGGAATCATCCTGCAGCTGAAAAAATTCCTGACAGCCAGTAACCAGAAGTTTGAAGCATTAACCATTGTCATCCAGCACCTGCAGTCTGAGGTAAAAACTCACAGCCCATCAATTTTAACTTCAGTTTTTTGAACCTTCTCAACAAGGACTTCAGAAAACACTAATATACCAATACCTAAAATCTGTGCTCCCATTCCAGTGGTTTCTGTTTTCCTCTGAAGGTGATGCTCTTGGCATCAGTTGGATAGAAGATGAAAACCATGCCACTAGGCTTTATGGCCTCTTTGCAGCTTCACCTGCTTTTTATAAGAGAAGTTTTTAAATGTTTGTGATCAAAGACTCCTTCAGGTTTGAGTGTGTACTTCAAGTTCTGCCCTTGTAGGAAAGATTAGTTTCAACAGATAAGCTGTATGACCTTGCTTTCTCACCTGACACTGGATGGAAGAATATGTAAGGAGTAGTACATTTTTGAGCTACTCAGAATAAAGTCTGAGTTGCTATGGTACTATTTATTGAATCCTGCATTGTTGGTGGTGTCTTAAAATCATCAGTACTTCATTTAAAAAATACAGATATGCACCTGGAATTAGAGTGGAATAATCTGATGTGGTTTATTTGTTCTAGTCTGTTTGAAATACATAATAACCTAATCAGTTTGATACTACAGTAGAAACAGTCTGCTTTTGAAAACTTTGGAGAAAAGAACAATCTGAAGTTAAGGAAATTACAACATGAATTTACACTGCACAACTGATGCAGGCTTTAATAACAGTTTCTCTTGTATTTACAACTAATGCTCTAAGATTGGTATCAATTTCATTTCAACTGTTCCAATATGTGGTGATTTTACAGTCTGGTATACAATAAAGTACTGAGTTGTCTTAGTATAGTGCCAGAAACGTAACATTCTCTTCTTGTGGGATGATATCTGCTCACTTTCGTTTAATCTAAAAGTACTGCATTTAACTCCAAGTTTGGCTCAGGGCTAAGAGCAGTGGCTCTTAGCCAGTTTTCTCGCGTTGGTTTGGTTGGTTTTTTTAAACTCTTAGTTGGCACACCTTTCTCTGCTAAGGAACTAGTTTAAGATCTTCAAAGCAATTTGATATATGACTTTTGAATGCCTGTCATCCAACAATATTGTGAAATTTATGTGTGAAATTGTCACTGCTTAACTGTGCAGTCTTCTAATTACTGCATAAGCACACTGATTTTTGGTAACTTTATAATTAAATGTCTTGGCCTTAGTTTCTTCTCTCAAATATTTTGTATTGCAACATTTTAAAGTTCACAAATACTTTATACATGTCATGTTTAGTGAGAAGAAGCCTGTCATACAAATTTGCTTCTTCTAGGCTATTTTACAAGTTGCTTAGCCTAAATGTGATTTTTTTTTTGGTATGAATTAATGGGATTTTTAGTTAAAGAAAAGGTGGTGTTGAAGATAGAGGGAAGAGAGAACTGCATGGAGGAGACTAGTAATTTTATTCCTTATTCCTCTTTGTTAGTGTTTTGCAGATGGAAAGAAAATTATTATTTCTGTCAAATTGTATAAAACTAGTTACCTTGGACAGTTAAGTCTGAGCACATGAAACTGAGGTACATGTGACATACTGATGTATTTTCATGTCAGTTATAGGTATCAAGGTTACTCTCTCCTTTTCCTGGGATTAGACAATACTTGCTGAAGAGTCACTTTTTTATTCTTGTGTACATACCATACCATAGGGATGAGAAGGACTCTCCTGCTGTGGTGGTATAAGGAATACTCAGAATCTGTTAGTTAGCTGGGGGCAACATCCTGAAGGATTTCTAAATTTTAGGGAACACTGTGAAGAGTTGGTTTGGGTTTGTTTGTTGGTTTGGCGTTTTTTTCCTTTAGGGTGAAGTATGGTGTCTGGTATAGCTCACTTAATCTCAGCTGCCCATAGGATTATTTTTCTGAATTATCTCTTGGAGATCCCTTTGATGTAGTTTTCAAACTCTTTGGATAAACTCAGGGAGAAACCAGAAGTTAGGTTTTCTCATGAGGCAGGATCTCATAGATTAACTGCTGCAGAGCCAACCTAAAGTAGCTTCAGCTTTTCTGGTTCAAAAAAAAAAATATCATGCTTCGCTGATTTCATGAGGAACAAAGCTGTGCTTCCACTCTGCTCACTGTAAGTGACACAATGCAATGTAAGCCTAAGAAACAGCTTGCTGGAACCAGAGGAAAGACCTGCCCTTGAATTCTCTGGTGCTGGTCTGTCCCTACAGAAGGCCGATTCAGTTTGCAGAAAGATAAACCACCCAAAGAGAGCATTTCTTTGCCAGGTTGTGATGTGGACTGTAGTAATGTGCGGTCAGAGCTGGTGTGAGGGTGAGATGGGGTCAGGGACTGGCCTGGCCAAATGGAGAAAAGAGCTGGAGTGAGCAGAGTGATCACTTTAAGGCTGGGCAGCCCTGCCCAAGCATCTTGGCAAAATCTGCCCTGGCCTCTCCCACTTTCCCTCCAAAGCTGAAGTTCCCAAGAGGTAATTGGGCTGTTAGATTTGTTTGGTTTACTTTTGTGTTTGAGGGGTTTTTCCCAAGAGTTCCTAATGTATTTCTGCAAAAAAGTTTGAAATTGCTTCTTCTGAGCTCATCTGAAGTGGAATATAGCTGTGAATGAAATCAGGACTTGCTGGCAATGACTTCTGTCAAAAGTGCAGTCAGCCTGTCTGGAGGGAAGGTGAGAGGCTGCAGTCAAAGCGTTAAATGGGATTGAGCAATGCTGCTGTGCTGTTTCTAGCTGAGCAGGAATCCCTCCAAAACGCTGCCTGAGCTCAAACCTGTTTGTTGCAAGGGTTACCTTGGAGCTGTCAATAGTAACACCTGCCTCTAATAAAACTTTCACACTTGAGCTGCCAAGCGTCTCTTTGGGGAGGGGCTGGGTGTCTCTGCTTAGCTCGCTTCATCAAGGCTCTTCTGAAAAAAATTGTAGAAAGCTGATTTCTACCTCAGAGGAGCTATTGTTGCACTCTGTTAATGCTAGATGGAAATTCTCTTGGCGTGCAAAATAGTTGATGGTCGTGAACGATGTGGCTGATGAGAACACAGAGTTTTTCCATTGTTGGACAGCTCTGTGTGTGCTGGCAGTGACAGAAACACGTGTCAAACTGCAGGCTAATCACAAAAGCAAGTTTAGTCTTTCTAGACTACTGTGCTTCCCCTGATCCCCTGGTAATTCCTGTGACTTCATGACTATTTTCCTGTTATTTAAATTCAAACAAGAAAGGAAAAGTGGCAATACAGAGGAAATGGTGAAATTGGCCGTTTACAATAAGCTCATGAAGTGCCAAGAAAACTGTTTTCTGGTAACCTTTAACTGCGCTGAGCTCTGAAATTAGCACTGCTGCATTTGAGTTGATCTTTTAATTTCCACTACTATTAATTTTCCTTATTAATTTTGAATTTATTTCTTGTCCCTTCAGTAACAGGTCTGTTCACCAAGGCTTTAAATACATGGTTAGCATGTCTGTGGTAAGTCAGGCTGGGGATGCCTGCAGCCCTGCCCTCTCTTCCCTTGCCCCCATGTATGCACAGGTTTCTTTGGGAAGCCAGTTCAGACATCTAGTTCAGAAAGAGGGAAGAGGAATTAGTACGGGTCTAGTTCTATAGGTGTGTCCATGCCCAAAGTGTTATGGGTATGTCCCATATGTGGTTCACTGTGGCAAGGACTGAGAGTGAAGAACCACCAATGCTGGGGTGGGGTGGGAACACATGCGCGAGAGATCTGCAGCTGTGGCTGGGAGCCAAATACTCCCTTTGGAAGTAAAACAAACAGTAAAAGTACATCAGCAGCTAATATGGCTGGGGCTGTGGCAGCTCCTGCCTGAAGCTTTACTTCTTGCCTCCTGGGTTGTGCTCAGCCCCTTCCCCTCCTCAGGGCTGCCTCCACAAGGCTGTGTGAACCCTGCAGCTGGGCTGTTTGAACCTCCAAACTCACTTTCGTGTCTAAACTTATATCTTTGGGGGTGGAGGATGTTTGTTGTAGCAACAGGTATTAGCATGGTTTTAAATTGGTCTGTTTAAGGGAGATTCAGCTTTCAAGTGAAAAGGGAATGTATAGTTAGAATTACTTGAATGGCTTTGTAACTGTTCAAAGTGTGAATTGACAGATAATACCTTTCCATCCTCTCACTTTAGTGTGTAAACTCCCACACTCAGAACTCCTCAAGCTGTTTAAAAATTTAGATGGTAGAATGTTTAATTATTATAAACACCCATTTTTATTCTTCTAATTTAATAAATGCCTCTAATTAAGTGTTTCAAGAACTCTTAACAGGTTTGGCTACAGAAATGAGCTTCAGATTTGTGTCTGTGCCACAGGGTAGTACAGAGATTGACAGAAATTAAGCTTCACTGTGGGGCTTCTCTTGGTGTGATTATGGGAAGACTGGTATTTACAGCTGAAACTTTTCTTGGGAATGTCTGTGGTGCCATCTTCGAGAAGTTTCCTTCATAGAGGAAAAGGCCATTTGAGAGGCTGTAGAGCCTTGACAACAATATGTGGATAACACTAATTGTGGATGTGAGACAGGAAACAACTTGAGGAATTGTGCTAGGAATGGTGTGGCTGAAACAGGCTTCAGTATTTCTAGGAGGAAATGGAAAATAACCATTAGTATATGACCTGCTATAACTGGCATTTCCTGACATGTGCATGACTATAAGAGTTGAGATACTAGTTTTCTTGGGAACTTCTTAGCACTTTAAAGAGTAATTATTTCCATTTTGGAATACATGAACACATGTATTACAAATATTTGTTCTGGTCTTTGTGACTGTTCAGCAAAAAATATCTATATGCATCAAATGAGAAATGCATATCTGACTTAAGGAGCAGAAGTACACATTGCATCACTAAACCCCAAACCACATAGAGTAAAAGGAAGAGTTTTGGAACAGTCATAATCTTTTGACCTACAAGTCCAAAATACATTGGCAGACCTGTTGTTTAGATTAGCTGTCTTTGAGTTTAATTTTTACTTTTGATTTTTCTAGAACCTAACATGAACCTTAGCCAGTTTTCATTAGAATTTTCATCCCAAGTGTATTTCTGCTTTTTAAATCTGACTTCCTAAAATATGGGCATAACTTTTTGCAAGGGAGAATAAGGCTATTTAATTTAGATAATTTTTGTGTATCTTTAGAGCAAAAAAAAGTCACTTAGAAGTCAAAATATAATATCTTGAATTTGAGAAATGCAAGTATTTTCTGTTCAGTCATGGAGAGAATTTGTGTAATAACACAGTGGTTTCCCCCTGTAGAGCAAACTGGTAGCCTGCATCTGACAGGTAGCTGTTGGAAAGCAAGGAAGCTTCAGATAATTCTCAAGGCTCCTATAACATGTGGCATGGATGAAGAAGAATATTTCTGGCAACAGATTGAAGATTTGTCTGCTCTAACATCCAGAAAAACATTTTAATCCATTAATTACTGTGAAACTAGGCTCTGATGGAAATAAATTTGAGAGGATGCGTCAGTTAAGCTATTTATTTGGTACACCTGGGTATTCAGAATGGCCTACAACTGGAGAGAACTGGGAGTCCTGTCCTATAGCTACTCCTAGCAAAAGGTGGTTTGGGAAAAGACAGCTTTGACTGAAACAAACTTGGTGTTTCAGGCCACCAGTGTTGCTTTCCACAAAGCAGCTGCTTTTCATGACTACCTTGTTATTTCTTGTAATTATCTCTTTTTCCAAGAAGATGAAGAATTAATGACAGTAGCAAACTAGAGGTACTATTACAAAATGTAAGAGAGCAGTTAGTGGAAGAAAGAAAATAAGATCTTTCCATCTTGTTTCCCTCTTTTGATCTGTTCTACCTTTTTGAGTGAAATTCAAAACAGCGTTAAAAATGGAATGATGTGAAGAAACGAGTGTAATGTTATGCTCAAGCATTGGTTCTCATAACATTTCTAATAACTTTATAATGGTAATTACAGTTTTATAGATGTGAGAACTTATGCTGTGACAGGATAACTTCTCAAAACTGCATGGTATCTGGTGGAGACTGTGTCATACTCAGATGAGTTGGACTGAGACAGAAACCTTTAGAAAATACTGAGAAATAAGCAGTTGCTTGGGTAAGTTAAACTTAATTTTTATGAGATTGGAAGTTTTAAGGGAAGGAAGGAGTCCTTCTATGTGACAAACAAGAACTAATATTGAGTTCAGAAACCTTGTAAAGTAGAAAACAGGGAGTTAAAGAGAAGTTAAATAGCCTGTATTTCTACATCTGGACCTAACTTTGCAGGGCTATTCTATGAAGGTGGACATGTCACCTCTTAATGGGAAAACAAAGATCCCTATGAGCCTATGAATGCCATGTAAAGCCTGTAAAAGCATAAAGAGCCCGCAAGTAAATCCACGTTAAATACATAGTGACTCATAGGAATCCTGTTTGGCTGGTTCTCTTCTTTAATGTTTCACACACCAAACATCAGGGGAAAAACCCCATCTGATTCTCACAAATGTACCTAGCAAATAAAAAGTAAAATATCACAAATTACAGTGAGTCTCTATTGGCTAATCATGTAAGTGTTGTATTCTGAGTCTTAAGTCTCTTTGAAGTAATAAGTCAAGGTGAAAACTGATGGCTTATTTCAATTGTTCTTAAGAAGGCACTGTGTGTAACACAAACGAGGCCAGGAGTGAATTAGAAGTAGTCATTTCACTGTATATTTATTGGTGGGAGATGGTTAATGACATTTTCATTTTATCACAGGAATAGCCTGCTGCTCCTTTCAAAAATACACTTGGAACAGAGCGTAAATTCTGTTTATTATGCCACTTCCTTGGCTCATTTCTTTAGCTTGCTTTTGCATCGAGTGATGCAGAAGAAATGACACCTCAAGGGGGATTTAGGTGAGGTAGGGAGCAGGTGAGTTTGAAAAACATTAATTTCTAAAATTACTGATTTCTAATTACAAGATGTATTTAGAGGATTGGGTCTTGCCAGGAAAGAAGGAACAGGGACTGGTAGAAATACTGTGGTGTAAGGACCAAACTCATCAAGGCAGATGTCATACTGCAAAGCGGATGTGAATGGCCCTTTTGTTATCCCTTCCTAATTACCTTCAGGCTGTAGCTGATGACACATGAATGACTGGAGTTCATGCAAAGATGTGACTCAATTTCTACATTACAGCCAATGATGGTCATCATCTTTTCATGACTGGTGCTGCACGAGGATGAAGTAGACTAATTTCTAATGCTTTGTCCCCAAGAGGAGTACCTCCTCAGATGAGAAAGACTGATTCTCTTGACAACTGAGACTGTACCACTATTAAAAATATTTAAATTATGATCTCTTTTTCAACCTCACTCCACCTCCTGTAAGGTCTAAACATATGTGTTACGGAAGTGCTTCCAAATTTACTAATTCATTAAAACTAATATATTATATTTTTAAGATGCTCAGCATTTCTCTCTGAGTTTGATTTTAACAGTAAGTGCTTGTGATTTGGTTTGATAGCAAATGGCTTGCAAAAACTAGGCTTTGCTTTCCCAGAATAAAATTAATTTGGCCCTGTATATGATAACAAAACACATTTAAGTGTTTCCATTCTTTGCACTGATTAATTTGTTTTATGTACTCTGAACAAATTTTATTTAGTCTATTCTAATAAAATGCCTTTGAAAAGAAATCACAATGCTTTTATATATAACACTTCTGTAAGTTTTGAGTCTTGAAGTTACTTGTTTGTGAAATAAGTTGCTGATTAAAACTAGAAGGCTGCTCTGCAGCCCTTCCTGTTGGAGGTGTTCCCACCTGCCAGTTGTGCAGTGACAGGTGCAGTTGCTGCCCTTTGCCTGAGGCTTGAGGCTGCCTGTCCACATGCTGCAGAGTGCTTGGTACCAGCATTGGCAGAGCCTTTCTCTGCCTTTCCTGGGCAGGGACCCTGTAGCATCCCAGCACAGGGATGAGCATTCCAGTATACTTACTGTATGTTTGTGTCATGGGAAGAGTTCCACAACACAACCTGATTCTCTGTGATATTTTCACGGCCTAGAAGTGTTCCTTTGCAACATACTAGTGCTTTGCAGTTTTTGGTTATGGCCATCTAGGATGCTTCTTGTGAATCTGTTAATGGGGTGGACTAGGCAACTGTGGCAGGTAGTTTGTCACATAAGTATCAGTGTGACATAGCTGCTTGAAATTTAAAAAGAAAACAACTTCTTATATTTTGGTGTACAAATGCAAACTGCTCAATATTCATTATTGTGAATTTTTCTTTCTTAATACAACTCCAAAACAATACATATTTCATTTCCCAAAGAACTGTGCTTGTTTAAAATGTGAACCATCATGTGTGTGTAATTACTACCAGATGGGTGGTGTTAGCTTACTTGGACACGCATACTTGAAACCCATGGTTTGGTTTTTGTGTCCAGTAACTGTTGAAGGACTTACAGCTTTTAACATAGAGGAAAGGTTTGCAAAAGTTGATTAGAACCTTTTGGCCAGGCACAGCCCATCTGTGGCTTTCAAAGCGTTGATTTGCAGATAGAGCATGAGGTTCCCACACCAGTGCCATTCCACCTGGCCAGCAGCAGGAGCGTGCGGGGAAACCTGAAATGTCTAGCTAGCTGCACATCCTCTCAAGGAATTAAAGAGTTTCCAGTTTGCTGTAAAACTGCATGCTCTTGGATTTGGGATCTGCAGAGGAGCTGTGGGATGCTTGAGGAATGCCCCCCTATTCCAGCTTGAGAACTGCTCAGAACCTGGCATCTTGGAGGTACGTTGTGCCTGTCTTACATGAAGATTTTGTACAGGTAGCTAGCCAGGAAGATTTGTTGCTTGTGTGCTTGGTACAAATATCTCTTTTGTTCATTCTGGAATATGAGCTTTTGTAGAGCTTCCTGCTTTTAAAGCAGAGCGATGGAAACTGTTCAGACAATGATGTGTCCTCACCCTTGTTTGTATCTAAAATGACCCCTAGGCTGGTCTGTTTGAATCTCAAGCTGTAGCAAAAAAACAACTGGTTGCAAGGAAGAATACTTTTAGTCCTGTAATTGGGCTGCATAACTGCCAACAAAACAAACATGAATGACAAATTTCATCATTTATTCCATTCCTGATTTGGTAATTTTTGTCATCTTGAAACTGTCATGTTCTTGAACCTCCTACCTTAGACCTCATATTTTTCAATCAATTTGTAGCAGGGCATACCTCACCTTCCCAATATCCTTGATGTGTGGCACACATCTCCCTGAACTTGCTTGTCAAATTTTTAAAACATGCCAAGGGTTTTTAACTGGCTAATCTTTCACATAACAGGAAATGTCCTGGTCTCCTTCTTTGTGCTGAGCCTCTTTTGTTAGCATCCAAAAGCAGAGATGCACTGCCCTAATATTGCCTGCAGCAAATGGTTTATTCCCAAACTCTGTTCTTGTTCCTTCCTATAGCTTTCATGTTATGGCAGGGGGAATGTTATGGGTAAAACTCAACCTTCTTTTTAAATAAGAAAAATAGGTACCCACTAATCTACCTGATCTTGGCATAAATTCATAAATTGTACCAGAAACAATTGTAAATGGGTATGAAGACCCTTCTTGAGGCTCAGACAACTAAATAAGGATGATCCCTATTGCCAGATGATAAGGCCAAAATTGTTAGATCCTGTATGCTTCCACTTGGTTCTGCCCCTTCAATTTCCAATGTTGATTTTTCAGCTACAATCTTGTTAAACATAAACTAGAAGATTACTGGATATTGCAGCTCAATATCCAGTCTTTAAATTAAATTTTGAAGACAGACCCTTACTGGATTATTCAAGTGCTTTAGGTATTTTACTGCATTTCGATTTCAGATTTGGGAAACTCATGTTTTCTTGGGGAAACCCCCATACCTGGAGCTTCAGTTCTCTCAGAACTTAGATCAAAGTGTGCTAAGTTAACTGCTAGTCAGTCTGACTATTTCATGGAGCCACTTAACCCATAAGCAACTTAGTCTTATTTTAGGCTGGCAGTCTCTATGGTGAGCTTTTTCTGAATTTATTCTTTAATTGGAAGTGATGATATACAAGTCTTGTCTGGATTTTTTGGATTTATGAAACTATGAATGGGCAAGCTGAAGATTGAGGCAAAAGGTTGAACAGCACCAGTAAAAAGCCACAGGGCTTAAGAGCAGCAAGAAACATTAAAATAAAATCTACTAAGGCAGTGTTATTGTATTTTATATTTTTATGTTCTATTTTTATTCTCAGCCTTTTGTTAGTCCTGGTGTATTCTGATCTCACATGCCCTTTTCTCATCAAATTTCTTTAACTAAAAGAAAATGCAAAATGTGTGGACCATGAAGAAAGGCCTTTTGGAAACACTAAACAAAAATGTCAGCATTACCAAAGGGTCAACAGCATGGTCGAGCCACTAGGGAAAATGTAAGATGTTTTACTGACAGACCAGTCTGGAAAAAAGGTTACTGCAAAAGCTTTGGAAAATCTCATCAGCATGAAAATAAAAGTGCTTTGGTAAATTAACTTGATTACAAATCCACTATGTGGTCGTGTCCCAGCATGCAAGGATGCAGCTCAAACAACTCAGTGTAGCATTCATTTTCATCATCAGATGCTGTGTCCACAGCATCGGAAAACTGGTGTTGAACTGGAGTGAGATGACTCATCTCTCCTTTCTCAGCAGAGAAGTGGGGAAGAGCAGGGCAAAGTCTTCTTAATAACAGAGCTCTCTGGTCTCCTGAGAATTTACCATGGAGAGTGAGGCGTGGTTTTCAATCTTAGCCCGCTGACATTGTAAAAAGCCTCTAAGTGCTTAATATAACACTGCAAACCAGCTACTTAATAACCCTACCAATGTGTCAGTGTCCAAATAACTGTTAAGACTGCTTAAACTGAGTGATTAAAAGGGAATATTTCCCATACAAGGTCAAAAATATAAATATTTCTAGTAATGGGCTGGTTGTTTCTTCTAACCAGCCTTTACAGCTGCAGAATAACTTCCTAAAACTTGCAGCAAATGAGAGTGTGTAGCATCAAAATCACTCCTTTTGATTAGTCTTGTGTCAGACCTTAATACACGACTGGTTTCTGGGTGTTTGTTGTTGCTAGTTTTTCTTAACAGTGGTAGTTTTTCTAAAGAAGTGCTACTGCTTTATTTGTTCTGCAGGCCTGCAGTGAGTATTCACTGCCTCCAGAACAAGGTGCTCTTAAGACAGTAGCCTGTGGTCAGGCTGCGGCAAGAGTTACCAAGAGCAAACAGGGAATCTGCTGTAAAGGTGAGGTTTTCCTTGAGGAAAACTGGCTGTAGGTGTGGCCCTACCAGTCTACAAACTCCTCTACTGTGGCCAGTTGTGGACATGTGTGATTTTTGGGCTAGTGCGCTTTTTTTGCCCCTTTTTTTTTTTTTTGCCTTTCCCTAAGGTATCCTAGCTAAGGGAAAAGCATGTAAAGTGAGTTTCAAGCTCTTTGCCTGCACAGGCGCATGAACATAAGCCTGGGCATTGACAGCAGCAAAGCTCAGGCCTCCTGTGGCTTATTTGTGCATCAACAAATAAGGTGTGAAAGCAGCGTACAGCAAGCTCGAAACGGCTAAAAATAAGCTCCGTTACCTGCCGAGAAAGACAGTGTTGTCTCTGTGATCGCGGCTGCCGCTGGAGCAAGCGGAGATCGATCGGTCTAATGTCTGGGGCTCGCCTTTCATAAAAGAAGGGCTGTGGCTTTAAGTAATCGCTGGCTGCTTGTGCCAATTGCAGAAGCTGCAGTATCTGCCGCTGCCGGGAGCGCCCTGCGGAGGCAAGGTCCGTCCAGCCTGGCGGGGCCGTCCAGCCCGGCGGGTCCAGCCTTGGCAGGTCCGTCCTGGCGCGTCCGGCCCGGCGGTGCCGCCGCCCGATGAGCGCCGGGGGGCTGCCGGCGGGGGAAGATGGGCTGCTCTAGCAGCAAGCTCTGCCTCTATTCGCAGTGTGCCGCAGCACGGGTAATCAGTGTTTGTTTCGCAGCTTTGCCGGCGGCAGGAGCCGGCCGGGAGCAAGGTGAAGGCAGACGCGTGGACCTGGCCAGCTCCACGCGCGGCCGCGGGTGGGAGGTGGCTGTGCCCGGGATGCGGGCAGGGGTCCTGCCCCTGGCCAGGGCACAGCTCCTGTGCCAAGCAGGGACCTGGGGGCTTCTGCTTTGTTATGGTCTGTTCACAGCTTCCTTATAAGTCTCTCGGTGTAAGAAACACCGTCTAGCGTAACATTAAGAACTGGGAGCAAAGCGGTGGGTTGTATTCAACTTTTAACAGGGCTGTGCCTTTCCTGCATAGAAGACTGAGCATTTAGCAAAGTTTTTTGTTTTGTGTTTGAGTAAGCTTAAGATAAATATTTAATGCATGCCTCTTTCACATATACACTATACTTCTGTGCCCTTGACAGCTATGACTTGATTTGTTCTGGAGGCTTGTGTTGCTACGCCCACCATAAAATATATAATTAATTGCTGCAAAGTAGGATTTTAATTGCAGTGTTATCCTGGAAAAGCTTTCTTTGTTTTAAAGTATAACTTCCTTAACAACAGAAGAACATCTGTATATTGTAACAGCTGAACTGTTATCCTAAATGATTCATATCTTGGCTTATTGTTCCTGCTTCATGTTTTCCTACAGAACACATGTAAGTTAATTATGGGAAGATGCCCTGCTCAGATCACTAGTAACCAAATGTTTGGGTTTGTTTGTTGTTTTTTCTCTGCAGAGGGAGGAAGCACTGAAGCAGCGCAAAGACCTATCTCAAGAACTACTTAACCTTCGAGGAGAACTAGGTAAGAATTTATTTTTGCATTCTTCATGAGATCAGAAATGCAGCAAAACGGAAGGACAGATGCCCTGGTATTGTAATGACAGCCATTTGATTCCCTGACTGAATTCCGCTCAGATGCTCTAAGCGCTGTGGATCCCTGACAGCGTGACCCCCAGTTCACCAAATTCCTGGCACTGATCTGACTGTGCCTAGTGGGGCCTCCTTGCAAAACATGCATCTGATGACCAAAGCACTCGCTTTTTGAAAATGGGAGGACGGCTGACAGCATGTATACTTATGTTTGATCCTTAACTTGTCTGTACTCTTCTAGAAATTTGCTGACGAAAAATTCATAAACCTGTAAAATATACTGTGCAAAATCTGCATTTTTGCTGCAGTGACTTGTAGGTAGATGAGTGTTAAATTAAGGAAATGGTCTCAGGCTGATGAGATTAAGTCTTTGAACTCATCCTAGTGGACAGCTTGTAATATGAAACTGAGCTATAATGTGCAGGGGCTGGTGTTGCCAACTTTGAAGCTTGATTAACTGCATTTAATGGTAACTCCAAGTAACACATTTGAATTCAAAACCAGATGATCTTGTGGAGTGCAAAAGTAATTGGATTGAACATGGTAGCACTTGAATGTGAAGCTAGCATTCTATAAAAACACACTTCTGTTACCACAAAGCCCCTTTAAAAATAAAAGCTTTGAAAGCAGAAGTAATATGTGTGGAGCAGTTTCGGATATGTCACTGATTGAGAAGTTGGAAATACTTGTTTCCACATGCTTTGAAAGTTGAGCATTGTCTCAGCCAAAGAAGTGTGAGTGTCGGTCTCGGTAGATGCAGGTGGTGCATTTAATATCCAGAATTAATTTTTTAGCACTGATTAATAAAGGGGACATTCCCTGGCAAGTGCTCAGAGTTGGAAAGTGTAGTGGGGAGGGAGGGATCTCCCTGTCCCCCCAAGCTGAAGCAACAGATCACAGCTTCTCCACTTGCCACTGTTGCTATTACCCAGTTCAGAGGGTTATGTTAAAATGCAGTTTTCTGTGAGCTTTATTTCTTGTTGCATAAAATTACAAGTGTGTGAACAGGGACAGTGTCACAAGCAGTGAAAGCCTTGTTAGCCTAAGTAGGTAGGTGAGAGTACCAAAGACGCTGCAGGAGTATGTAGTGTTTGCTTTCTCAGAAGACTAGTGCTAAAAAGCTGGGAATTCTCTAGAGTTTGGTGCTGTCTGGCATCTGTCAAGCTGCAACTTTTAACATCCCCGCATATATGAAGCACCTGAATTACAGTTTTGCAGTTGTTTCAGGCAGGTCTCTGTAGGGGCTGGCTTTGAAAGAGCCTGGCCTTCCTCTGCCTTTGCATTGCATCCCCCTGCCTGGGCAGCTGTGTGCCCAGCCATGCAGTGAGCTGCCTGGGGACCTAAGCCAGCTGAAACTAGTGGCTTGAAGTGCTCTTTTCCAAAGCCACCTGGCCTGGCTTAGCATGTGGCTGAAGGAGCACTGGTGCTGAAGCAGAGAAAGGGGAAGGAGCTGCAGGGTGTAGGGTTGTGTCCTACATCAGCTGCAGCTAGTGCTTCTGCTCCCCTAAAGTGGAACTGGAGTTTCAGTGTGGAAACAGGCTTCTTGCTTCACTACAAAAGTGTGTTATAAACATTATAAACTAGTTGAGTTTTTTTAATGTACTTAGCATGACTTCCTGAGCAAACCCATTTGTTTACCTCCTCATGAAAATGACTTCAGAAAGATTGCTCTCAGCACAAAAAAGGTCGCTTTTCTTTCATAGGCTTGCATCTTCAATATTATTTTTCCTTTATCAACCTAGGTACTATGTTTATCACTTACCTGGAAAGGGAAAATTTTACTTGGATGGACAGATCAAAAGCTAGCCAGCACTTTTACTCATTACCATGTTTGTGGGTTTGGGGTGAGGTTGGGGTACCTTCCTGCTTTGATTAACAGCCTGCTGAGCTCATACATGGGACTCCTGTTGCGAGAATTTGGCATCAGTAGGTCGATAGCTAGAAAAAAACTTCAAATGCAACTGTGCCTGATGGATATGTAACACCTGAGTGCACAGAGCTCTCAGGTGAGGATGCTGACTGACATGCTGCTGGATGAAATTGTCAGCTCTTCCCCTCACAGAGCTGATCGTATTGGGTCAGTTCTGCAGGAACACCTGAATGGCAGCCTCGGGCTCACTTCGCTTTTTAAGGTTTCCAGACCATGCTTTCAGAGAAGCATTTATCTTCATGCAGCTCTTTTGTCTTAACCACATCACACGTTTAGCCCATCTATACTGCTCTCCTCAGGATGTAAAGGGAGTGGATTTAATTACAGAAATGAAAAACTACATAGGTCTCCAATTTTATGTAGCTTTAAAAAGAATCAAGGGTTTTTTTGTGGTTGTTTATTTTTAAGTTAAATTAATCATTTGTTGACAAGGTGTGAGAAAGACATTCTTGTAACAGTAGCTTTAGTTGAAAATAATCAGCTTAAATCACAACTACTAATCAGCTTTCTATTGAAACTGTTAAATGGATATAGCTCCACTTAAGATTTCCATAGGCTATTTTGACCTAAATACTGCAAATTTTGATTCACAGTATGATCTAGATATATGCTGGCTCAGAAATTTAAATGCAGTGTGAATCGTGTTTTGGCCATGTGGACTTGTTTCATGGACTCCCAGCTGCCATGTTTTTAATGCCTGTTGAAGTTTGGGAACAGGCAGTCTCGAAAGAGGAACCAGGTTGTGCCCAGCTCAGTGTAGTCTGTGCCCTGCCTGTTGCCGATTTTAAGAGGAACATAAAGTCATCTGCAGCTTGCATCCTGCAGAGTTTGGATTCCTCAGTTTCTTGCTTTGAAGTTTAATTGTGCACACTCCCAAGCTCCTTGATTTACCTTGCAAAACCATATTGGCTTGCTGTCAGACGGTCTGTTTTGCTGGGTTATTCCATATGACCCTTTCTACCAAAATACCATTTTGTTTAATGACTTGAATATGCATTACAATCCCAGAACAGGCCTTTGGCAGCGACCACGTGGCTGTGCTGACCGTGGGGTGGGGGGTTACCAGACAGTGCTTTCTGCTCTCAGTAGCTGGAAATGCATGCAAGATTAGCAAGGATAGGTATTTAGGGAATGGGCTTTTCCAAAGGCAGTTCAAATTCATTAACAGTAGACTTCTGAACTTGGATTTCCTTAAAATCTCTAGCTGCAAAGGCTAAACTTTGTGGTTTGAATGTAAACACCTTAGTTCAGGGAGCCTGGAGCAGGTAGGGATGTCCTGCTTGTCACCTGTTTCCCTTCTGAAGAAGCAAGCTTGTGTGTGAATTATTTCTAGTTACTTGTTTAATTACGTAAGTAGGTACTGCAAGACCTGCATATTTCTTGAGAGGTACGAAACTACTTCTCTAAATTAATTGCACTCCAAATTGTTTCAGAGCCTCTTTGAAACCATACTGGATGTGATCCAGCTCAGTCCTGCTACAAAACAGCAGGTGCAAAGCTGACTCAGCCTGTGCTCGCCTTGGCCCTTTGAAAATTGCCATTTGTGAGCCCTTCGTGGCCTGGAGAGGCCTGAGTTGTACCCTGTGCAGGCAGCCAGAGGCTGATCCCCTCTCTCTCCCCTCCAGTTGCTGCACTGCAGCTGGTAAACTGTTTTCTTCAAAATACCTTCATTCTCTTTTTTTGTTGATAAATTATCTTCAAAATGCTTTGGAGGTTCAGACAGAAGAGACTATTGTGTTTTACAGACAGGTGGACTGACTGTAATTTGTTTTTCAGCTTAAGGTGATCCTTAAAAATACTTCATAAATAATTCTTTCAGTTATTTGAGGCAGGGCATAACTTGCTACACGTCATACACTTGCTTGCTTGCTGTCACTTGTTGTGTTTGCAGCACTGGGAATGGGAACTTACTTCTTGGTAGGTAAGTGCATACTTCAGATATTTATTCAATCATACTCATTTAAATGTAGCATAAAGCAGCCTTTTTTGGTTTGCCTGCCTCATCTCAACTTGCCCAAGAACAAAAATATGAAGTGTGGCTTAACATCCTGTATTGTTAACCTCATTATAGAAGTAACACCAAGAAAAATGTGGTCATAAACTTGAAAGCATGTTTGGGTAGAAGAATTTTCAGTATTGAGAATCTACCAAGAGCATAAATTAATTATTAGATACATTTGAAAGTATATATTATATGGAGAAGGAAATGAGCCTTTGTGACTACAGTAAACTTACTGGTCAACTGAACGTACATCTTGCAGTCTGGAATACAACATTTGAGCAATAAAGTGTTAGTGCAGTGTAATGTCACATCATGCTAAATGCTTGGGGGGTTTTGTGGTAATTATCCCTTTTCCCATTCCACTCATCTGTCAAAATGCTGCCAGCTTACTGTCTTAGTGTACTATATTTTAAAATTTTACTCCAATTCCTTTTCATAAGTCATAACTAGGCCTGTAAGTGACTTGGAAAATTTTATGAAGATAACAATTTGATACAAACAATTTAATTCAGGGTTCAGAAGAAAAAAATCCATTATATTTTATCTTCTTAGAGCTATGGTTATGGTGACTTTTAGGGGAATATAAGTTGAAAAATGTTTTATCTAGCCATCAGGACTGAATTGGATGATGAATGGTTTTATAATTAGAATAAGAAAAAAGTTGAAATGAGATACTGCACAATTGTAAGGTCTTGGCTACTTTTAGTGAAAATACAAAATAGATTTTTTAAGGCAACTTTTGTACTCTTCCCCTTCAGCAGAAGCTGCTGTTGATGTGGTTTGGATTTGCTGCAGTTTGCACTATTGTAGGGAGTTGCCATGTGCCTGGTTCTTCACACTTCTCTCTTGCAGGCATTTGTTTTATGATTTTGGCACGTAAAAAGCTTTGCAATGAAATACCCAAGATGCAAGTGGCCATGGTTAACTACTACAGGTGAATGGTAATTTCACATGTCAAAACCAGCATTTCTGCTCTGAAGATACACTGTTACCAAACCTCAGAAACTTCCTGCGATTCCCAAAGGTCGTGGTTCTGCCCAAAAGAACCAGGCTCTTCATTTCTAACAGTGTTAAGAAGCCTAAAAAATCAGATTGATCTTTGCTCCATGTTGTAATAATAGAGGGAGAGACTGTTCTAGGATTGGGAGGAGAGGCTGGGACAGTCGAGGGAAGGAATTATTAATGACTCAACTGTTTGAATAAAGAAGTAAATACTGCTTCT
>JAOXXN010000471.1:41710690-41742026 GCA_026770055.1 Myrmophylax atrothorax
AAGGTTTGTGGTCTAATGTGTATCATAATGAAGATATGGAATTGAGGGGAAAAGCGCTTTAAGAAGGGGAAGGAAGCACAGTAGTAATGTACAAAACCCCAAACTATGCCCTTCAGGTATCTCTGAAGTGGGTGTGAAGTTGAAATAGAGCTTTGTGTGTGTGCTGCTGGAAAAGCACATGTTCTGGTTACAAATGTTTTTCTATCAGTTGAGTAGCCATCAAGTTTAGTTAATCAGGAGTTTTGCAGTATCTCCTTGGAGTGAATAAATGGCCGAACCAAGGAACCATGTAAAAGGTAACTTTCTAAAACAAGGCGGAACATAGTCATAAAATCCATGATTCAGTCCGGAGACGGACTGTGCAAAGTATTTGCTGCAGACACTTCAAACAAGTTTGGTTTATGGGACTTCTCCTAATTCCAAATTAATAATTCTTCAGTTAGTGCTTTTGCTGAAGCTTCACACTTCACATGCTCAGTTTCTTGCACCACCATGATACTGGGAGCTCATTGGTTGCGTAGTAGTTCTGCTCCTTGTTTGGATGGCAGGGATTCACATCAGGTTTACAATCCACGAGGAAGTGTTGCAGCCTCCTGCTTTGTGGAGGCCAGACATTACCTTCAAAGTAACAATATTTAATTGCCATGTACGTTTTAAAAGTTTTTGTTTGCCTTTGTAACATTAGTCTTCTCATAAATCTGAGTTGCGAAGTGCCTGAAGGGGAACTGATGCATCTATTTTCTTTGACACAGGCGTGGTTTGCTATTTGCTTTTTTATTGAAGTGCTTTGCATCATCTGAAGCTCTGTGTGCTGACATTTAAAGATAAGGCAGTGACAGGCAGCACATTCTTTCAGCTAAATGGAGGCAAATTAATAACTCTGACCTTGCAAATGAAGAATTTTATGCTTGCTTCTTCCTCTGTTGGTTTTGCTACAGTTACTGTAACTGAGGCGTGCAAGTTGCCTGCCTCTGAGCTCTGCCCTTACTCTTGCTGTAGAAGGTCAGAGCCATCTGCATGTGGTTGGCTGTGTAGTATCTCGGTTTGGCTTGCTGCCTGGTTCTTTGCATTATAAAGTAATCTCCCCTAACAATCATGTTTCCTCTTCCCCAAAAACATCACAATGCAGAACATATATATTCAATAACTTTATGCCAATGTGATGTGATAGAAATGTGAATGCTGATTTTTCCTTCTATTTCTCTTTTTTCCCCCAAAGAAAGCAGTTGTAAGAGAAGTTTGCGGAAAGAGTAAAGATAGGGAAGTAAAAATTTTTCTTGGTGGTGGTATAGAACGTATGGAAAACTGAAATCTGCTTGGGTTGCAGGAAATGTTGTGGTAGGTTTCAGTTGAGCCTCTGCTACATCGTTGCCATAATGAGAGCTTGGTTTAATCTGTCCAGATCAGCAGACCTTTCACACAGACCCAGCATAGCAGAGACTGCTGTTAACCCTAATTCAGATACACACGTGCAGCTTGATTTCCATGAAGTACAGCTCACTCTCTTAACACTTTCTAGTTTAGCTGCAAGTTCCAAGTGATGGTAGCAGAGCCAAGACTCTTTACAGTTGCCTTAAAAGACAGTGAAAGTGTCATTCATTCAGTTACTCACACGCTTTTAATGAGCTGTAGCAAAGAGGGAATCAGGCATGTGTAACTTAAGGTGCTCCGCTGGGGCAGGCTGCTTTCCCTCGAGCTGAACCCCTACTGCTTTGGGAATCAGTCCTTGAAGATCTGTAATTTACTTATCTTAAGGTTCAAACACAGCTGTGATGAAAATTTCCTGTACTGTGTATACAAAAATCTTTAAATCTTCCCATGCTTTTACACAGAGTTTATGTTTACACTGTTTGGGCAGCGTGCCAAGCTGCTGTGAGGTGTGTGCATGCATAACTTCTCCTGTGTTTGAGCATCAAGTTAACATTTTAGTTGATTTTTCTCTTAAGCAGCCACTCATCTGACTAATTTATTTTAAACAGTAGTACTAGTCTGTGTAGAAGCAGTTTTGTGCAAGGTCAGTGACCACACATTTGTGTTAGGGATCTGTTTCACCTTGCTTCCAGGCTTTGGATGCAGCTGGAACTGCCTAAGGTGTTTGCTGCAGTCTTATTAACAGTAGGAAAGTGACTCCTCCTGTTCAGGCTTGGCTGGCTGGAGATGGGAATGCTAAATTTCAAACTCAAAAATACAAGTCACTAACTTCTGTTTTGTGTTTCAACAGCTACAAATGTGGGGAGACAAGCCTAGGCAATCTTCTTAGCATACCTGTGTTAATACAAATGTAGAATTACACAGCATTTCTTTCTGTGTTCTTAATGCTCTGCACTTTCTGCCTGAAACTGTTCTGTATCTTGTATATTTAAATATCTTGGGCGCATGCATATTAGCAGTACCGTTCAGATTGGATGTTCTGTATTGCTCTGTATTGGGCAGTCCATGTCAGGCTAGAATTGCTTCTCTGCTGTGTATCTGAGAGCGAATAACGTTGAATGTGTAGTTTCAGGATATTAAGCCTTTCAAATTTAGCTAAGTGGTTTATATCAGAAACTAAAGTACTCTGATAAATGCGCTACTGAAATAGGATCAAATTAGGTGAAGTAGCAAATGGAATTAATTTTTGTATTGGAGCACTTCAGTGTCTCTCATGAGACATCCATTTTTCTATGACATGACAAACTGTCACACTTGTGCTTTCTATGTGGGTTCATGGCTTAACTAGATTCAATTAATTCTCAGTATAAGAAATAGCAAATCCAATATTTTTGCAAAAATCTATTTATGTGTCCTTGGAGGTGGCACGTGTTTCATGGATAAATCATATCTGTCTTTGTATAATCATGTTGCTATGCAGTGTGTTCACTGTCTTTAATACCTGTATGAAGATGGGACATTAGTATTGAACTGGATCCAGTTACTTTTTTTTCTCATTTTTCTTTTGACATCTTCAGTAACCACTTCTGCAGCTTGTGAGAAATTGGAGAGAGACAGGAATGAACTGCAAGTTGCTTATGAAGGGTTTTTGCAGAAGCTAAACCAGCAACATCATGAAGACTTAGCTGAGCTGGAGGAGAGGCTTAAACAGTTTTACACTGCAGAATGTGAGAAACTCCAAAGTATCTGCATTGAGGAAGCCGAAAAGTACAAAGCACAACTCCAGGAGCAGGTATGTAATATTCAAAGTAGAAAAGTTCTTTAGCAATTGCTTTCTGCTACAAATGAGCCTTCAGAGAATCCTGGGTTTTCTAATAACAAAGTTATTTTATTTAAGTTGACACTCTACTTCATTGCAGCTATAAAAGTACTACTACACTAAGCTGTGCAGATCTTAAGCTTATGTTTAAATGTGGCAGAGATTCCTTGTGTTTTGCCACCTTCAATAAATTTTAGAACTGCACTGGATGTTTGAGGCAGCTTGAGCTTTAAGATTTATAGAAACACATGTGCCCTCTGACCTTGCTTTGCAACAGCTCCATGCATGTGACAGAGGAACACATCATCCTGTTGGTAGTGGTAAGCTTAAGGCATTGCTCTCATTTATTAAGTGTTGTATATGGCTTAGCTTCTCCTGTTAAATCCTGCTAGACCATTTAAAATGTACTTGATGCACTACATAAAACCATTGAAACAATGCTTTAACGAGGGTTGATACATGTAAGGGGAGAAAAATCATGTTGTCATATTGCAGGTGGACAATTTGAACACCACACATGAAAGCTTTAAGCTGGAACTTGAAAACAGGCACTCAGAAAAAGTAGAGGAGTTGAAAAAGGAGTATGAATCCTCTTTTTCAGGCAAGTATTGTGTTTTCAAGTACATGTGCTATAGAACTGCTAGTCACAAACAAAAATATTCAGGTTTTTTGATCACTCTGTCCACTTCATTGTTCTTAGTGGCCAGCTATCTTTTAAAACATGGGCTGAACTATTTCCCTTGGAACTCACAAACCTCATCTTAACATACAGCAATAACCATGATCCCATTGTAGTTGAATGAAACTTTTAAAACAGTTTGAGAGGAGACTTTTTCTTTCAGTAGACATCTGAATTACCCTCAAAGTCTTAAGTGACTTAGTAATTCCTCCTACCCCCTAGTTCAATAAGGAGCACCTCAGAATTAAAACTGAGAATAAACTGTAAGGTTGTGTACTTTCCAGAGTGGCATGGACATTATACACTGTGAACAGTACATTGGGGTAAAAGCGGTTTTTCAGGGAGAGGGTGCCCAGGTTTAAATTATATTGCATCTCATTGATTTAAGTGATGTTGATTTCCATGCTCCTTCCAACTCCACTTGATAGCCAAATTTCCAGTGATACTTTTGCATCTTTAAAAGTGGTGACACTTCACCCTTGTCAAAGAGCAAACTCATCTGTGTGGCATCTCCACAGCAGGAAAGGAAATGTTTTTCTAGAAGCTTGTGGAAGACACAATTTCAGTTTTTGGTGTTTCCCTCCAGAAACTCAGCTTTTGTCAGATGTGGCTTGTGCTTAATAAATCCATTTGTTGCATGCAGCTGAATGCTCTCAAAACTGACATGCTCTCAGCTAATGAAATAGATACGTGAGGGGACAATCAAACCTGAAGGAGCAATAAATCTGATTCTTCATACGCGCTTTGCATCAGTTAATGATAAATGTTCTCTCTGTGTTGTCATTGACTCTCCATCTGTGCATATGTGTATGGGCTCGCTTTACAGGCTGTTCCTTTTAAAAAAGAATTTTCACTTATGTGGTATTAAAAATCCACAAAAATACTTTGTTTCAGAGCTCAAGAGCACCCATGAATCTGAAAGGAAGTCACTTGAAGACTCCTTTAAAGAGAAGCAAGAATTGCTGGAGGTTTGTTAAAGGGGCTGGGGTCATTGCAACAGTCTAAAACCTGAAAGGTAGTTTGGAGATTTGCACTGATTCTTGGCCTAACTATACCATATATTTTCATTTCAGAAAAAAATTGAGGAACTAAAAAGTGAAAATGACTCTCTGAGTGAGAAGCTGAAATTAGAAGAACAAAAACAAATAGCCAAAGAAAAAGCCAATCTTGTAAGTTTTGATCTTCAGAAGTAATGTGGATGAGCAGATTTTGCCTGGGTTTATTGCATAATATGAAAGGTTTGCAATCAAGCCTGATAGGGTTACCATATTTAGTAACATTTTATGTAAATGGCTTGCCTGCCAGAAGCTTTTCGCAAGCACTATGATGCTGTGTATGAACTTTACCAGCTTTTTTCCTAAAAACTTATGTAGGCTTTTGAGTCTTTTTATTTGGCCATGTGTTCTGCTATGAGTTGCTCATGTCAGTGCTCAGTTTTAACATCAAAAAGACATTTTAAGACCATTGGGATAGAGGAAGGAAGGAAAGAAAAAAACTTGACTATGGAACATAATGTGAGTTGCATTAAAACTTCTCAGCATTGCTTTTCTCACTAGGTCCCAGCTTCCATGTAGTCACAAGAGGGAGGAATGAATTGTCTGCTGCCTTCACTGAGGCAGCACAGCACACTGTACAGAAGGAGTTAAACAAGAAACACTCATGCAACAGTCCTTAAGAGCAGGCAGAAGAATGAACTGTCCCTGTGGGACCGTGCCCCGCAAAACTGCAGACATTGCCTTCCAGTGCGAGGTTTTTTGCCCAAATACACTAAAACCAGTTTTGCTTGATTTTGAAGATAAACTTAGATACACAACACACTTAATCATTGATGGATTTCAGCTTGTGTTCTACTTGGGCTACCTGGAACTGGACTGAGATTTGCTTTATTTCTCCTTACTTTTGCCTGTGGCTTTGCCTTTGAAAAGTAGACAATGTCGTTTATTCTGCAGTGTTTGAATGGTTCCTTACTCTGAAAAATAGGTCCTTCAGGAAATCACATCTGACTGTGCCCTGTCTCCCTCCTCTCCCCTCCACCTGACAGAAAACAACACAAAAACAAAAAATAAAAAAGGAAGTCCTGACTTGCTGTATTGTAGATAAGTCATGGATGTACAGCAGTGCAAGATTTGTATATGCATTGCCAGGCTTTAGGAATAATGTAAAACAGAAAACTTTGAAATTCTGCTTGTAAATCAGCCATCTTCAAACACAAACCAGGGAAGGTCAGCTACAGTCAAGTTCAGAGGTTAAACTGCTGGTGCTTTTTTTGAACTATTCCAGTGTCTGAAAACTCTTCAAATATTTACTCTAATTATCTCTTGGGATGGGTTATGAGTAATACGAAATAAATTTTGGAACTCCTAGCCTTAAAGGGAGCCTTTGGGCACTCCTGTGAAACTAGTTTTGCTGTGACAGTGTTAATGCTTTCCTTTGACTCACGAGGGTTTTTCATGTCTGTGCATTAAGTGTTTTCTGAACAGTTTCTAAGGAAAATTGCAACTGTCCAGCTACACCAAAGGAAAAACAAAGTCAGAGAAGGAAGTGGTATCAGATCTTATTTAAACTGTTTGACTTGATTTCACTTAGAGCAATAAACAGTTGTTACCATAATTATTTTCTTGCTTTTTCTGAATAGCAGAAAAACAACTAAATTGTTCCTGAAATTCAGGGTACTAAACAAACCCTCTGTAAATCTTTCAGAAAAACCCACAGATTATGTACCTGGAACAGGAGCTGGAAAGTTTGAAAGCAGTGCTGGAGATCAAGAATGAGAAACTCCATCAGCAGGATATAAAGCTAATGAAGATGGAAAAACTGGTGAGTGTTCCTTGGGGTCTGGCAGACTGGGGCCATGTCTCCGAGTTGTGTTCTGATAATGAACTTGGGCTGGTCAGACTTAAATGCAAGAATTAATCTCTTTTGTTTAAAAAGAAGCACGAAATCATGATGGGACATGATCATGTTCCCTTTTTTTTCCTTCCCTCTCTTCTTGTTCATCCTGAAAGAAAAAAATCCTTACATTTGCTCAAGTTGTATGTAACATTGCACTGTCAGAAAAACATTAACAAGGAAATTATCCTAATTTAACAAGAAAGGATCAAATATGAAATGGAATAAATGTTAATTAGCTTAGGTCAATCATTTTAGCTGTTATGTTTAAGTTGCTACTTCAGCTGTGTGGATTTGCTCCTGACCTGTGTGTAATTCCACATGAAAAGGCGATTTTGGGGGCAGAACTTGGCATGCTGTTCTTTGTGGCAAGACAGGGTCCTTCTCCTGGGTGGGGCCTTTGAACACTGCTGTAATACTTGCTTAAGCAAGATTTTAATGAGGAAGTACAGAAAGAGGTTTGAATACAAAGGAATACATTCATGTCAGTTGGCTCAGTATTGTACAGCAGCATATGTTACCCTGGTCTGCAGTTACTAATAAATCACTATCAAACCTTCATCTTCTCTGACAGATGTTGGCCATGGTATAGAAGCCCTTGGACCATCCAATAATTTTTTCAGTTTTTCCTTAAAATGTAGTGGAATCAGGAGAGCAACAGGGAAAGCTGTTTGCACAGGGGAGCTCCTGAATTTATCATGTTACTGTGTTACTTCTAGTCTTCCGTTTGCAAGAACTTCTGAAACTCCTGCCTGTCACTGGCAGAAGTTACTAGAATGTGCAGATGAACTAACAGATCCCTTATGCGGTCCTCTTTTGTTGGCTTCTAACCAGCAGAAGTAGCAAAGTGCCCATGTTATGCAAGGATAACAAAAGTAGGATCTATTAGACTGTTACAGAACATTAAGTCATGGTAGCAGGTCAGTCTGATGTTACTTCAGGTTTTCCTATCTGCTGTTAACAAGGTCTACAAACTCCAGATTGTGAACATCTGTAATAGCTCAGTGTGTTGATGAGTGAATGTATGGATTTTATTTTAAACTGTGACCTCCTTTCTAAGGTTGAGAACAACACAATCTTAATGGATAAATTAAAGAAGGTTCAGCAAGAAAATGAAGAATTAAAAGCTCGGATGGACAAACACATGGAGCTTTCAAGGTGACAAATGTCTATGGATATCTAGATGTTCTTAGGAACCAGGGGGAAGGAGTTACTATGATGACAAAGAAAATTCTGTATAAATATTAGTGAATGCATTTTGTGATACTCTGTAAACAAATACATCCCCCCTTGTATCTCTACAAATGTGCATTCCTTTGTAGAAGGACAGGCAGAACAGATTGTAAGGGGGTAAAGGCTCAGTATGCTTCAGTGCTCAAAAAACAACATTTCAGGGAAGAAAAAGTAACTCAGAAATATCATTATACAAAGATTGTCTCTTTTAAGTGTTACTGGCTTGTGAGCTAAACCTGCGTTTTAACCGCTTCAGTGAGTGATTTGTCTCCACTTTAGATGAGTGTGTTATATTTAACAAATAGGAGTTATATTTATCTAAATTGTGTTATATTTAGCAGTCACAGTATTGTTTAACATGAATAAAATAGGTTTGAGGTTCTCCTAACTTCAGCTTTTGCTTAAATGGATAGTCAGACTCTTCCAGTTTAAAGGAAACTGCAGCTTCTATGTAGAGCTAAGCCTGCAACAAGACCCAAAGGCTCCAGCACGGCCTTTTAAAAGCATCTGTCATTTTAAGTAGGACAAGTCTTGCTTTTCAGATGCCTTTTCTGGCCTTTAGGGATGTTTGTTACTAGGACTTTCTTCTACTTTCTGCAAGATACCAGTTTAAATCCAGCAAGGATGAGAACATGTTAAATCCTTCTTCTAAGGATTGAATTTAGTTGTGAGCCAAGCAGGGATTTATACACTTTCAAACCTTTTTTCAACAATTAGCTCACTTGCTGAAGCCTCCAACTTGGGTTGTGTCCTTATGTAAATCTTCTGTTTGCAGGCAACTTTCTACAGAGCAAGCTGTTTTACAGGAGTCACTAGAGAAAGAATCAAAGGTAAATAAACGCCTGTCAATGGAAAATGAAGAACTTCTGTGGAAGTTACACAATGGTGACCTATGCAGCCCAAGAAAACTGTCTCCCAGTTCTTCATCTGTGCCTCTTCAGTCCCCACGAAATTCCGGTAACTTCTCTAGTCCTACTGTGTCACCGAGATGACATCTCTTGAGAGGAAGAGGGGATTGCATTTCATTTCTGATCTGCAGAACCAATCCTAACTTGAATCACAGGAGCAAGAGCTATATTAGCCAATTATGACAACTAAATGTAACTGGAAACTGTTTGGTGCAAAAATGGCAATAGGAGACTGTGAATATGGGAGTAAGACATTCACTCCTCCCAAAAAGACTTGTTGATGACCTCTATGGACATTGTTGCACAAAGCACTTAAAGAGCAAGGAAAGACTTGTTTGTTGCCTTTTCACCCAACTATAAGAAGAAGCTCAGGGGCTTAGAGATAAAGATCACACCTTTATAATATGTTCCTTATCACCGACACTTTTTTAAGGCTGTGTGTGTGCGTGCGCGTGCTGTGGATGGAATGGATGTAACACACTGTGCGTGTGTCTAATGCTGCCTTCTTTGCTGTGTACGTAATAAAGGACAAAAGCTGAACACTATACTTCATTTACTTCCTTGATACTGACAGTATGCATGCTTCTAAAAGCAGAGTACCCTTGCCCAGAAATGAGGAGAAACTGCCACTCATACTGTAGGTTAGTTTCCTTCAGCTTTTTCTGGCTTCAGTTCAGTAAAAATATGGCATGGAAAGCTTTGTCAACTGATTTAGTAGTGTCTTGGTCAACCTGGGCAACTTTGAATTAATTTTAAAAACAAACTGAATTGCAGCCATATTTTGCGTGGGTTCTTGATTTTCTGTCCATGCACAACTCTGCCATTTATGAGGAGACATTTTTTGCAGGGTACAATGGATTTTGGCTTTCAGGTCAATAGGGTCGTAGTCACAACCATGGTAGCCCTCAAGGTCAGTAGTTTTTATTTGAGTTGCAGGTTTAGAAGTCAAGACTTAGCGTCTTACCTGCTGAAAAGGAATCACTAATTTGCCCAAAGCAGCATGCCCGTTCCTGAGGATAAGCTTGATGTAGATTGGAAAGCCAAAGCAAAATATGCAATAATTGTCACTAGATGCATTCTTAACCCAGTTCCCAAGAAGAATCTTAAGTAATTTGTGAATTCCAGTGTAGCTGGTGACACACTTATACTTTGCCTTTTTAAGCATTAGGATTTGTATGAACATTCCTCAGGGCTGGCTAAATTCACCTGAGAAACAGGGAAAAGGTGGTATCTGTATATTTCATCTTGCTAATTCCACCATACCGTCCCTCTTAGACTGCAGGATATCAGTGTTTTGCCAGTATTTGGTGAAAGGTCCTGTGCTACAGTGTCTTTGGAGTAGGGGGAGAAAACTGTCCTGGCTGCTGGAACTGGAGGATGATGAGAGTGTCAGCATTTCTGGATATGTCACATGCTGAGCTTCAGCTTCAACAAGGTAATCGTGTAGCCTTGCTCCACCCTTGATCAGACCTGTTTAGGATGTCTACTTTGCACCTGCTAAACACAGGTGCAACTTCAAATTAGTATTACAAAACACTATTGATGCTCACAGTAGCTTGGGTTTTACAGTAGGGCCAGGAGCACTGTTATGCTACTGGTCAGCGAATGCTGTTAGCTGGACATAAAATTTGCCATGACAGTTACCAGTACCTGCTGAGTTTCCCTGCGTTTTTTAGTAGCTTGGGGACAGGAGTCAGGGGGATGGAAAGCATTTAGGGAACTCAACTAGAGAACCACTTCAAACCATTTCACCTGACTTGTAAAACTTTGGCTAGTAATGAGGAACACGAGACATAGAAACAAGACTGTTAACAGTGCTCATACAGTAAGTAAATCTGTAATAAAACTTGTGATTGACTGTTTGATCATTAAATTTACTTAATCTTTCCTAATGTACAAGTTAAGGGTGCCATTTCTATGGAACATTATGCTTTCTTTTAATCCTTTTTAGGGCACTGTACATACCACTTACTAGTGGTGTCTGTACTTCATATGGTTTTCAAATTTTACTATGAAAATCCTCTGTTGGCTACAGCTTGGCTTAAAGTATCTCTTGGAACATTCTTCTTTTCTATGTCAGTGATTTGATTGCATGTATTTGAGCTGAATGCGTTACAATAAATTTTTTGTACCGATGGAAGGATTTTTCTTCTGCTTGTATTAGTCAAAGATCTTAATCTAAGGAGGAACATTCCTCCAGCTACTAAAAACTCTTAGTGTGTGCTCAGCACAGCAGAACAGCAATGGTGAAGCTTCACTGCACAAATTAATGTTCAGCTAACCCCTAGAAAATGTTACCCTTGCTACTCTAATGTAGGTAGAAGTTACACAGAGCTTGCTTGTAATTATTAGCAATTCAGTTTGAGTTGGCCATTTTTTTAAAAAAAGAATGTAGATAATGGGACGCAAAATGTCTGGTAAAGGCATCCTACATTGGACTCATTAAAATGGTCTCCTTATTCAGGAAATTTTGTGTGTGAGAAAAGCCACAGTTAGAGTTTAGCAGTCTAACAGGTAATGTCACAGGAACAGTTGTCTAGCCACTGGCAAGAAATTTATTACATTAGTTGCAATGTAATGCCTCAAATCAAACATGCAAGAAGATTGCATACAAATGGTTGAAGGTCAAATACAACATAGCCCTTCATGTAACACAGCAGAGAACGCTTTTCCAGGCTACTGGTACAGAAAAGTAAGTACGGTATAGTAAGTAATACAGAGACTGTTAATTTGTTGATAGTTTCCCTCCACAATACAGGAGACTCATCTCTAAACTGCTTGCAAGTAAAATCTCTGATGCTTTTATGAAGAAATGAAGACTGCCTGTATATAGAAATCAGCCTATAAAAACACCTGTTTAGTGTTTGTCCTTTCGGTCTCAAAGAATTAAATAATTCTGTTAATCTGTAAATACTGTTTTAATGTTTTTCTCTGTTTTGAGTATTATTATTTCAAGCTTTAACTTAAGTACCACGTGTTCAACCCAGTAACTTTTACATATTTTGAGTTTTTGTCTTTAGTGTGATGTCTCCTTCATGGGAAGTTAGAAACCTGCTCATCATATGCCAAAGGTCAGCCAAGCAATTAAACAAGTGATTTTCTTCAGATACTCAACTTTAACTAGTAGTTCTAACTCTAATGATAAGCTTCAAAGGAAGTTACAGTGACATTATATCTGTACTAAGTAGTTTATTGCCATTCAAACTACTCATAATATGGTTCACCTTCAATTCACCCTTCAATACTTTCCTCTAAAGGTCTTTGAGTTGCACTGTATTTGCTGCAAGATTTGAGATGAATCATTTCCTTAAGCTAATGGAAGATGCTTCTCATTACAAGCACCAAAGACACTTGCATGTAAACTGGTATTGTGTATTTCATGCAAGAAATTCTTTCTCAACAGTAAGTAACCACTGATCTTTAAAACTGTAGTTTCCTGACAGCCAGGAAATCATTTAGGGCTGAGCTGGAGTTAAGGAGGTCATTATAAAGCTGGGATAATCACTGAACCCTTGAGAAACAAATACCTTCTGTCCACTGCTGCTTAGAAGAACAGTGACACAGGTATGGAAACAGAAACAACAGTACTGGCAGCTTTAGGCATATGACCTTGACAAGTCACTTACATTTCATTTCCCAGGCTTCATTCTCTTAACCTGTGTCACTGTTCATTTAGATGGAAATGTGTAACTGCATCACTGTAACAAGAATCAGCCCTGCTCAGTAGGCTTTTGGTAAAATAAGAACTATGTAAAATATATAGTAAAATAATTCTCATAGTTTTCAATTACAAGAATTATTTTGATGCTTGGGGGGAAGACAGGGGACGATGGACAGGACATGACAGTCATTAAAATTCTTCCTTAAAGGCACTGCTTCTGTAGTTATTATCAGTCTTGAGAATGGCAAGTGATGGTACACATAACCATTACACCTGAGGGAGATTACTCAAGCAATGGATTTACACCATCTTTCCTCTTCTGACACAGTGTCTTCAAGGAAGTGATGCTACCACATGAACCACTATGCTATTGAACAAGTTTGAGCAGATGACACAATCTCCCACTTGCTGGGTGTTTTGAAGCAAATCAATTATCGAATTAAATGCTCAAGTGCACTTTGACATTTAAGAAGCTGGCACAACTCCTGCAGTTCAAATGGAAAAACATTTTTCTTACAAAGGAAATTGCTAAGAATAATATAACACATTGCACAGCCTCATCCAGAAGTTCCGGGATTCTTAATTTGGTCAGATTAAAAAAAAAAAGTACAATTTTTTTCCCCTAACAAATGGTACAAAGACCTTTTTTAGGTATTACTATGAAATTGTATAACCTGTTCAGTCATTTGGGTAACACTGTAATATTCTTGATACATTTTAACAGACTAACAAGAACCTGCCTCCTACACCTTTCTTTCCAGGTTGGTCCTACTGCATTCTGTATTTTGGGGGTTTTTTTGTACATACCTTGTTTCCAGAGGCCAAAGATATTATAAGCACCTCTACGTTCTTGAGACCTACATAGAACCATTTCAGTCTTTACCATAGGTATTTATCTTACCAGTTACACTGGTTTAGGTTCCTGCATGCTGAGGAAAAAGCATCCAGCAAGCTTGTTTAATGTTTTAATTAGCTACACTATTAATCAAGCTCCTGACTTTATTGAGAAGCTGCCATTTTTCCATTAGCACTTAGAGCTGTCACTGCTCAAAACAGTCCTGTACACGTCTGCTCAAAGCTCTGCATTAGCTGGAGCACGGGGCTACCTCAGGCCTTCACAGAAGCAAGCATTAGGAATTCCAGTCAAAGTCAGGCTGAGACAGACTGAAGTGTGTAAGCAAGGGACCAGTTCCTGGTTTGGTGCCTCATATGCTCAGAATAAGCTGTTTTTCACATGTCTTGTAAGTCAAATGGCTTGCACCAATTTTTTTTTGTCATTTAATTCCGCTACTGAGGAGTAGATTTGTATTGGAAGTTGTAGCTTACATAAATTTGGTGCTGGAGGTTAGGAAGAAAAAGCATTGCCAAAATGTCCAATAATGTTGCTATCAAGTTCTTCCCTTTTCCTCTGGCAAGGCTCTTTCCTTGCATTGGTTACTAAACCCAGGGTAAGAGAAGCAGTGGCTTATTTATCCAGGTATAGTTCTGTGTAAATGAAACATCAATCAAGTTAAATTTATTACCCCAAGAAGAAATTCTACTGTATAATTGAACATTGTTTTAATGTTACATTTGCTTTTTTCCCTTCTGTAAATGATAATATATATGTATAAATGCAAGTCTTACCCCTAGCAACCATAATGTGCTACATAATTTACTAAACATAACACTATGCATCTACTGAGGAGTGAACTACTCAGTAAGCTACATATTATAGGGTTGTAAGAATGCAACAACGTAAGGAAAATCCAGCATACCCAACTGCTTACAAGTCTATGGAGATACTAAATTTAGGTGCTAGATGGTATTAGTATTTACCAGGAGTGAAAATTTTATTCGTGAGTATGTCTTCCCACATACATGAAATGAGCACACACACACATTTGTGTTTTCATAATGTTCAGAAATTTAATTATTCTTGCAAAATAAACATTTGCTATTGGCTAATTTTTTTAACAAGTTTGTTGTCGTTATTGTTTTAAACATGTATAGTACTCTCAGTGTTAAAACTGCACACACCACACAGCAGACTGACCTTATGCAAGAGCCTGAGGGGACAGACCATATGCAAAGGAAGGCCCAAGAGCACCTATTCTTAAATGTAACACACCATATGCGTGTTCAGGCTTAAACTTTAATATGCTTCATAGTAGCTTCATTAACTAACAACTGACTGCTGCTGGGCATAGTGAACTCTGCTGTGGCCTGTCAGGATAGTGAGTAGGGAATACATTGACATATAAAAAGAAACAGTGAGAGAGAAACTTCATTTAAACATTAAAAAAGAAAATTAATGGCTATAATGTCACGTAACATACAGTTCAGTCCATATCCGAAGTCTTTCCTATCAATTCAGTTCAACTTTAGTAGCTACTGTTGTTTCTCCTTGTAGATTCTGAGCTACACAAATATAGTTTCCAGCATCTTTGGCTTCAAAATCCTCAACAAGAAGAACACTCTTTGAGATTCTTGTAGTATGTCCAATTCCTCTCTTTATCAATCTCCAGAAGTTTTGGATAATCACAGGCCTCTCAAACTGTTAAAAAAAAAAAAAAACCAAAACAGAAACAATCCACCCACATAAAATATGTGACTCTGCAAAGTCTACTTAGCAACACCACCCCATCACACCCTGAAGCGAATGAGGTTGTGTAGCCTATATCCAAAAGTCAACCCTAAGTGAGGAAACCAAAAGTGTCTGGCAGCTGCAGCAACATTCCTGCATTAAATATTGATGTACCAGTAAGTTATGCCAAATAAGGATAATACAAGGGCTCCTAAGCACAGATACTCTGTATCTTCAGATCAGTGATGGGCTGCCAAAGCTCTGCCTGGAGCCTCTGAGTGAGCTCAGTTTTAGGCCACTTAATAAGGCTGCATTCGGGTACCTGATCAAATAGGTCAAGTGTCTTGGGGGAGGTGTCAGGATAGATGTGTGAGCTCATTGTCAGACTTTCAGTGTCTCAAAAAGTAGGCAGCAGGGGCATTAGTTGCCAAGCACATGCTGAGAACTAATTCCGCCTCTAGTTTTAGAAACATTGTATTAGGTAACATACAAACAAATAGTAACATTCCCAAATATTTATAAATTCTCACATTCTGCTTTCCAAAATGTGTATGTAACTTCAAAGCCAAAACAAAAAAAACAACAACAACAACAAAAAAAGATGTTTAGACAGAAGGATGGGTTTTGAGTTTTTTGTTGTAACAGGCTTTTTTTGTTTTCCCCTCCTATAAGACCATTCTCTGATGGACTGTTCATGAGGTCACACTCCCTGGCACCTCAGGTCAAAAAGGAGCGGATAAGAGAAATTGGCACAAAGATAGACTAAGGCAGTCTCTTTCTTTCCAAAATCCATCAGCTGCTAGTAAACAGCTTCAAGCACGCTGGCTTCTGCTATATCAATAACTGGGATAAAAGTGTAAGAGAGAGGTTTCTGCTTAGAAACCATCTCCTCTTGCTTCATGAAATAGATGGATTAACCATTTACCAATACGAATGCTACGAGGCTTAAGGTAATAGTAGCAAAAGGGTAAGTTATACACTTACCTAGAGCCAAAGCTACAATATCACATTTGCAAAATGACCCAGTACAAAGGCAGCTGGCAGCCTTCTTGAAGCTTAGGGATGAGATGCAGTGGAGTCAAGGAATGCTTAGGAAGTGGCAGGCATTACCAGCTTTTAAAAGAAATACCTTGGTAGCTGTAGATCTCATCTAGAAATTCTTAAACTTTTAAAAGTAATCAAGCCACTTAGCAGAGCTCTACCTAGCAGGGCACTACCTCCTGTTCCCAGCCTGAAAACCAAGTGCTACCTACAATCACGTAGTACTTTACACTTCATTCAGGCGTAAATTAGTTCTCTAAATGCAGCAAGTGGAACTTCCTTGACCTTACTGAAAGTGAAGTTAAAGGCCATGTAAGGTGGATGCTGTTTGCCTGGCTGGGCTCCTGCTAGCCCAGTTTTTCTCAAACTAATTGCTTTCTGCATTGAAGCCTGTTTCATGCAATCAGATTAGGGAGTGGATGTGTATGCATTCACAGCAGGTGAATGAGCAAAGCAATTGCCAGGGAGTGGCAAAGGGAAAAGGAACAAAAGACAACAGAGTGGAAAAAAAAAAAAGGGAGAGCTTAGTGAATACAGAGATGAAATGAGGGTCTCCCCAGTCCAATGCACCTGGAAGCAAGTAGGAATTAAAGTGCTGCTTGTGCTCAGGAATCAAGCAGTAAGTGACAGCCCAGCTGCTGGGGGGGGGGTAGTGGTGGTGAACAAAACCATCACTGAGCTCTCTGCACTGAAAGCAGCAGCATGAATGAAAAAAAAAAGCACAAAACAGTTCATCTTACAACCTTGTCAGTCCTTTTTCTTGTCTAAAAAAAGGTCCATCTGGCCAGCATCTCTGATGATCCTCTATCTTCTAATTCCACCCCCACCTTTTTTCTTTGCAGTATGTGAATACTTTCTCAGCAAATGTTAAGTCTCCAACAAGCATACAGTGCTTCGACTGTGACATTTACTTGATCATTTTGTCAAGGCAGAAACCCAAACACAACAAACAAAGCTAATGTGACCAAGTAGGGGCATTTCTTCCCCTCATCACCCAGCAGAGTCAACCACTATGAATGTCAGAGTTAAAGCACCACCTTGAAGGATAGACACTGCCATGTGTTGATGCATGTCCCTCAAAATAATGCTAAGAGCTAAATTTAGAGGCAGACATTGGGCCTTTAACCAAAAAAACACTACTGCTCCACAGCTCCCCAAACTTTGAAGCACTTGTGTCTTCCCTAGCATTTTGCTTTTTACTTCACAGACAGCTGCAAGTTTCTCCACTCATTTAGACATCTGTTCCTTTCCTTCCTAAATTTAAATGGACACCAGAAACATGACTTCTGACAAACTCTTCCAATTCCCAGTTCAATTATTTATTCTTTAGATCACCTACAGCTTGGGCAGGGCAGGGAGGAGAAGCTGGTAATTTCTCAAAACTCTCAGACAACAGCCTTGGCATGAAAATGTAGGATAAGCATCACAGGATGGGGGATGGGGGAGAAAGATGGGTGGAGGGGGAGAGGGCAAAATGAAAGAACAAACTAACATCTAAGCAAGGACCTGGTTCTATGTGCCCAGTGCCCTCACCAGTGGTTCAAATCTGTTTTGTGCTCACTGGCTGTCTGGTTTTCCCCCTGATTTAGCACACACCTTCCCATGACAGCAGAGCACTGTAGTCTCTATCTTAATGGCTACTGCAAATTTCTACAGCCTTAGATTTGAATTTCCTCAAGCCTAGTAAGCACTGAACTCAAATCACTCAAACAATTATCTCTGCCGTTAAATGACTTAATTCTATGCTACATCAAGGAGACAAAGTACCTCATTAGCGAGTTCTGCATTGTCCTCTGACAACCCAGAACCAGGAGGGCTGGCAAATGGAATACAATACCAACCCTTTCTCCTGGTGAAGGGTTCCATCTTCCAGCAGTCCTTCTTTTGCTCCTAGCCTCCTAACCAGGAGGGATGAGGCTGTTGAAGAATTAAGCCCCTACTGTAACTGGTCAGGGTGGTTGGAGGGAGAAGAAAGGGAGCCATCAGCGATGCCAGTCAGATACATCTTACTGCAAGAAAAGAGACCTCAGATTCACTCTGTGCTTCCAGAGGACTCTTTCAGATGAGGCTGGGCAGAAGCCGATTCTGCTTCTAATGTGGGCAACAATTAAGCTAAAAATTTTGTGCTGGGATGATTTATGTGCCCAAGCCATGGAGAAGGAAGGAATATCAAATGCAGAGGCATCAGTGAGGTTTTGTGGCTTGCCCTAGAACAGCCTCCTGATGCTAGCTGGCTTTGACCCTGCCTGAGGCTTTCTTTGGAAATACTGCCAGAGGCCTAGTGTCTCTGGAATGGAAACCTGAGGGAGGAGACAGCTTTGCTGAGCTCGATTTTTACTAACATGCTCTCCAGCTTCATCCCTGTGCTACCTGCAGATTTGCAGGGAAGGAAGGTTCAAAGTTCAAGAGGATATGATATGCTGCCTCCTCCTGCCAGCACACCTGAGCTTTTATGCAAGAGGCAGACACCACAATCTGAAAGAATTTTTCCTCCAAATCTAGACTGAGTGCATTCAGCGTTTTGCCTTTATGAAGAAAAAATCATTTCAGGCAGGCCATTCATCTCTTACCTCTTGACCTGGGTACTGCCACCTGAAGTTCACATCTACATCTGGCTCTCCAAGGACTGTGCAGATGACATGAACACTGTCTCTGAGTTTGACTCTATTGGATGATGCCACAATTGTGGCTGAGGGTGGACCCTTGGGAACTGAGAGAAAGACAGTGTTTGGAAAAAGAAAATTAGCTTCTAAAGTCAAATACACTGGCAAAACTGAGAGTCAATTTCTGACTCAGTTTGCTTAATGCAACAGGTTAAGTGTTTTATACCTGCAACTACACTAGGAAATTGCTGGAATTTAAATCTACAATGTTTTATCACATATACTTTTGATTAAGATTTTAAAAATCTGATTACATTACTTAATTTACTTTTTTTAAAATTGCTTTCTTAACAATGTCAGCAGAAGAGTCAGTTTAAGCATGTATAAAACTGCACTTTACCTTCTACATACAGTAGATGATATTTGATGGAAATCTGTGGTGCTCCCTGTGACTCTGCTTTGCAGTAGACAATACCTTTATGATCAGAAGTGGGATGCTGGTAGACAAACCCCTTCTTTGCATCATAAATAATATCTGTTCCATCTATTTCAATTTCTTCTGCTGGAAATTCCCTGTGTAGAGTTACTTTTGCTGAAGGAGTAGTAACACGGCATGGGATCACTGCAGGTTTATCTGGGTTCAGGTACACAATCTCAAAATAACTGGGAGTAGGTACAAAAAGTTCCTCTTTGTCTGTGCAGAAGAGTTGATATTGTCAGAAAAATATCTACATCTTCATTTAACAGAAAGAAAAGAAAGTACATACAACAAGTGATAATAGCTACAAGCAACATTTAAAGCAAAAAGCTTTGGCCTAATTTTTAATATGCACACACAAAGGGAAAAAAATCATAGCTTGTATGAAAAATTTTAAGTCAAAAAGAAAAAAGTATTCTTTATCTTCAGATTTTTTTAATCTTAAGAAAACCTTTGTAATTCATTTTACTAAGTTGGCACATATTTATCTGGATCCAATCACCACTGGCAAGATAAGGACTACTAGGAAAAGATAGGTACTCTTTGGAGCTACATGCTTTTAGGCAAAATTCACTGCTCTAAGTAGATGAAATATTTAGTGTTTTAGAATTACAATTAAGGAGTATTTCCATAATTGGCATGCTTTTTAGAAATATAAATATGAAATTTCTCTTTCTAGCATGAGCATTTATGTAATAACTTGACTGAAAAGTTTATTCCAGACTTTCTAAAGGAACGTATTGTAGAAACATTAAGCACTTCTGATAACTGGCTTCCGCACAGTCTCATGGTCTAATTTAGCTCAAAAATGTATCCCAAACAGTCCTATCTTAACATCTTGTACTAACACATTTTCTAGCCATCAATACTTTAGCTCTAATCAGAGATCAAAGGCTGGTTTACATTCAAAATGCTTTCCACAACGAGAACGAATTAATCACTTGATTTCAGCTCTGTTGTACCAAGTAGCAGCAAACCACGCACAAACTCTGTGGGGCAACACATGTTCTTAAGAGTGTTTTGCTTCTCAATGTGCTACATAGACTCCTGGGAGAAACTGTGCCCTTACCAAGGTCAGTGCAGTCAAGACTTAAGCCAGGGCAGGTAACTGGAAGTGGGGGGCTGGGGAGGGGGGGGCTTGTGGTCATCTGAATGCCATGACAAAATGAATCTTCTGCACAGATTAATTTCCTTCATTGAGACGTATTTTCAAAAATTAAACATTTTTATTCTTTTTTTTATAAGATCCTCAGAAAGCCTGTTACTATTTTCAAAGGTATTTGCTTTGCATTCCATTATGCATTACTTTGGGTAGACATTTTGCATAATCCATAGGGAAAATGGACTCAATAAATCACACTAAGCAAGTACTTTTCTGCTCACCAGCACTGCCTTCCTTTATATCCACTAAAAAAAAAGATGAAAATTGCAGAAGTAAAATCTTAACAGTGAAATTGCTGATGTAGCTTTATTCGTGACTTAACTAGCAAATATATTTTCACTAATAATCCCCCAGGAGTTAATTACCTGTGAAAAAGATGTATGTTGAACCTGTTCTAGTCTCATCCTTCCTGCATTTGTTCCCATTGCACAGCTGAAGCCAGCAGCTGTATTCACCTGTGTCCGCTGCAGTGGAGTTTGCAAGGCTCAGCTGACTGTATCTGTCAAGCTGCTTTATACTGTGAAGCAATAAAAACAAAAGGCACAGACAAGCACAGATGTATCTCCTTGTACATTTCTGCCAGCTCACTTCTACTTTTGATTTTACATTCCTGCTCTGCAGCTGACCCACCTTGCACTTGCAGAGTTCTGTTGCAACTTCCCCTTTTGCTCCAGCAGAGACCTGCTGCCATGAGTAGTTTTATTTATTTCAACTCTACACAAGAACTTGCAAGATTTTGTCTTGTACAGTTAATTTTTGGATTCTTTTCAGTTCTCATTTTGTAATTGGACTGTGACTGTTCCAGGCAGTATATTCATCTATGTTTTGTATCTGTTTGTCCATGTATAGCCCTTTTTCACGCTACAAGTCAACCTGCATGCATCTCAGTGCTTTTTTAATACCATTAACTGTAGCACAGTACATACCTAACCAAGATAATTCAGGAGTACTAAATAGCAGGTACTGTAATAACAGTTTGTTTAATAATTTATGTCTGCTTTCAGGATTAATGCTTTACCAAGCTTTAACATACTGGTTCAAGTTTCCACTTGCAAACACCATCATTTAAGAGCTTCTATGTCAGCTTGGATTTGTACTGCAAGTAGTGTAATTTTGCATCACCTGCTCCTCTGCCCTAAGCCACCTCACTGGCATCCTCTCACTGGAGCTTCCTCATTACCCCTTGGCTATGTCAGAGCATGACCCTGAGAACTGCTGGAGGGGTACTGGCAGTGCCATCATGTAACCACACAGAATTCAGCCTGTGTGATTATTTCAGACTTCATTTGCTTTTTTCTCCTTCTCCTGAATTTGCACATCTCTTAGTGGATTGACATTTGTGAATGTGCAACTATTTATAAATATGTAGATATGTATGCAGATACTGCCAATGTTTCTGAGGGTCAAAGGTCCTATCTATGAAATACAGCAGCTACAGCCTCATCTTGTTCTCTTTTTATATTTTAAGGTTTTCTTTTCTGGCTCTTTCTTGCAGACAGATGGTGTTATAGTGGCAGTCTGCTGCATTGACTTGTGATGGATTGCAAAAGCCATGGCCCAAGAGTACCAGTTCTCAGGTAACCCTGACGGCACAGCCGTGTGGCAGTACAGACACACTCCACTGCTGCTCTGACCCTTAAAAATGTTCTTTTCAATCAGCTGCCTTTCATGGCAGTACATCCAGAGCATGAAGGGCTCCCTCTTTTGCAAGACATTAAGTTACAAGGTGATTTCTTTTCTAACCAAGTCAAGAGTGATTTTTCCAGTTTTAGGCATTTGGTAACTACCTTCTTTTTACTGTTTCAAATTGGATTTGGACAAATACTCAGCTTGCATGAAGTCTGAATAGCTCTCATATTCATTCAACTGTGGATTCTCTGAGTATTTATTATATCCTCTTATTTCTGCTTATTAATGTGGCAGTTATTCTGTAAGACAAATAACAAACTGAATCATTTATTTCTGAGATGAACATTCTTTGAAGAAACTCTTATCCCCTAAAACAGCTCATCACTGAGTAACAGTGGTACTATAGACACGCCTGACTGTGCTGTATTCTCTCAATGCTCTGTTTTGTTTAACACTCCACTGCAGGCAGAATAACTGATTAAACAGTGAGGCTACCACTTCCAGCTGCATGTGGTTCCCGAAACTTGTGACTCCCCAGGTGTTCTACTGGCAGTTTGCACAACTACCAGCAATAATAAGCCATGGTTCATTCAGCCTCCAGTCAGACCAGAAGCTTATAAATTAAAAGCACACCAAATACACATCTCTAACAGAGCTAACTGAGAATTGTCTTTTCCATTAAAGCCTTCAGACACCATTAGTACATGGATCCACCACATGGCAATTTTGAGGCCTGCCTAAAGAAACAGGTAAATCATGTTTGCTACCCGGTCATGTGCTTGTCCTACATGACCTTGTCTGATTCACTTCTTGGAACCATGTAATCATGGTGCAGTAGCATTTTCATTTTTAATATATACACTACTTACATTTTCTTGAGGTTTTGGATAAGTTTTGAGAGATTCCTATTTGTGCAAGAAATCCTGCTGTGTATCATACCCAACAGGAACAAAAGGGAATTCCAAAATATGTCCTAGTCTGTATTATCATTACTTAGTTTCACAGTTCATATTTCATAGGTTATATGACTACATCAGCGTAAAATGTTTTGCAAGTATTGAGTACTAAATGTCAACACTACAGAGAAACCTTTATGCCAGAACATTTTTGCCTCCTTTCCTTAATGCAGACACTGAACTATAGCTTGAAATCCCAACAGACAGAAAAATAAGGTCAGAGTTAATTAATTACTGTACAGTGTGTTCTACTTAACTGAGAACAAGCTATCCAGTAATCAATAGACATACCCTAGCAAGGTAGTCATCCACAAACATGCACTAACAAAATCTGGCAGCTGAGACTGGAAGTGTTGAAACTTGTGACATGACCATATTAAGCAGACAAAACAGGCCAGAAGTAAATTATAAATGGTAACTCCTGCAGCTGATCAGGATTTCCAGAATAACTTTTCTTTCATTAGTATTTTAGATGCAAGAAAATCTGACTCAAAAGCCAGAACTTTGCTCTGCTGTAGATATCACAAAATAAAAATACTGTATATACAAACATTTCAAGTCAGTTTAAAGAAACTAGAAAATTAGTCTAAAATCTTATTTCCTACATTCATCTTACTGAGCTTTAGTTATTTGAAGTTCAGAAGATCTTTGCCAGAAAACTACGCCACATTTAGAAGCTGAAAAAGCTTCTAAATATAAAAAGAGTGCACATAGCATCACTCAAAGAGCATCTCGCCAACTCCTCTCAAGCAGCTGCATTCACACTGACAAAACAGAGCTTATCCCAAACACATGCTCACTAGGAGAGGAACAGAGCATCTCACTGTTCTACACAAAAAAGCCCAACCCTTGCTTTGAGACTTCAAAGCACAAGCAGCAAAATGAAATTCAGTCATACTCATAAGCACAGCCAGCGTCCCACTCAGGCAGTGGGAGCCTGCATTCACTGAAAGCAGTCTAACTTTGCCCTCTACAACACCCAGTTTCCTCAATATCTCTGAGAGCTCTCCTGCCCAGACACTCGCTGCTCACACAAATGTACATGGGATGCATGTCCAGCTCTTTGCCCCAGCTTCCACCATTAGAGCAGTTCCATGTCACGCAGGTTTACTTATCAGATTAAGCTCTCTGATAAATACAGCTGGTCTTCAAGTGAGAGACCCAAGCTCCAGACAGAGCAGAGCCAATGTAAAGTTAGACAGCCTTCATCTAGAGCAGCTTTTTGCTAAAAAACCTAAGAAAGGGAAAATGTGCTTGCCCCTATTTTTTCTTTCATCCCTCTCACACATTGTAGATCCAGCTTCTGAGTAAGCCTACAATTGTAAAAAACAGCATTCCAACCCTTCTGTTCTTTAGGTTCACAAGCTGCCTTTGACCATTAACACCGCCAATATTTTTGGCCAGTTTAGCCAGTCCACAAAACTTTCAGACAAAAAGTTATCTGCAAGGTGTATTTATGCTGCACAAAGCAAGATAGCAACACAGATAATGTAATGTAGTGCTGAAGCAAGCTAGTCTGTGTCCTTAACCCAGGAACCACGTTTGCATGATTCCAACTTTCTCCCTAGCTGCGCTGCATGCTACAGTCTCTAAACCTAAGTAAACATTTCCGTGTGTACTGTTATTTACTCCAGCTAGAATAGCGGAAAGGCAGAATTTCTCTTCCATCTCAACAAGAAACAGCCAAAGAGTCCTCCTCCTCCTTTTACTCAGCATCCTTCCCTCCCCTGGATATGGTAGTTTTAGCACGTTAACAGCTCCAGACCTACTGAAAACTGAGACACTAGTATAGCAAGCAAAAATATTTTATTTACCAGTTTGTAAAGTATAGCTACAAAGGCAAATTCAAAGAAAGCATAGCCACTAATACTACAGAAATGGTTTCTCTGATTATAATCTTCCTTCTTAGAAAAGGTACATTGCCCTCCAAGTTACTGTATTCTCCTTATCATATGGGTGAGTTAAAAATATGGTAAGAATGGCATGGAGGAAAAACATCTGGCTTTTATTTCCAATTAGTTTTGCAACCACCTATAGGAAATACACTCTATTGATGCTCAATTTAACTAGCTGCAAAGAAAACACCAGACCAGTTCAATTTGTACACGCCTCCTACTAGTTAAAGAAAAAGTAGGAATTGGATTCCTGGGCATCTCTTGCTACAGGGATGTACAAATGAACAAGAGAATTGTAGTCATTAGTCCCCAGCAATTGCATGGATCTCATCACCACTGTCCCTCCTCCTCACTCTTCCTCTGGTACATCAACATGCTCCTTCTTCATTTTCCATTACCTCCTCACACCCCAATCACTTCCCTTCTCAGCTGCCGTCAGTTCTGGTTTGCACCAGTGCTCCACTTCCAGCAAGACCTGCACTGGAAATCCAAGGCAAAAAAGCCCAGCCCAGTTAATTAGCTTGGGATTCACCCCACACCTCACTCACAATATATTAATAAAATTTTTAAAAATTACCTAATGCAGTTGGTGCTTGGTGCACGGTCTTGCATATGCCATGAGGAAGATCTAAGCTCCCCTGAAAGCTGACTGCATTGTTAACCTTTTCTGCTGCCAGCTCACTTACAAACACTGCCAAGTGAGCTAACCAAACAACATGATACCTTCATGGTATCACCAGTTAAACTCCACCAATGCTTTCTAAAACCACAGAACACAAATTTAAATTTGACATTCTATAAAACAGACTTTGTTTCATATGCATCTACTAGCACTACAGCAAAGAACTTGAGATAATTGCCAAAGTCCTGCTAAAATTCTGATGAATACATAACTGCACAGAATACTGTGGTCAATGTCTCCATAAATAATCAATATTCTGTGACTGAAGTCTGCTACAAACCTGTATTTTCAATTTTTCTAGTTAGGATCTTCCACTTGCATTTAAAATTATTGATTCAGTCTAACACAGCCTTACTGCTTCAACAACTTATTTCAAAATAGTTTTTAAATCAATGATCATCATATTTGAATGCAGATCCTTAAATATATGCCTCACATATTTTTTAAAAGAAAATAAATACTTAGCCAAGTTATATCCACCCAGCCAAAATGTTTTATAGCATTTATTTTATGTGGTGTTATTAAATTTTGCTGCATGGTTAAAATACTACAAATAATGTAAACTTGAGTGAGAACAGAAAGGTAAATTGCTGAGGCAGCGGAATCCCAAACTACTTCAAACTGAAAAACAGAAAACTGCACAATCAGGAAAAGCATATCTTTGGTTTTCCCTAAACTATCTTAAATTCTTGTATTTTGGGTATCAACAGAAAACACTTAATTTTGCAAAGGAGGAACAGTCAGTCAAATAAATAATGAAACAGCATTCAGATTCCTCTCCAAAATCTCTGAATATGTGCCATGGCTTCTTCAATACCAGAGGGTGATATTCAAATAACGTGACCGGTCTACCGGACCAAGCCATGCCAGCAACCTACTTGCAAGTGCCCAAAACCTGAGATATACCTGAGAACGAAAAGCACCACCAAGGACACCCCCGCTCCCTGCTGACCTGCACGTCCAGCTCTGGCTTGCCCGGGGGCCAGGTCTGTACCGCGGCTGATCAACGCCACCTACTGAAAGGAACACAGCATTGCTGGCCAAAGAGTAAGCAGGAGTTTAAATCGGCCACAAGATCTATTGAGAGGAATTGTTGTGATAACCCCGCAGTGGGAACGGGCTTGCTGCTGTAGCTTACTGTGACAGAAGCCTTGCACTCAGCCAGGGCAGCTCTGGAACTCCTCAGCCACCAAGGGACAAGCAAATAAATGCGCAAAGAACTGGCTCATGAATTTCAGGAGGATGTGCTGGAGATCACAGCATGTACCTGCCACTCTGCAACACTCCTCTTTGGAAAAGAGAGTAGAAAGGAGAAGAATATATCTGACAAATTAATTAACTGGGAGTGATTTCAAGGTAGCATCACACCAGTAAATAAGTGAAATGGATCACTGAGATTCAGACAACCTCAGTTATTTACAGAGAGCATACACACTCATACTTAATTTAGGAACAAAAGGAAAATAGCAGCCGACACCTTTGCTCATAAGTCTGTCTCTTTCACCTAATAATCCAAGAAAACCTCCTTGCAACTCTTTCTTAGGATATCATTCACAGTGCTTCACTGTCTCTTCATAAATATTTATAAAACACCCAGTGAAAACAAACACTACTCAAGGCAAAAAAATGGCTGTGAAAGATATCCTTAAGCTCATTATATGCTCCTCTTCTCTCACATAAATTATTACATTTAATCTACATTTAGCTATGTGTACTGTCCTCAAAAACTGGGAAGGCAGACAAATATATGGGGTTTTAGAAAAGATGTTTAGAGCAACAGGACACTCAGCTGGTGGGGCAGAGAGAGTCCTACGTTCCTCTTCCTGCTGCAACAACTATTTATGCAGTTTTCATTAAGATGTCACAAGATGGAAAAAAAAAGCCTTACTACACTCAAGGTGACTATCCTCAGCATTCAACTTTGCCACACCACAACCCCTGGAATTCCCTTTTGCACACAAAGGCAATTTTGACTGAAAAACTAATGACTACTCTCACTTGCTCCTTAGCGCAGAGGCTGCTGTATTTTTTGCTAGTTAATGGCTGTGGGTTTCAGTCTCTTCAGGAAATTAATCTTAGAGTTTCTCAGGTGGTGCCACATTAGCAACCATACAGCCTACCCGGAGCAGGTCTCTGCAAGAGCAACAGAGTAGGTTGGTAGTGAGCACCTGCCACTCACACTAACACATTTTGAGTTTTACTTCAGGCCAACCCTTAAGTGGTTCCCTGTTGTCCCTGTGTCCTGCTGCACACCATCTTTAATTTAGATTCGTCTGAAGAAAACACAGTTCATGTGCTGCAAGACTACTCCACAGTGCAAATCACCGGCCAGTAACTGGTAACAATAAAAAGTTGCTCATTCTATTTTGCTGACATTAAAAACCATTAGAAAGAACATCTTAATTGTAAAACAAAACAAAATTGGAAACAAACAAAACATCTAATGGTGCTGAAAGCTGGGGGGGGGGGTGTTCTGGATTTTTGTTTTCTCTCAAAAAAATGAAAAATAGCTTACCTGAGTCTGGAGTCTTTAAAGGTGTCCAAATATGAAGGGTAGTTCCAAGTAACATTACTCCCCTTACACCGAAGTTCTATGCTTTGTCCGGCAGACAGGCTTAAAGTGGCAGCTAGTTTCTGGAAACGACCTTTATCCATCACCTGTGTCAGTATGGACTGAGACTTCAAAGAGGAGTCAGCAGATTCTCTCTCCTTCATTTTGGGAGCTTTGGGTTTTACCTTTTTGTTAAAAATTTTATTTTCCCCGTGTTCTTTTGGACGCTTACTCTTGGCAGGCTGTCCAATAACTAGTAAAGCAAAGAAAAGAAGACCATGTTACTCTTCAGAAAAAGGTTATACAGTCTTTCTGGGAAAAAAGGTCTTCCTTATTATCACAGAAAAAAACTGAAGTTTTGCTGTTCCTGGAAAATATTCATAAAACTTAGTAAGTGAGTTAATTTACATAAGGTTTTGAAGTCTCTGCCATGACCCATTTTCCTGGGGAAAAAGGAAACGAGCTTTGAACAACATGTGGAAAATCTACACTTACATAAATAGACAAATATGTAAGCTATGAAAACTTTACAAAATGGTAAGAGAAAGAAATACAGCATTTCTATCTCTAGTCACTTCTGTCACTTCTACCTCCTGGCACTGCCATGCTGTGCACAACACTACACAAGTTCTCTGCCTTTCATATCACACACCCACCAATTCACTATTGCCCTTTCACACAAGGTGCTACCATATGGGTCACGTGAAGAAAAACCAACAACGGTGGAACTTCGTGACAATTTATAAAATACAATTTATAAATTTATAAAAGACATGATGGTCGTGCATTTTCCTTATTTTACAGTAAGTACTGTGAAATGCAAATGACACTTAAGTCACTTGAAGGTAGTACTTAAGGCATCACTTCTCTGTAACATCATTTATTTTGACAGTGCAGATGAAAACAGAACCTTATTTAGAGACAAGCAGTAAGCCATTTCATTACCTCCTAGATACAACAGGGAAACAAAGGAAACAGAAAAAGTGAGGTGTTTCAAATTTGAAAAAAAAAAAAGTCAGATTACCCCCACTGTAACTGACATAAGGACACACAGCCCTTTTGTGAGATGAGCCTAAAACCATTGTCCTCAGACACCAGAAACTCCATTAACTGCCCCTGACAGCTATTTCTTGTTTTCCACATGGCAATGCTCAGGTATTTTACTGTACAAATCAATCAACAAGCTCCCTGCTGTATACTCAGCTAGCATGAGTTACACCTGGTACTGGCTGCCAGTATGACCAGCAGGGCTTCCAGACTCCTGCCACTGATGGCTCCCATGACATTCCTCACTCAGTTGGACACCTTGCACTGCTTCAGCCTTCCACTTCTCTAAGTCCAAGCTGATGTACAACATGTCTCTTTGAAACGGCACAGAGCGTTGTGAGCACAAAATTAAAACCCTGCACATTCTAGCACTTTTTCCCCTGCATTACATCAGAAAGGATTCAGACGGTCAGGCCAAAATTGTTTGCACTGAACACCTGGTGTCAGATGCCAATGAGGGAACAGGGCAACCATCTCTACTCCTTTGATACTAGTCTCCTAAGCCTCTAGGAACCCTTCACTAAAGGGCACGAGACCAAGGGGTGGATTTAACCATGGAGACCATTTCTAAGGTTATCCATTTCGTAGGATAACCTTATCCTAAGGTTATCATGAAAGGTGTGCTTGCTTTTGTGAAAAAAACCTGAGAGGGGATGGTGAGCCCAGTGTGGGGATGGAGACCCCTGAGAAGGGGATGGGATGATCCCAGTGTGTGCTTCAACAATATCTAAGCTTGGGAAAACAAAAGAACGTATCTATGTGTTAGGTTGAGCTGGCAAAATGCCAACTGCCCCACACAGAGAGAAAGAATCCACACCCCTCACCAAGGGAAGAGGGAGACAAAAAAAAAAACAAAGAGGAAGAAAAAAAAACCCAAAATCCAAAATAGCAAGATTCTTATATTATACAAAAGAATGACAATTAAAAACAGAATATGATATCATACATATATAGAGAAATGTGAGAAAAAACAAACTAACAACAATAACTACCGAGTCACCCAACCAAATACTACACATTCCCACCACCCACACCCCACAAAACCTCCCAAAAACTCTTCCAGAGAAAACTCCCAGCAAGAGAGGAGAAAAATTAACAAGAAAATGTCCACCTCCCTAGGTAACACAGCAGGGATAGCGGCAATGCCTAATCTCGGCAGGGCAGGGCAGTGCGTCCTCACGGGTCAAAGGTGAAGACCAAAAAGAGGCAGAAGCTCCAACTCCCTCTCTTTTTACACCTCTTGATGATGTCAGATGATATGAAATACCTCTTTGGTTGCTTAAGTCAGGGGATGCTTGTCCCTTCTGATCTATGTCACATCCTCTGGGCCTGCTGAATTGAGGCCCAGTTAAGGTCCAGCTGAAACTAAAGCCAACCCAGCAAACCTCTCGAGTGAATTACAGGAACTTTGTCCCTATCCACAGTGTGAAGGCATTCTGACTGGGCAGGACCAGCTCGGTTGACAGAAGCCCTAGCGTTGACTAACCATGTAGCTTTTGCTAGGTGCTGGCCCCAATTCTTCAAAGTTCCCCCACCCAATGCTCTCCAGAGGGGTTTTCAATAGTCCATTCCACCGCTCAACCTTCCCAGCAGCTGCTGTGTGCTAAGGGGTATGGTACACCCAGTCAATGCCATGCTCTTTTGCCCAGGTGGTAATCAGACTGTTCCTAAAATGAGTCCCATTGACTCAATCCGCTCTGGAGTACCGTGTCGCCACAATACTTGCTTTTCAAGACCCAGGATAGTGTTTTGGGCAGTGGTGTGTGTCTCCAACCAACTCGTGGTTCCTTCCACCATAGTAAGCACACAGTGCTTCCCTTGGCGAGTCTGTGGCAGCGTGATATAATCAACTTGCCAAGCCTCCCCATATCTGTACTTGTCCCATCACCCACCATACCACATGGGCTTCACTCTCTTGGCTTGTTTGATGGCAGCACACGTCTCATAAGCATGGAGAACCTGGAAAATAGTGTCCGTGGTTAAATCCGTCCCTCAGTCTCGTACCCAGTCTGTGAACCACAGTTGTCATCACTTCATTGTCTTGGCTGTTACTATTTTTTTTGTGTTTTTTTTTTGTTTTATTGTCCTTGGATATTATTCTTCATTAATTTATCTGGTCCATTTTCAAAATTATATAAACTAACCATAAATTACATGACTCCTAGG
>JAOXXN010000471.1:41762502-41776411 GCA_026770055.1 Myrmophylax atrothorax
TATTCCACTTAAATGGCGATGACATTTGGGCTACATGTACCTCTGCAAGAAGTACGGACAAAAGTGAAACAGTTGTATGTTAAGAATTAAGAATTGGCAACAGCTCCCAAAATACTGTTTTGCTAAAATACTTGTTGGCATGTATGTGTATGCATGTATATGCAGACACACATAACCCCCCAACACACATATGCCCCTCAACCACAACTTGCTAAGCCTATACAAAACCAGAATCATTTTCTCTGAAAGACCATTCAAAAATCTTGGAATTTTACACAAAAATTGATCCTGCTGCAAATGTAATTTTTTTCCGTATATCTCATAATAAAAATGTGACAGTTATTTTCCCCCTCCATTACAGATGTGATAAATACATTAGGTGTACATAAGACAGAGAAACCCTGTCAGTAGAGTATCAGCCTAAGGGACTCAGATTAAGTAATAAACTTACCATACAAGGGGTCAATATTAAAAAAAATTTTTTAAAAAATTGAATTCTCTGACATTAAGGCCATCACCACCACCATGATTTGCATGATCAGGAGTTCTTACACCCTTTGATTATTCAGTAATTTTATTTTCATTTACATGCAAGGGAAGTTAACAAGCAGCCCTTTTCAAAAATATAAAGTACCATGCACGTGCATAGAGTGTTTAAATCTCAGCTTTAAGTAACACGGGCTTTGAGAGCTTACCAGAGATGACCCCTGCTGTCAAGGTGGCAGAAACTGGTGCCTGCCTCTTACTCACTTTGGCAAGAAAACTAAAGAGTAAACCATCGCGTGCCATGGCAAACAGAATTCGGGGCAAAGGGAACATAGAGCCGAGAAGACTAGAACAGAAAAATGTATAGTTCAAATACAGGTTATTAAAAGCACAATGCTTTATTGGTAAACCCAACTACACAAAAAAGAAAGCTTGGAAGAGTTAATGGGTTTAGGTATAGTTTTCCTTAGGCTCTGTGTTGCTGGTCTTGGTTTTTTGTTTGGTTGACAGATGCTCTTGGTTTTGGTTGTCGTTGATTTTGAACCTAGGCTTTGAAAGCACTTGAGATTAACAAACAAATGAAAAGACAAAAGTTTTACTGATAGCCTACTTTTTCCTAGCAACAAGGAGATTCGATCATTTCAGTCCAAAGCAAATCAAAGCTGCACAACAGTGGTTTATTTCCATATATGTAACATGTTTAGCAGTGCACCTTTCTTTACAATGATCAACTCTTAGTCTCACCTGCTACTGCACCAGACGATAGAGTAGCAACTAGTGGGGTCTTCGTTTTGGAATTGATTTGAGCTAGACATTTGAAAAGCAACCCATCCTTCGCCATAGCATAGATTACACGTGGTAGTGGGAAAATGGATCCAAGAAGACTGAGTAAAAAGCAAACACATGCAACATGGCAAATAGTTCATGCAGAGTTGCATAATGGATAAGATAAACAATGTTAATTAATGGCATGTATAGAAACAAAATGTTGAAGACAACACCAGAAAGCCCCATAGCCCAAGGTACTGCAGGTCAGACACAAACAGAAAATTTTTTTTAACTGCAAAGTTGATTGCTTTTTTTAGTTATTGTTTTTTAATTAATTTAGCTAATGAAATTGTGTCATCAGGCAGAATTCAGATTAACAAGATAACTCTTGCCATCACCATAGTTCTTGGGTATTAGTGGACCAGGAACTTGTTCTGGATCACACTAACTATGAAATTAAGCTTCAGTATTCCTGGAGAAAGTCTGTCAATGAGAAGCAGCAGCCAATAAATAAACATCAGCAGCATCTCTTTCAAGCTATATTTCCATGTGAGGCTGCTGATTAACAGTATTCCAAAGTAAGCGCCATACAAGTATAGCTGGGCAGATTGTTCCTTGTGATTAAAGCTAATTAATTCAGATCTGTTATTAGCAGAACACAGAAAGCGTTTAAACTTTTGATAACTTGAAGCTCTTAAACATACTTCTTAAATTGGGAGGTTTCTTTCCCTTAAAAAGAAATTCGATTAAGAAAACAAAAGGCAAAATCATAGCTAGTATATCCTCTGCAGCAAGCACATTAGTTTTTAATGAGTTAAATGGTTTCCTTTCTTACTTTAGAGAATTGACTGTATCACTTGAAGAAGACACAGCTTTTACATACCACAAATGTTAAGTACGTCCGGTAATGCTTGTGTGAAACAAGTGTTAAGGTTAGACATGAGAGAAGTTTTATTGCAAATGAACTGATTTTGATGTATCAATGTACCTTCCAAAAATAATGTTTCTTTGCTGTTGTAGCTCTGTAAAATTAATTTATCCTACCCTTCTTTAAGTACATTCACATACGTGAAATATTAATGAACATCTTTACCCTGAGGAAACAAGTTTATGACATAACATTGTAAGAGGTAACTGTATGGACCAAAAGCAATCAACTCAATATTTTTTAGCAATTATACTTCTACATTGAGGAATATGAAATACAGTTTGTTTTGTCCTAAACTGTCATCAGTCAACAGACTGAAAGATTTGTCTCTCCCTAGGAATAAATATAATTCTTCAGAATACACTGGAAAAATAGACCAACAGTCCAAATTTCTAAAAAAGCATTTTACCATCTCAGGTCATTTTGCTTTCCAATATTAATTTCTTTAACTTAGTTTCTCTTTATATGCAACTTTCAGTAATTATCAATGTAAGGGAAAAATTCAGTAAACCCTTCCAGACTGAGGGGACCATGACAACTAGATAGAAAATAACTATAATCTCTGGATGGAAAGTGTCACTGTGACATTCTTCAGTCAGCCCTACAATTCTTTTAATGTCATTCAGGACCTGTTTCCATTTTGTATTCCCTCCTATGTCTAAATATTCCTTTTATCTAAACCATTGTCCACAGTCAGCATGCTTATCATCTTTAAGCTAAAGCCTACAAGGTTATCTTGGAGTGCTGTTAGCATTAGGGCTTCCACTTCCACAGGCATCCTGTTTTCCTTTGTGGAAAGACAGCCAGTATTCTTGCCAATGAAGCTCATGCAAATGACTCCTTAACTACGTAAGCTTAGGTAGAACATTGGCATCAGCATTTTTCTAGCCCTGAATTTAAGTATCAAGCAATTTTCTGTTCTATGCAAGTATTTGTATCGTATCAAAATTGGAGCATAATATATATGAATACATACTAATACATCTCATGTCCTCCCTGATCTTTTTAATCAAAATAACATGTTAAGATTACATCCACAGTCTCACAAAGGGGAATAAATTATAATATTTTCAAGAGTTATAATCTAAATCTCAAATACCCACACAGAAACCACATGAATAGATGATGTCAGAAGACAGACTGGCTACTGGAGGAAAACAGAGACAGGCAACGAAGATGAGGAGTGGAGTTAGTTAATCATCTCTTCAATTTTGCCTGCAAATACACAGAGCCCATAGAGCTGCTGAGCCATCAAGAATGGACAGCAAGAAAGGACAAAATGGGTGAGGTTTATTTTACCAGTTAATAAAGATAACTTGCAGGTCATATCTTTGAAAATACATACTTTAATAATAAAATTCTACCAAAGAGATAGAGTTAAGTTACAGTACAGTTAAAAAAGAAAAGGAACCTAAATTAGTGTAGCTACTCTGATGTAGACCTGCTTAAGTATAAAACTTGCTTATAATACTTATTGCTAATTATTTGCATGGACTGAGTCTTCAAAATGAACATATGAACATATATATAAATGTAATATATTATTCATCAGCTTTTCCCAACAAAATTAGTATTTTAATGTCTGTACCTTGTAGACAAAGCACAAAGGGATCCCACTGCTACAACATATTTAGCAGGACCCCATCCAACATATTGAAATGCTACTGGCAGAGGACTCTTCTCATCTAGCAGATAGTATGGCATCATTAGTGTCAGTGCAGCTGAAACCCCAAAATAGGCCATGAAGCAGACAAGAAGGGACACCACAATTCCTATGGGTATGGCTTTCTGAGGATTCTTGACCTCTTCTCCTGAAAAAAAGGAACAGAAAAAATGCCCCACCAAAAATTCTTACTAATTTCCACCTTCAGCTTTAAAAGATAAGATCAAAGACAAATAGTTTGTTAATCTAAGTCACAGGAATCAATCAGTAATAGAAGTTTTAAAAATATGAGTGAAATAAGCTGAGAGACATAGAACAAAACTCAGTATTTTGTTGTCAGAAATAGCATTAAAATAGAGGTAAATTAAAGGACATAAATTGTATATTTAGAGTTCTCAAAGGCCAGTATTTCTAGTTATTTACCTACAGTTCATAAGTTCAATGTAGTCATTCCCTATCAGCCAAACGCAAGCCAGCTTTTAGAAGAGACACCTCATCTCAGAGAATTGTAAAAGTGAGCATGTGATTAACATATTTGAGCAGAAAAAATGTATACTAAGCACTTTCCAGACTTAGAAAACAACAATTAATTGCTTTAGAACAGGAAAAAGTAAGGAAAACTTCCTCCTTCATCCCATACCTATAGCCGCATTCAGGAATAAACTCAGTTTCATTCTACACGAACTGAAGAAGGTTTGGGAGAAAGCAAAGTAAGAAGAGTAGACATATTGTTATGTTGGTTTTAAGTTTTTTTACAAAAAAATCCTGTTAAACATATATACACACACATATAAATACTATACCAGTTGTTGCAATGCAGTCAAATCCTACAAAAGCATAGAAACAGGTGGCAGCACCAGCCAATGTTCCTGTGAAGCCATATGGCATAAAGCCACCACTCCCATATATACTTGTCACATTTTCATAGGATGAGATGTTCCTATAAAGAACAAGAATACAGCAGAAACATAACTTTATTTTTTCATTATTGGTAGGACAAACACATACACCTTCCTACACTGCCACTCCAGGAAAACATCTTAAAGTGTTCTTGTCAAGACAGTTCTGCTTTACAAAACTGCACAAGATGACATTTTTATGTCCAAGTTTGTAAAAAGACAAAAATAACAGCAAAAGGAATCAAGTAACCATCACCTTACTCACTTTGAAGTTTGTGACAAAACATACTAAAACACTAATGGTGTGCATATACCAGTAAAGCATGTGTAAGAGAAAACTGCTTGGAATATGAGCAAGGAAATAGATTTTTAAAAATTACTTTGTTACTGCAGTATGGTTTCTGAGATATTCTTCACTTATTTTCCAGTTGTCGGCATCTCCTTTCACAAAACCAGAAATCATAACGAAGAGCAGGACCAAGATGTTAATAGCAGTAAAAATTTTATTCACCCATGCAGACTCCTTTACTCCAAAAGATAAAAGACCTGTAAAATGAAAGTATTTTATAGATGTGAATGGTCCATTAAACTAATAAAATGGCATATTAAAGAAGATATATATGCAAGTACTGTGAATAATACTAAAAAACAGCACCAGATTTTATACTTTTAATAAGCAGTAGCACAAATTTACTAGATTCTTTAACAGCATGACTATAGGCAAATGTATTGGAAACCACAAAAGAGAAAGCTTCTTTAATTACATTAGTTAAGTATTTAAAGGTATTTTGAGCAAGGGCTATCTCTTGCTTGTTTGAGATGCCAATCCGTATCTCTGTTTTATTCCATGGTGCAAAAATAGCTACAAGAATTCTATGCTTTGTAAAAACAGATTGTTTCCTTACAGAACAATTATTATTTAGATTAAGAAAGGAAGTAAAATTATTAGATTAATAATGTAACCTATTCACTCTACATTTTTCAGGGCACATCCATCACAGATTAAGTCCCATTTCCTAGTTCATTAGTGAAACCTTTAAAAGAAATGCACACCTCCTGTTCGTAACACTGATGCTTAGAGATCCTAGAAAATGAGTCTAATACAAAATACACGTGCTTTAAGTTGTAGAGTAGTGCATTTAAACGATCCGAATTATACTGTGTCATTAGATTAATAACAATTTTAAGTATAGTAACTTAAACTAATAGCTTAATGGAAGAGCAGGCAGTGAGCAGATCAGGAAAAATTCTATACAATTGGAAAACTTTCACGGGTCCTTTCCACTCTAAGCATTTCCGCTATTATCACATACTTTCCCTTACATATATTTCACTATTATCACATGTATTTTTGTTCATTATTTAGAGATTAAGTCTGAAAATTGTAAGCCTCTCAAAATAATGTCAAAAACGTTTCTGACTCCACTAATGAGACATTTGCTATCTTATCAGAACTTGGAATATCTTATGAGATAAGAGATATATTTTTCTTCACCAATGGCATTTTTTTTGAACATAGGTGTATGCTTTCTTCAGCTCAATTTTTCCCAAAAATGTAGTGTGTCAATCAGCCTAATACAGTATGATTGATAGTACGTGCATTTTTAAAGTCCTTTCTGTGAAAAAAAACACCAAACCCAAAACAGATTTCTGTGTCTTTTCCCTGTGCTTAGCACGTACTATTCCCTGTAAAACATCACCTGCTACTCCTATGATTCAGCTTTGCACAGCTTACAATCCAATTACTGAATCATGCTCAACCTACACAGACAGCCCTGATCCATCCCCACTGCCCCTCCTCCCAGAAGCCATGAATTCCACCCAGTTCACTCAACTGGGAGTTTGACTCTTTACCACAGACTTCTGCAGAGGCAAGTGGGGATGAAAAGACAGGACACAAATGAAAACTCAGGGGCAGTGGCAAAGCACAGGAGAAATATGTGAAGAACCTCTAATTCTTCACATCACATTACCAAACTACAGAGCTTAAGCTTAAGGTCCCTCTGAAAGAATCTATCAGTGATAAAGCCATGAAAATACACAGGACTGTGTAGTTTGCCTGTTATTATCAATCTGTATTATGGGTTTTCTATAAAAAGTACTGACAAGTGATTGTCATGTCTCAGCTTCAACAGAAGGGGGTACACATGCAAATTTGATTATATACATTTAATTCAGAGAGCCATTGTGCCAGTACAAAATGTGCATCTGAACTTCCTTAAATATTACTAAGGTATTTCTAGTAAAATACAAACTACTTTAGCATTTTTGCCTATAAAACATCACAGCCACCACAATGAAGCCATATATTGTCTTACCCGATAAAAGTAATATAAGGAATACAGCAAAGAAGTCAGGATACTCTGCTAGCCCAGAGTAATTTATTTTGAAGTAGGTACTGAAGAAATGACCAATCCGTTTGCCAAGAAGTTCATCAAAGGTGCCACTCCAGGCTCTTGCTACACTTGATGTACCTTCATAAAATACATGCATGTTTAGGGTTTTGCATACATACAGCAGGATATAGCTCTTTCTAGTGAAAAAGAACTATAACTAAACCTCTTGCTGTTGCATTTAAAAAAGCAGAGCTTATGCTACAATTGAGTTTGTTTTGATGAAGAACTTTAATCTTTTAGAATTTTACTAAGTAGGTTAATGGTAACATATTGTTCTACAACTAAAATTTAAAAATTTGTGCCTCATTTATTCCCCAAATACTGAAGAGATTATTTCTGTGTCATTTGTATGTGATGTCCTTCTGGAAGAAGATTATTTCTGAAGTTACATATGACATATTTTAAGCAATATAAAGTAATGTAAGAAAGCATTTTAAGAAAGAGCATAAAGGCCAGTTTGTCCACCTGGAAGTAAAGCAAAAAAAAAAAATCAAAACCACTGTCAAGATACTTCCTATGGTAAAGAGTGCACATGGCCACAGCCAAATGCAACCTTGTTTTTAAAACTCTCCTGTCATGAAATACACTTCAATACAATACCGGGTCATGCCAGTTTTGTAATGATTTGGGCAACCCTCCTGTAGTTAGGTACAGGAGCTAGGCATGCTCACACAAAACGTAATGGCAATTTGGAACATGTTCCTCGGAAGAAATAATTTTTAAATCAAAAAATGTTACCTCTGTTGAAGCACTGAAATAGTTATTTGACTATCTGCCATATAAGCATTGATTGTATTCAGATCTGTTCAATTTTGTATTTTATGGGATGACTTGATAGGGCATTGCTTAATTAGCATGATGATATAGTAACAAGTTAGTACTTAAACAGCATGACTTTCTTGAAGTGAGATACTATAGTGATGCAGTCCCTGCAAATATCCTTGCTGTGTATATTCAGAAAAAAGTGTTTATTGATTTTATTTAAATTTTTCTCGCTGACCAAAACCAGCAATGAAATCCTCTCTGTTCTTGTGCATCATCACTGAATTGTCTAACACAATTTTCATACAAGGTATGGTTCATACTTCTGAAAACACACAATTACAAAATATCTTGCAAAAAAACCTGTTTGCAATGATGCTGCACAGGAGGAAATAATGTAATCAAATTACTTTGGTTATTTTGTCTCCACGAGACTATAAAGCAATAGTAGCTACGTATAGAGACAGAAAAGAAACACAGACCTAAATCTGTATATCTTCTGTCTCAGAAACCCCCGAGACCTGTGTTTGTTCTTAAGCTTACCTATAATATAGGATAAAATGAGATTCCAGCCAGTGATAAAAGCCCACAGTTCACCAACAGTAACGTAGGTATACAAATATGCAGAACCAGTCTTGGGAACACGAGCACCAAATTCAGCATAGCAGAGACCTGCCATCACAGATGCAAGGGCAGCAATAAGGAAGGAAATAACGATGCTAGGTCCAGAATCAGATTTGGCTACTTCTCCAGCAAGCACATAAACACCAGCTCCAAGGGTACTTCCCACTCCCAGGGCTATAAGGTCCACAGTAGATAAACATCGGCACAACTTGGTGTCCTCAAGACTTTCACCACTGACATTCTTCTTCCGCACCAGACACCGAATAAAGGACAAAGCTGGCCCACAGGGCAACATGATGGATGTAGAGCTCTGAAATAAAAGAAGTCATTGCAGTATGTAAAAGACAGCACAGACACTGGTGAAAAACAGTGAAAAAAAGTATTTACATAAAGAAATTTAATCACCTCTACTAATACATTTACACTCTTCTGTGACATTAAATAAGCTAGCATGTGCATTTTTCCCAGGAAACAAATTAGGGATATAATAATCCTAATTTTATATTTAGCACTTATTTCCCCAAGGAAAGAGGTCCATTATCTTCAGGTTTACTACATTGCTGTAAAAAAGAAGAAATTTTATCTACTTAATTGCTAGTGGCTACTTAGAAACCATGTCTAAAACAGAAATAGTATATTATTTCATATACCATAAGCACTTTTAAGATAAGGATCAACACCAACATAAATAAGAATTTTGGGGATCTGAAACTCCAACACTAAGGCTATAAACAGCAAAAGCTTTAAAATACAGCATTCTGACAGAGCCAGTTCAATCTCCATTTGCCTTCAAATACATGGCTTTTGGCTTTAGAATTTGCTCAGCAAGAACTGTTTGAAATCAAATTAACATAGTGTTTCTACTCTCTCCTACACCAATGAAATTTCCCATATCTGATTATCCTTCAAGAAATCTTGTACACCTCTCCCTGACAATCATCTGACAAAACTTGATGGGCTAACTGCTCATTCCATGCTAATTCCAGTTCCTCAATATTCTGACTGCACGTCGCAGTGTGGAGTGTGATCAGCTCTTGCACACAAGCTCAGATTCTGTGACCAGCCTGGTACTGGAGGCCAGCAGTGGGGCAGCACTTCTCTGGCCTGTGACATGGGTGCCTGCAACAAACAGCAGTGATTCTGCTTCCCAACTCAAACAAATCATAGCTGAGGGTCCAAAGCATTTGCTTGGGAGGGAGGACACAGGCATCCCACAGAACATAATATCTCAAAGAGGCAGCATTAATGTACAAGTTCTGTCATTGTGGTTTGTTTGAATTGGATTGCTGATGGCTAAGAGTTTGGTGAGAGTCAAGAGATACAATCGGCCATCTCCCCAAACTAGTGTCTGTCTTTGCAACTCATACCATAAATATCTATACTGTCCTCATGATTTGTTAAGTGGAACTCTTCTGGGACCTGCAAATCTATTTAATTTAGATGAAGATATTTTGCTGGTATATACCTTCCTGGTTTGTATCAGTTTCCTAGACCAGTAAAGAACATTTCTACTTGCAGTAGTTCAATCCACTAACAGCAATGACTTTGCATCAAGATGGATAGCTCAATTAAGACTGTTAGATCCTAGAAAAGAGAGTTAGAAGCAAGAGAACTGCCATCCTGATATGAGATTGCCTGAAAAAGATCCCCTTGGCAGAGAAATCTGTGCAGAAACATTTTCTCCTTATTCCTATAAGAGCTCCCCAAGTACACTCAAACATGCCACTCTGTCTTCAAAGAGCATCTTTAAGAAAAAAAGTCTCCATTTCCTTTCAAGTAAAGGGAATTTGATAAAGGATAGTAAATGGAATTGAATAGCTCTGGGCAGAGATGCTTAATGCCCATTAGAAAGGTGATAGCTTGCCCATGACAGTGGAAGGAGGCAGACAGTTAAATTTCCAAAGCTCTGCTGCAATTAGGCAGTCCTTTCTGCCCAGCAGACTCCCAGAGATAAGTATCTGGCCATGATATGTAGACTTCATCCACAAAGGAGATTTCATACATCAGTTTCAGAACTCAGATGATATTCATGTCAGCAGAGATTCACAAGATCTTCTGAGCGGAATCAGCATTGAAGTGTTCAGGCAAAATCCCCTGCTGTGCCTCCCGAGCTCTTCAGAAAGAGCAGCTTTTCTTTGGGCCTGAGGCTGAGGCACTCCACTCCCACAAAGACAGGTTTATCTATCCTGGCCTGTACTTAGACAAGTATTCCTGATGTCACTATGCTTTTCTTTTTCCATAATGACACTTCTGAATCTGTATAATATTAGGATTAATATAACATGAGGATGTTATATTAATATACTTAGTCTGTAGCCCATGGTGTCAAGCAGCAATGCTCTTGCGATTCCATGCCCTTTACCATAGCAATTTCAATGTTGCAGAAACATAGCATTTTTCAAGGAATTATTTCTCTATTCCCCCAAATGATATTTCACTTGGTGTTTCATTAACAGGAAAAGATACTCTGGCAGATGTTGTTTTCAGAATACTAAACAATTTCCAAGACTCCTTTTACTGAAACAGAATCTCAGATTGCTCTGCTTCTTTGCCATTTGGGACAAGGAGTTCTGAAGGTTGTAGAGTCATCTATTGCAGTGTCCAGGTGAGACATATTATGGTTTTCTCTGCTGAGAAGGGAATTCTTGTGACAAAATAGAAGGAGTTTTTCTGCTTCTGCCTTCTCCGATTCTTGTGGAGAGGACAGGAGGCTGGTTCTTGCTAGCCACAACCCAGTAAGAGGAGATACTTGTTCTGACTCAAACACAGCCTTTCTTCTTCAGCTTTAAAAACTGGAGTACAACCAAAGACAAAGTTTAACATAAATTTTTTATGTCTGTAGAGAAAAAAAGCCACCTCACATGTATGAGAAACATATCTTTTTAGGTATATCCATCCTAACACGGACTTGATGAACATACACCCTTTTACAACAATCAGTACAATCCAGAATGTCTTGAGACTTGCTTGCACTGCTTACTGTACTTACTATGCATATATACACATATGCATAGTAAACAATGTCTGAACCGTGCTTCAAAACCTCTGTTTCTGTGTACATCAGACATGGCCCGCTTTCTGATTTGGCTGAGACATTCCAAGACTTCCTACTTGATAGGATGGTGCAGCATGAAGTATTGATGAGCTTACAAAGATACTTGGCTTTCACATAGGACCAAAGGACACAAGTAAGAGATGAGAGTGTCTTCAGAAATTACTGACAAGTGTAACCTTTTTCTGAGGTGTCACTTGTAAAGCAGATCCTTTAATGCATTACCCAATGCAAGAGAACAGCCTGGGCAATGACTCAATGCTGATGTGCGTTGAGTGAGAAACACAGTTTATCAGAACACTGGGGCTAAGCATGTCTCATGCTCAAATACAAACCTACAGAAGCAAAGACTGTAACAGCTGGGTTTGCCTTTTGGTGGCAGCATTGTCCTAGATAAGCTTACACTGACCACCACACACTCTTAAAAAGCATCTTATTCCTGCAGACTCGCAGATCTTATTCCTGTGAGTTTGGATAAATCTCATGATTTTCTTCTCTGTCAATCTTTAAAACAGATAGGAACATGAAGTAGGGTAAAGTGAACACATTAAAAAATTATCTCTCCTACTTTTTGACCAGCAGGTTTCAGAATCATCCTAATTGCTCCTTTTTTACTTCTTCCTTTCCCTGCTGCAGCCTAAGCCGAGCACACCACTGTGGCCTCTGCTTCACCTTGGCCTCTGCTGCCATGAACTCTGCCAGTGCTGGCCTGGGCACCTGCTGAACATCCTGCACAGCTCTTCTCTGAGCCTTCCTGGGGAGGCACACTTGACAGGCTGGGAAAGGGAGTTTTTGATGCTATATTCGGTAATCAATCACAAAGAAAGTGAGTGCTTTCAAGGTATCTCTGAGGCACCTGTCCTACGTTTCTTGGAGACTTGGACACCTGCCTGCCTTTGAACAACGGCATTAGGCATGTAGCCTGCAAGTAGGATTAGCAGAGTGGGCTGAATTGCTCATGCAGTTTAAACAGAGACAAGATTGAATCCTGAGCTTACACAGTTTAAATCACAGGCAATTAATGATAAGAAATAAAAAATGGAAAAGGCCCTTTCACTCATTAACAGTGTGTAGTTATTTCTAATTAAGGTGAGAAGCAGACTCAACCTTACGTTTCTCTCATGCATTCAAACCTGTGCTAGGCCCCACTTTGGTGAAGTCTGCTTTACAGAGACATTTGCCGCAAGCAAACACCTGCGAAGTCCATTTGTCACTGACCTTGGCACATTCCTTTTGCTGTGTATAACTGAGGTGGCAGCTCTCTGGCTCTGCATGCGCTGGGTCACTGCACTTCTGAAGTCTCTTTTGGATTCAGTTTTAATTTAGCTACAGATTACTCTGTAACACAGAATGTGCATCCAAAAGTCCTCTGAAAAAGGGAGGTCCCAGTTCGACTGCCTTAAACTTGAGGACCAATGATCAGCCCATACTGAAACCTCCTCCTTCCTTGAACCAATTCCTAGAAAGAATCACTAGCTGTCCACATTGTAGTTTGCAGTTTTACCCGTTCACATTGTAGTTTACAGTTTTACCCCTTCAACAAAGGGGTTTGCATTCAGCAAAAAGACAGGCAGAATAGGAGGACCAAATTTAGACAGGAAAAGAATTTGACAGATCTATCTCGTCTGCGCCGCGGGAGCCCCGCGGACGGCGGGAGGGAGCGAGGGAGGGAGCGCGGGCAGAGCGCGGGCCCGCGGCAGGCCTGGCCCCGGCGCCGAGCGGGATGCGGTGACCTTGGGAGAGTGGCACGGAGGTCTGGCTTGGAGGGTTTGTTGGCTTGGAGGTTTTGTTTGGCTGGATTGTTTGTTTGTTTGTTTGTCTGATTTTTGTTTGGTTTTTTGTTTGTTTTTATTATGTTTTATTCATTTCCCCATAGTTTCAAAAGACACAGTGTGTCACTGTGTGTTCGCACGTTGCCGCGGCCGCCCCGGTTGTCCCGGCGGTGCTGCAGGTGTGCATACCTGGCTGGCAGCCCTGCCATCTCCTGCTGTCCCCAGACGGGCGGCCTTCAGCCGTGCAGCTCCTTCACTCGCTTGCTTTGCCCTTCCTGCGGGAAGTTTCTGACAAACCTCACGACTTTAGCGGTTTCCAGCCCACATGTAACCATAGCCAAGTTATTTTTTTTCTTCCTTCAGCCAGGAGTGTCTCTGGGAGTTTTCTTGTTTTATTTTATATGAAACAGTTCACCTTTTCATTGCCCGTGTTTACTACTCCTCATGTCTTTATGGATAAATCGTAGCAGTTTCAGTTTTTGTTTTGCTAAGTCACATTTTTGCTTTTCCATAAAATTTACTTCAATTTTGTCAGTTATTCTAAGAATTGCTGCCAGCT
>JAOXXN010000471.1:41808360-41820817 GCA_026770055.1 Myrmophylax atrothorax
GGGCGCTCTTCCCCTCAGAGCCCCCTTGCCCCGCCTTCCGACACGTCCGGGCCGGCAAACCCCACCCCACCCCGTCGACCCCCTTGCCGTGGTTCCCTCCTCTCCTGCCTTTAGGAGGCAGGGCACCCCGCTCAGCTGAGCGGCGCGCTGGCGCAGCGGCGATGGGGGTCTTCCCTGAAGCGTCGGACTGTGTTCCCCGCCGTTTCCCTCGGGGAAGAGGGGCCGGGCAGCCCGGACCCCGCGGCGTCAGAGCCTACACAGACACCCCTGCAGCCCTCGCCCTTACAGAGTCCCCGCACCTCCGCGGGAATGACCATGAGAGTCCCACCCGCGACGTTCCCACTTCTCATTACGAGCAACCACGGGGTTCTTCAACGTCGCTTTGCCCCGAGTGCTTTGATGTTCTGCACGCGAACAGCCCCCGCTGGGCATTTGTGATCCGCCCTCTGAAACAATTTTCCCCGCAGCTTCAGACGGGCGAGGCTGCCCCGGCCGTGCGCTGCGGGGGGACGGGAGCGGCTGCTCCCTGGCCGGCCGCCTTACAGCCGCTCTTTGCCGCTCGCTGGGTCTACTTTCCGCAGCACCTTTCAGGAGCATGTGTTGGGGTTTGGTGAGGAAGCTCCAGGAAGCGGTGGGAACCAATGTGCAAGAGCCGCCCGTCGGTCCTAGCAGATAATGCTTCATATGTTTCTTTGGGGAGACATCACAGGCAAAGTTCGGCTGAGAGCAATAGAAAGTGTCCCAGGATAGGTACAGCTGGTCACACATACAGTGCAGCTTCTTTTCATTCCACTGTCATCAGTATTCCTCTCCTCCGATCTGCCTCTTCCTAGGGCCTTGTCGTATTTGTTTGAGATACCTGGGACTTGGCAGTTCTATCTGTGTAGGTTGGAAAGTTTTTGTGCCTCCTTTTGCTTCAGCCTAAATAATTTAAATAATTTCCCTTAGACAGATATCTTTAAAAATTCATTTTAAGGCTAAGAATAGCCTTGGGCTAAGAATAGCTAATGCTAAGAATAACATTAAGAATAACTGGAATGAATCTTACAATCATCATCTTTTTCTCCCTGCATATATTCTACTTACAGAGGCAGTTAAATGCCACCCTGTCACCCGATCCCATCAGATCTTGGAAGCTAAGCAGGGTCAGGCCTGGTTAGTATTTGGATGGGAGACCTCCTGGGAATACCAGGGGCTGTAGGTTCTAGTCCTGAGGACTTCCCTGTCACTGTCCAAACTCGCTTGGCCGTAGCAGATGAACCTTAGGAGTAAAGGGTGGGGCCAGTTCTGCGCATGCTGTGCCTCACCTAAAAAATCCACTGTGCAGGCTGGAAGGGCACACCCATGTGGGGAGAGCCCTGCCCTTCCCAAATCTTCATTCATGATGCCTGGCCATACATACACATGCATGCATACATGTTCTACTTACATAGGCCCTATCCTTTCAACACTGTAATCTGAATCTCCAAGCTGGTCGAGGGAGGTGATTGTCTGACTCTGCTCTGCACTGGTGCGGCATAACCTTGAATACTTTGTGCAGTTTTGGGCACCACAATGTAAGAAGGGTATAAAGCTATTAGAGACCATCCAAAGGAGGATGCAAAGATGGTGAAAGGCCTTTAGGGGAAGCCATACAAGGAGCAGTTGAGGGCACTTGGTCTGTTCAGCCTGGGCAAGGGGAGACTGAGGAGAGACCTAACACAGTCTACAACTTCCATGTGAGGGGAAGAGGAGGGGCAGGCACTGATCTCTTCTCTGTGGTGACCAGTGACAGAACCCAAAGGAATGGCCTGAAGTTGTGCCAAGGGGGGGTTTAGGTTACATATTAGAAAAAGTTTCTTCACCCAGAAGGTGGTTGGATATTGGAACAGGTTCCCCAGGGAAGTGGTCACACCACCAAAAGCTCTGAATGTGTTTGGACAAGGCTCTCAGACACATGGCATGATTCTTGGACTGTCTTGCACAGGGCCAGGAGTTGGATTTTGATGATCCTTTTGGGTCCCTCCCAGCTCAGAATATGCTGTGATTCTGTGAATACATAAAATCCATTACAATCCTTTACAAATGTTGGCTGTGGATCTGCTTGTCTCTTTTCTATGATACTCTCTCACCATGTATAGTGTGTATGTGTATTAAATGTGCATACATACATTTTTATATTTATATACATATATACACACACACAGATGAATCCCTACTGTAGGCTTTCAGAAAACAGACGTTGTTCCATAAACACCAAAACTGACTTATGAAAAAAAGTTTTATATTTGAATTTTTATGTGACATGTTTAAACTTGCCTCTTTTTGCTCAGATCACAACTTTCCGATGATTTTTTCACAATATCCAGACCTTATACTACTGGCATATAACTAACATTTCACTGCTGAGTTAAACTCTTATGTAGATTTTTATGAACAGGCCTTCAAATTTGCTTCAAGAAATATTTACAAAAGACCAGTAATCACATAACATCACCAACTATCCTCAATTCAAGCTAGTTACTGACTTACATTTCACAAAAAATTAAGCTAACAAATTCCCATGAAGATTTCATGCCGGCCCTACAGTGCTTCTACCCACTCCACATCCATATGATTTCCTGAAGAGACTAATGTCATGAGCTGTCAAGAATGCAGGCAAAGACTATGAAAGTCTGGATCATTTTCAGCAATCCTAGATTTCTATCTTTTTTGCTAGAGGATTTAAAAATTGAACGTTTTCCTTTTCTTTCATTTTTTGGATCTAAATGTCATTTGTTCTTTGAGCAAGGAGTTGTCAGTCTTAAATACAGCCCTTTCCACAATGACAAACAATAGTCCTTATTGTTAAAAATTAATACTTATTAGTGTAGGTATCAGATATTTTACTGAAGGACTTTTCTTCTGTGAAGATTCCACTTGAAGCAGTTGTGTGCATATACACATCTTCCTCTGTCAAAACAGCCTGTAAAGTGTGAAATTAAATACTTACATCCGGTATTAGTGGGGTATTATGTCAGCTCTGGTATACTACATTCCTCTGTTAACAACTGAAATGTCTTTCCTTGCTTTCTCAGTCACTGTGGTGGCTTTGAAATGTTCACAGATATGTAACTGTTTTTATGAAAAGCAGCAGTGTGTCACAATCATCAGCGAGCATGTTTCTGGGGTTCTGATAGTCCTGTGCAGCCACAGATTTCCTTCTCTTCAATAGTAAGTCCTTTCCTGTACAGCCAAGATAAAACACCTGCTTTTGGAACAGTTCCCATTTTGGGGGTCTCAAACTCATGTTGTTAGCCTTCAATTTATTACCAGCAGCTTGTAAATCTGTCAGTTCTGATTCAAATGTTTGGTATGTACTAATGTACTTTGTAATTAAAGCAAATTATTCCAATTTAAGCAGTTGTTTCAATTTGCTGGTTTTTCAGCCTCACAGGGAATGCATGTATCCAAGTTTAATGGTTCTGTGGTTCTACCCTGCAGTCAAATGTTCAACTGCAGCTTACAAACATACAGTCCAGCTTTAAAACAGCTAGAGGAAATCAGTCATGAGGTTCAGTGCTGACATCAAAAATGGCCAAGAATTTTTTGTTAATTTACCAAGGCTTCCTGGGTATGTTTGGAGTCAGCAATGAGTTCTATCATCTCCATGACTAGAGGTAAAGAGGCAAGAATTAGTCCAGGTGAATGAGATCCCTGATGCCATCACTATGTTATTGGATACTGCCTGGACTGCTGCATGAAAATACTCAAAACCACCTTTGATGTCCTTGTTGAGACTAGGATATTTTTAATCTCCTTTCAAAAGCTTAAATTCCGTATTTATCCTGGCTAGGTTTTGCCTTTTTCCTTCTACAGGGAACTTCTTTCAGAACTGTAAATCTGAAAGAAGCCAAACAACTCTAAACTCTGATTGAGATCTCACTCTGTGAGACTCTGGCTTCATATGATCATGCAGAGGGCCAATCTCACAAGGTAAGAAGAGGAGAAACATATTTGGGTGTGACTGTTTAGTGACTTAGCACTACATAAGTGAATTTATGGCTCAGAATAATTAACTATTCTCTGTTTATTTGCAGAATAATAATCACGGACCATTCTGTTAAATAGTCATGTTGTGTCCCATCTTGTTGGACTACTTCTACATTTAAATTCTCCGTAGAATTTCTATCTTGCCTTTTCTGAACATTTCAGGTATAATAGGGAATGTCATCAGCCTACTGAAAAATAGCTACATCAGGTGAGCAGTACAATGAAGATTTTTTCCCAATGCACATCAGTTATTCAGAGAAGTCATGTAACTAATAGGAAGCCTATTCAACCAAAACATTGTCAATCAGAAGGTTTGCTCTTGCCCTTGCCATGTGTGCTGGGCAAAAGTTTTGACTAAATATTCTAATTCATATCAAGAAAGTATGCATGTGATGCATAAAATCTTCTCAATACAATTGAAAGGTAATTTTCAAGTAGCTGGATTTGTATATACAAACATTTTACTGTGTGATTATACTATACGACATATCAGAAGTCAGATGCTAGAATAATTAAGTGCAACAAATCTGTGATACTAGTTTTGTGAAATTTTCTGTTACCAGCATATTCTTGCTGTGCAGTGTGTGCTGTTACTGTATGAATGCAAAATGACCATTCTCGACCACATTATTTAGCTGATAAATGCAAGGAGATTCTTCATCTTCTACATGAGTGATGCAATAGAAATGTAAGACCACGTCTCATTCTGCAAATGAAAGTATTTTCCTCTCTTCATATATTCCTTTTACCTTCCTGTTTTTCACTGTTTTTCTATTTAATAGTTTGTGTTCTGAGTATTTATTTTCCTGGGTGGTGTGTTGACAGGAGGAAATGTTGAAGAGATAATATTAATGTAGTTAATGAACACATAGTAAACAATGTCTTGAAGTTTAAACATGTACTTATTCCATTTAACCACTTAAAGTAGCCTTGTTTTTCCAGTTTTCAGACTTAGTGAATCAGTCTGCTGTTAAATGGTTTCCACCAAATGAAATTACTAGATAGAAGTGTGAAAGAAGTACTGGCCAGTCACTGAGAATATGGTGGTCACCTATGTTTATGGGGGTATGGGAACCGAACCTGGAGAAGAAATCCATCATATAGTGGATATAGTGCACATGCACACACCTCTTTTCCTCTGACTTTCAGACTGCACTGCATATTTTGGGGAGATTTAGAGAGTTGTGCCATGATACAGGCATCAGTACTACCAATTTCTACAATCTCATCTTAAGTCTTCAACACTTGGAGTCTAAATCTGGGAGAAAATCTCCTCTTGCATGTAAAGAAAAAGATGGAAATCATATATCTTGATCCAAGTGAGGCTCAGAAAACAAGGGTCTGAAGATAAACAACATAAATTATAACATTGAAAACCTGGATGACTTTTAAACAACTATTACAGTTTTTGGAGTCTGACATGATTTTAGATCGAGTTCACAATACTGATTGTAACTAATGTGTAAAGCTGAATATAGGATATTAGCTCAGAATTACAGAACAATAATATATCATACAAAAAGGTTCAAAAAAGCAGAGAGGCAGGGTGACAAAGAGGAAAAACAAGGGGAAAGAAAACCTTTCTCTAACCAACCCAACATTTCCAACAAAATTTTCATGCCTTAGAAAATAAAGTTTGCTTATGGGTACTTAGCCATGGGGGTAGGTACATTAATTCTATTAATGTTTTCAGGGAGATTATGTCTAAAGGAAGGTACTTAGTGGACCCTTAATGCCCCTGTGAGCTGTGATGGCGGGTGATTTGAGAGGAGCAGGCTAAACTCTGGCATCCTCCCTCTTCTCCCCCTGGTTCATGGCAACATTTTTCATAGTCAGTGATTCTATGCAGAATGTAAAAGCCATAAAAATGAAAGTGTTCTTTCTTGCAAACAGGTTAATACTTGTCAGGTCATGACAAAATGACATAGCAGAACAGAAGCTTCATGATTTGACTACCTGGAATACATTTAGCCAATAGATAACTAGGGACTTTCATTATGCAGGACAGATTGTCCTTTAAACTTTTAAAATACAAACAGAGAGTAAAAAAGTTTGCAATTAAAAAAATACAGCCAAGAAGTATTTTTAATCTGTGTTAATAAATAAAAAACAGTGTATTTTATTAGACTGGAAAACAACAAAAGAACATTTAAATAAATCACAGAAAAGTAGTGTATCTCAGTGAATAATCCATTACCCATTTGCATGGTAAAAAAATGGTATGAAGAGTTAAAAGAATATTTGCATGAAAACTGGATGACAATTTTTAACAGTTTGGGGATTTATTAAAGATCTTGGCTATGTAGAGCCAAAAATGAATTACTGCTTTTCCACGGTAGGAAAAAAAGTTCTAGCAGGACTTAATCCTCAGCTGCCTAAAGCAGGCTTGCCATTTGAGACTTCAAGGGGGTGTACCAAGGGGTGTGTGAGGGGGAGTGCCAGGAGAGCTGCAATCATCTCCTGTTTTCCAACGAACACTGAGGTAACCAAGTACCTCCAGCAACCTATGGCAACTCTCAGGTGTTGAGCAACTGAGGCCATATCAATTAAACTTCTAAAAGTAGAAGGAACTCATGCCAAGAAACTTGCCCAGCCTCATCAGCAAAAAAACCCACTTTTTGTTTCAGTTATCAGCAGATTGCTTACATATTAACCACTGCTATACAGTCTCTGTTCAAAGGCTCAACATACTCTCTTCTGGGGTCAGAATTTGCCTAAGTACTTTAGGGTTTGACAAGCCATAATGAATCACATGAGTTGCCTCAGTACGATAGTATTAGCTGACTTGCTGAAGCTGAACTGGCAACATAGGTTTTGGCACATTTAGCGAGAGAAATGTAAGGGTTGGCTTCTTTTCATCTCTCCTACTTTTCCACATGAGCTGTGCATGGAATTGACACCTTAATTGGTCTGAGACAAGTGAAGGAGGTAATCTCTTAAATTAGGATGGGGTAGTGATTTGGGGTTTTGACTTTTGTAAGACATGAAATAGCTGAAAGTTTTTCAATCTGATCTAGGTAGAGGCACTAGTTGAGTTCAGAAATTTTTTGCACTGTTTATGCATATATGTATTACTTGCATTACTCAATGGAGCTCTGCATAGAGTAGCATCTGCCAATGCAGGCTTGTCTGGGATGGGGAGCAGCAGAAAGAGAACAATAATGTGGTCCAGCAGAAGTGAAATGCCAAAGCTTAAAATGGAAATCCTTTATAAATATGGTCTTGGAAAAGTGGTCCCTGTTGGGTACCATTATTGTTATCAGTTCTGCAAGCTTAGGATAGCTTTTGAACCATAAACCTTTCATCTTTCCCAGCATCAACAGAGCCCATGGACTCTATGACAATGTCCTGAGATACTCAGCTGTCTTGAAGAGTCCAAACTTTCAGTTTAACGGGAAGAAAATACCTCTCTTGTGATTTACAAAGCTCAGATAACCAGACAGATATGTTGCCTCATTGAGTTTCTGGGATTCCTGAAAAAAACACTTCACACTTGAGAACAAACCTTAATGTAAAGGTTTGTAAAGTTTTGTATGTTTCTTTGAAAAGGATGCTCAGGTTATCTTTTAACAAACAAGTTTTTGATTCTGGGTTCTGGTAACCATTCATATAGAGTCTCTGCTGTTAGATTTTTTCTGACACGTGAACTTGGATCTCCAAAACTTTGGTCAGTCACTTTGACAGTCCATGCCAATTGAGCACTATAGATACATCGTGTGAAACATGAGCTGCTCTATACATTTCAGTCAGATAGTTAATTTTAACACCAAAGGCAATTCTACATCAATGACACTGCTCTTTAATTAATTAATGGTCTATTATTGTGATGTTCACAACACAGTTTCAGTTCAGCAGTTTTACACTAGAGCTCCTACTTATCAGAGCCTCCAGTTCTCCTTAATCAGTTCCTGTGTTTCAGTATGTCTCTATCACTCAGATGACTGACCAAAATTTTTTAAAAATCACTTTTCAGAGTAAAGCAATATTTTTAATCAGCTTTCCCAGAAGATTCCACTGACCTTTGGGTTGCTGTGTAGTCCCCCAAACAGCTATTCTTCTGCTTCTCTGTAGCTGAAGATGTGAGAAAAGAACTTCCCACAGGAAAAGGGTGGGAGAGAGCAGCCAGATGTGGAAGACTTAAACAGCCCTTCTGCCCTTGGAAAAGAAGGAATATAAATATATACTGACACATTTTCAAATTCAGCTCTGTGTGGTGTGGTGGGAAGCAAGTTGAATCATTCAGTCCCAGTTATACCACTGGGGAAACCATAATGTCAGCACACTGCTCTATCTCCCCATACCAACAGCACTCATTAATTACTGACATATTCCCCGAGGAAAATAATGTTTACAACTGGAGCTTGTAATTAACTACAGAGATGCCACAGATTCTATGACTAGGTACATTGTGCATGTCTTTGCTCATCAGTGCATCAATGTGTGTACTTTATAATATATAGATTATAGATTATGCATATATGTTCTTTGAAGCTGATGAAAATGACAATGTGTTTACAGATTTTTGATGAGTTGAAACTAAATTTTTAAGTAGAAAGGAAGAATGCAACATTTTGGAAATTGCACATAAGTTTTCTTCATGATTTATAACATTTGCTCTTTTGATTTTGCTTCTTAAAAGAAAAATATCACCTAGATAACTTCCTACAACTGCCACTGGATTTTGCTTTTGACCCTTTTGTTCACTTTCTCTTCTGAACAATACCATAGAAGGCATAAATAAAATGGTTGTACTGTTCCGCTCTTACTATTCATTAGTAAGAGATGACATGATCATTGAAAATGTATCCTTCAAAATACTTTGAAGGCAGCAGAGGAAAGCTGGTAGTAAATCTAGGGTAATACTCGTGATGGATTTTTATACACCACCTTTCTGCACACTTTTTCTTGAATAAAAACTATGATTCATACAATATTATTCTCTTCTTCTTTTGATACCTAAAATGTGGTGAGCTTAACTGAATAAGAAGTGCTGGAAGACTTATTTTTTTTCATGGCATCAGTAGTTATACTTTATCCCCTTTAGCTACCCACATATATAACTCTTGTCCTTCAGGATGAGGGGAGCTAATGTCATTCTTTATGTTGAAGGAAATCTGTCTTTAATCAATACTTATTAAATTCATTAATCAAGATAAGAGACTGCTGAAAAACTGGAGGACCTGTATCTTCTCCTAGGCTTAAATCTGGTAATTCTGGTCATTGCCTAGGTTTCTACTGGCCTCTGAAACAAATACAAGACCTGAGGCTTTAGGCAGAATTGTGAGTGCTTGTTTTAACCAAATAAGCTTATTTGAGTAAAATATTTTCCTAGATGCAAACTGTGATTAGAATTGGAAGAAGCTCATTTGAGTTCAGAGTTGCAAGCACGGAAAGGTGGAAGATGTGATTCTGGTAATGTTACGTGACTTGTTTTGTCCCCTGTGCTGTATTAATTTTAAAGGTAACATGTCCAGTGATTCAAAAAGCAGAGGAAAAGGCTTAATTTGGAGCAGTTTCTATCTATAGTAGTACAAACAGATGCACATTCTTTAATGATGCGTTTTCACATTTGTAAGGACCTCTGTAGGACTCTGGGGAAGAATGTATCCCTGAGAGCTGATTCCTGTCTTATGCAGCCACTTATGCAGGCGGGATAAATGCTCTACAATGTAGAAGGCATTGAGTCATGGCTTTACATGTGAATGTGGAAAAGCCTCTTCAGCATAATGGTCAGAAAAACTGAGACTAACTTTCTCAACAATGACTTTCTCATCTTCCAAATATTGTTTGCTTGGTTCAGTACATAAACGAGTTGAATTTTTTTTAACGAATCTTATTGCACGTAGTAATGGAATCACTGTTTTAGCCACTTTGATTGGTTAGTGGGCTTATACTTGCACAGACACACTAAAATATATGTGTATTTGCTTAATAAATTTGTGAATATCTAAGTTTGCATTATCATTTTTTATTCTTTGATTGATCTTTACATTTTTTAAAATGCTGATGCACAACACAATAGAGCAAGCCTGGTAAATACATGGAAACTGCAAAGAAAAATCTAGTCAAAGAGCTGTCAGCTGTTACAGGGGAATTGCCCTCATCAAATGCTGCCCTGTGATGTATATATATTATACTGCAATCTGCAGTGTGTATACTCAAAAAAGAGGGTTTTTATCATGGCAGATTGAAGGCTGGTAGGAGACATGATTGCAGCATGTATTTCAAAGCCTATTTTGGGAAGAGAGAGGAACTGTTTAGATTGGCAAAAGAGCATGTTGGCAAAAGATGTTGGCACAAGAAGCCCATGAATACATTTTGACTAGGACATATGAGTCAGAATCTAATTTTTTTATAGGAGTGATGTATGGGGAGAGGGTAAATAAAGTAACTGGTCTCAAAATGGAGCTAGCTTATTTAGGAAGAAGATCATATAATGGAGTAGTGCACAATAGCTTCATGATGATTCAGAAAGTCCCCTTTAGTCCTTTGTCTTTCTTAAAGGATGAATGTATTTTTAATTACTAAAGTAGTTTGGGAGAGTGCTGTCTATATTTGTTACACTGGCTGGGAAACATTAGGCCTGAGCACAAGGATTTAGAGACAATTTGTATTTTTATTTTTTATGTATGCTTTTTATAAGAATGAGCACACATGGATTGGATTTATTTCCCAATTTAAAAAGAGTGCAAGAAAACAGGGTTGTGTTAGTAACTACCCAAAGGTGGAAGACAGCCAACACGAAGAATTAAACTTGTTATAACAACACTGTAACTATTGGGATAAACAGCTCAGCTCTAAATGCTGTGTAAGACATAGAACTAACACCCTTGCAAGTGACTGTTGGACACTGGCTGTACTGGTCAAAAAGTAGTTCCTTGCAGAGTAGTTTATTAATCACTTCTCACTGCCAGAACTAATACAGAGCATGACCTATTAATCCTAGTATTGAAGCCCTTCCAGTCCCAAGCTTTGTGGTACCCAGTTTGCTAAAAAATAGCAGATTTCTAGAGCTCGAGCTAATGGCAATGGCTAAGGTGTGGTTTGTAGTCAAGCAGGTATTATGGTTCCCCTCGTAAATGTCTGAAAGTGTTCAGGCCAGAGAAGGTACAACTCTCCCTGTAACTTATGATTTACTCTTTTTCCTAAGAAATCATGAATTGATACAAATTTCACAAAACTAGAAAACTGTGTTTAAGATAGATACTTCAGGCGACATGAGGCAGAACAGCAACTCACCCACCATACCCAGATTCATATAAGTAGGTTTTTGGCCACTGAAATACAAAAGCTCTGAGTTATCCCAGAGCTTCACTGCTGTGATGTTTGGAGATATTCCTGTTTCATACTCAGGTGAATCCACACACAATTTATACCTTTTCTTCTTTTTTTTTTTTTTTGAGTGTCAATACTATCCTCTAGTTGGAGTAACTTCCCTCTCCCTTTCCCCCTCAAATATGTTTTCAGGAAGTTATATTCTCTCTTCACTTTTATTTTACCAGGCTCAATAAGAAAAAAAGCTTCGAGTCTTCTCTTGGGTAGTAGGTTCTTCACATCCCTGGTAAAGCTAATGGCCTTTTCTTACACCTGTTCAAGATTAGTTCCTATTTCTTGGATATGGATGAAAAAAAATGTAGACCAGTTCTTGTATGAGGTCACCAGGACCTCTATACACAGTGCCTACAGGGCACTGATACTTTCTGTGTTTTTACATGGAATTTACAACAGGATTGTGTTGGGGTTTTTTTTGTGTCTGAACTAAAGCTTCGAGAAGTTGATTTAGTTTTTTTATGGGCAGTTTCAGATCTGCAGAAAATTTGTCCTATGTTATAAACTGCTGGCTCATGGAAGTATGAAAAATAGAAAGTGATTATGTCTTTGTCTTTTATTCAAGCGGGAGGACCTTGAGACAAGGGGATAATTGAAGCCTAGAGTTGGACAAGATTGCTTAAAAGGGGAAATTGCGAGTCCATTCTAAAGTAATCGAAGAAAAGTTCAAACCACTAACACTGAACCTTCAATATGACAGAACTTCAGACATTTGGTAGGAAAAAAATTACAAGAAATCCTGAGTAGTGGCAAGTGAAAAAGAAAAGATTTCATAGTGAAGCCACTAAGTTTTAACTCCAGCACCACTCAAAGGAAAGGGAAACTAGCTGAAGTAGAAAGAAAGAAAATGTATATTGTTTGGTTTTAAAAAGTAATTGTGTTCAGGAAGAGGGATCTTAAATTTCTCCAAGGAACAGCATCTCCTGTGTGCAGATTCTCTGGTCTGTAGTAGATGTTGTGCTCACATTGCAGTTTTTTGTTTAAGTGAGGCTCTCACTTCCTTTACCCAGCAGTCAAAATCTCTGGAAACCAAATGATCTTTTTCGTATCTCTCTGTCTCTCTCCCTCCCCATGCCCCCTCCTCCCCTCCCCCTTTCTCTCCCCCACCTTCCATCCC
>JAOXXN010000471.1:41820917-41831385 GCA_026770055.1 Myrmophylax atrothorax
CCCATTAACATATTCACTGCCTTGAGAGGTTAGTGAGAAAGACTGACTGCCTTTCAAAGTCAGACCAGGTACAGTTCCTGACTGTTACATTTTTTATACCTCTCTAGTTTTGTGCGAAAAATCCACCATCAGAGTATGTAGAAATTTGTCAAAAAATCAAGAATGCTGAAAACCAGAATAAAATAAAAAAGCTAACAAAAATTCAAGACTTTCTGTATTGCTAGGCATCCTTCCAAGACATCCATCCACAAAAAGTGTGGAGTTTCCCATGCCCAGTATAGAAGCCAGAAGTGTTACAGTAATAGTAATAGTTAGCCTCTACAAGTTGTGTCAGTCTTCTTGTCCACAGGGACTGATGATCACATATGGAATGGGGGTGGATCTGGCAGTGCAATGTGGGAGCCAGCTCCTCTCCCCTCAGAGAAAGCTGAAAGTGGTGAAGGTCATCCAAAAGTGGCTTAAACTGTCACTGCAGCTTGCAAGAGCAGCTTCCCACTGAATCTGATGTCTTGACTAGCTTGTTATCAGAATACTTAGACAGGACTGTGATTAAGCAATGTCAGAGAGGTGGACCGGTGTTAGTCCTCTTTTAAGCTATGCTTATCATTCATGCTATAGAACTACAGGCTTCTAACTTAGCTAGTCTTCCTCTCTTATTTCCTCCAGAGCATCAGTCAGCAGAAGTATAATGTGGATGCACTGAGTGGATCCCTCCAGCCTGAATTGAGTATTTGTGAAGATTTCCAAGTCAGCCCCTGAGGTTCTGTGCCTAAAGCCGGGTTGTGTTAAGTGTGTAATTGAATGATGAGCTTCAAGTTTGTTGTTCTTTCTTTCCTTTTTGGAAAGGAGAGAGCATTGGAGTGACAACAGAAGCAAAAGAGTTTTGACAGCTGAACCCTCCACCCCGTATCACAAGGATACAATGAGAAGTTCACTGCTGCTCTGATCAAGACATACAAATGAGGTTCAGACAGTGAGCACTTGCTGTAAGAGGTGTTTGGGTAAAACCTGCTAGTAAAAAGCTGTCAAAGGTTGTAGGTGTCATAATGCTAAAGATGCCAACTTGGAAATTCTTATTCATTGAATAGATGTACTAACTGCAAACTTATTCAAAGAGAATAAAAAGGTCCTTTTATTCAGGTTTCAATTTTTTAAGGTGCTGCACACCCCTGAGAAGATTCTTGGGGTGTTCTGTGCAGGACCAGGGGCTGGACTCAATGATCCTGATGGGTCTGTTCCAACTCAGCATATTCTGTGATTCTATGATGCACTTTAATCCTACCATTTAAAGCCTCTTGAGTCTGGGTGAGTTGAGTAAAGTGCAGAATTAGATTCTTAAACCAGAAACAGTATTTTCCATTAAAAGGGAAAGAGTAGTTCAGGGTGAAGGAGGATGCAGGATTGCTCAGAGAAGTGAAGACTTGCAGCTGCCTTACACAATGTATCTTCCACCAACAATAACAGACACATGTTTTTTATTCTTAAGTGCTACTTACCATTACTTTTTTTTTTTTAATTCAGCTTGGAAGACACTTTGGTGTACTTCCTCCCAACAATACTCTGATGCATTTATTGTGACCTTCTGCTGAATAGGAGCAGCTTTCATCCTATTCTCATTCACACCCTTCAAATAAGGCTAATTTTAGCAGGATGCTTTTACAAAGAGGCCTCAGACTTGCTGCTATTTATCAGAGATTGCATCCAAGAGAAGAAGGGGTGGAAGAAAACATCTGAAAAAAATAGCTTCTTTTTTTTTTACCAGTTTTCGTTTTAAAAACCAGAAATGTCTCAATTTGTACAGATTAGACAACTCACAGAAAAAAGCAGCTACCTCTCAAGCCACTGCCATTAAGAACAAGCACATGAAAACTCCTCTGACTTAAACAGTCTTGTTAAACGCAAATTTAAAAAAAAGAACCAACCAAACAAAAATCCCACTAAACCTCAGAGCATTCAGATACAAGATGCTGAAACAAAATACTGTTTTGTGTTTCTTTTGATATACTAAATTGTTATCTCTGACTACTTCATTCTTCATCCTTTGAGTAATATGACACCTATAAATTTTCAGGGAAAAAAATATCGTAATGTGTACCAGGCTCCAACAAATATCTATCAATGAAATCTGTTGAAAAACCTTTGAATACAAATCTTGATTTAATTCAGTGTTGTGAAATCATCTTCTTGGATGGAATCCTGAACCTGTTCAACTTGATCAAAGTTTTTTAAGGAGTGGGCATACTGCATTGCCCTTATGGTATTTAAAATACCTGCTAAAAGATTTACAGTTACCAAGGTGATGTAAAATGTTAGTGGGCTTGTAAGAACAGAACTACTGATGAAATCATGAGAAGCACTCTCTGCTACCACCATGTTACATCCTGGAGTAGAAAAGCTCCATGTGTCTTTACTCAGTTTTGCTCAAACCTGTGGAACAATGAGGTTTGGTAGGTTGACTTTCAGTAATTTTTGGAGCAAGGCTTGGTCCTTGGCCCATATATCTATGTGGACATGTTATTGCTCACAGTGCTACTTCAGTATATGTTTTCCTGAAGACTTCTAGTGCTTGTGCATTTGCTGCCATGATAGCAGTACCTCTTAGTTGTTGCAACTTGACTCCTCTATTCGTTTGGTGAGAGAAAGCTATCACACTTTTTAAGTGCAGAGGGTTACTGGCTCAGAAATCAGTTAATCCTGTAATTTGTTTCTAGTTAATGATACAAAAATCATTTAGGAAAAGAAGAATCTGACTGCACAGCTTCTGAGTAACCATTAAACTGTCCAAATAACAGACAGAATTCCTAATCCCTTCAACATGTATCAACAACAAGCATAACAAAGAGAAGAATTTGGCATCCATAAATGGATTTCTCAAAAGTCCGAAACAACCCTAACCTTCCAGTCTGTAATTCACTTCGCAATTTACTTCCTCATGTTAATAGTAATGTATTGGATCATATGGCAAATTGAATCAGTTGATGAATTATTAATGTAATGAATGCTGGAAAAATAAGTTTATGATGAAGTCAGTGTAGTTTGTGAAATTTTATTTCACAGAAATGATGGGGCATGAAGTTTATTGTACTTTATGCCTAAAGTTATTGCCATATCAAAATCTAACCAAGGTCACTGTTCTGAGTGGAAACCACACGTGATCTACTAACTGGAAAATTACACAAGGTTCTAAATTACACAGACCTTGGATTTCTACTTTACTAAATCCACATCACATATTTCTCTTTAAATAAGCCTTCAAGGGCTTTGTTTGATTATTTATTTAACTGCAAAACATACTGATGTAAGATATTTGCCCATATCAAATATGGAAAGAGATTATTAAGACAATGGAAATGAAGGCTATGTAGTTTCATTTAGTCATCTGCTTTCATATCTTCCACTTATCTCCCCCATCAGTTAACAAAATTATGTTTTGATGATCTCATTAAAATGGTCACAAAAAAGTCACAGTGGCATATTATCCTTCACAGTAAAAATACACTTGAGTGTTAATATGTGATAGCCTAGAAAAAACATCATATCTTCCCAAAAAGGGGCATTTCTGCACTGTTGAATCAACTCAGTGAGTGTCAGGCAAATCAGTGGAGGACCCCCGTATCTTTCTTAACTTGATAATTTTTTTACTGTCATGATAAAAATGTTCGTTTGTGAAGACAGACCTTTGGTATCTTTAAAGCTTTGTTTCAGATAAATGTTTAACCATAGGGGATACCTGGAGGGGATTTTTTTCTAAAAGTAAGTTTTTTGAGGTTTTCGTCCCTTATAAATTCCATGTACCAGGAACATTTCTCATTGTCTCTGTGTTTCTCTCATCTAGTTCACATTTCTTTTGCCCATTTCAGTGTTATACTGAGAAGATAAACAAAACCCAAATGAAAAAAATAACTATACTTTTCCACAAATACATAATTAAAGATGAAAATTTTAAAAGTAATGAAAGAAATTAATTTACTCCTTAGATTTTGGAAATATTCCAATAAAGGGCTTGTCCAAGGAAAAAGAGATACCTTGACAAGAAAAAACAACACTGAAACCCAAAACACCTAAAAGAGATAAAATTATCTTGAATCTCAGTATTTTCTTGTATGATTCTGCAAACACTGAACTTTCTCTCTGTCAAAATACACCACTAAGATTAAGACTTCAAATTATTCAATTAAATTTCAATTCCAAGATTATAGAGATTGTAATACAGAAGATAAGCTTGTACACTTGGAAATTTACAGAAATTGTTCCCTGAAATTTATTTTCCATGTAGCAATATGTAGTAAATACTTGGCAGACATTTCTGAAGTTCAAATTATGTTCCTTGAACGTCAGTCCACAAGTCTACAAGTACTTCTGCCTTGCCAATCTGGCAATTTGTTTTGCTCTTACTCCCCCTTCCTGTGCCCATCTGATGCAGTCAGAGACAGTGGAGCTAGATCCACCTCAGGATTACTGGGAACTGCTGGGGCAAATTTTTGACAGTGGGGAAACATAAATTGTCAAGTGCTATTCTCTCTCTCCCTCTGAAACAATCATGACATTTTCTGAGACCATTCTGCTCTCAGGAACCCCCTGAGATGCCTTCATTCCTCCTGAGAACTACCAAACAGTGTGCTAAAAACCTTAAGTTCTGCATGCCAGGGAGCAGTTGGTTCAGGATTTGGCCCTTGTCTTCACTGTACAGTTCATTCTCAGCAAGAAAGAGGATGCCTACAGGACACAGAAGAGTGACCTGGGGACTAGAATAAAGCTCACCTAGTTCCTCAGTTGTGTTAGCAAAGGGCTGAGGATGTTGTTGACAAGAGACAGACAAAGAGCTTGCTGGGTTTTGTGTATGTCAGACTCCCCAAGGGATTCTGATTTACACTGAAGACAAAGGCAGGTCAGGAACCATACCAGGTGTCATGGGGCAGTTTGCCACACAAGTTCACAGCATAAGAATGTATGACACCATATTGGCAATAAGGAAGACACTACATAAGAGGATTTATCACCTGATCTTTACATGAGGGTCCAGACTGACAACTCTGGGCCATTTGGGATGTCTTTAACTTTGAAATGGTATCACAGCAGCTGAATCATTAACCTCCTTCTCAGCCACTCTTCCTGCAACATCAGTAAGGACAGAAACGGGAAGAGATGGGCAATCTCTGCTGGGCAGGGCATGAATACCTCAAGCAGCTTCCAGGACTAGGTCTTTTGTATGCATCATGTTGACATAGGAGAACTGGAGTCTTTAATGGCAGTTTCCTGTGCTTTATAGAGTACTACAAGCTTGGAATTGTGGCAGCTATGGATGAAGTTCACTCACATGGGTAGTTTTCTAATAAAAAATTATCCTTGTGTGCATGTGTTCCCCCAACCTGATCATGTGCTTTCGCCTGCCAATGTGACACTGCACCTCAGGATTATGGAAAACAGCTTTGCATAAATGAAAAGAACCAAACCAAACCACAAACCCCACACCGGCTACAACTGGAAGGAATGCCGTGTGTTTTGCTTATGAGTAAAACCATGGTGAAGTAGCATTTGCAACACCTCTTCTTTTCAGCTCTGTTTTCAATAACATTTCCTAATCACCCTGGGGGCTTAAGTCAGGGATGTCTTTCCCCATAGTCCCACAAGCAAGGGAAACATTTTCCTGCATTTCAGTCACACTGCTCCTCAGTGCAAAGTTGGGTCACTCAAAGATTTTCAGAGACCTTGTGTCACTGACATTTCAAAATAAAAAAAGGTTGTGTTTTGTGTAGCTTCATCAGCTGCCTGATGGCTGTTCAGCTCCTGCTTGGCCAGGCAGAGATGGCATTGTCCAGAGAACACCCGCTATAGATTTGCAGAATGAAGGAGCAAAAATGAAAGAAAGAGCAGGCTCTACGGAATCAGACCATCTTCCTTAGGAAAATGGTCCATCTCCACCGGTGTGTACACTGATGGGATGAAAATTTAAGTGTGATGACCCTTGGTGAAAATTGACAAAATAGCCACAGAGAAGGAGACAAGGTAAAAGATCACTGTGGAGGAGAAACATGAGTTTCTTTACTTGGGAGGCTAAGGCACATCAGGTTCAGTTTCCTAATATATGGTCTCATGTTAGACTTCCTCTTGGGGCAGCCACTGGATCCTTCAGGCCCTCAAGTCCAGAGACAGCTTTGCTACTACTCCCTAAGCCCATACCAGCTGTGGAGGAAGTAATGCCAGAGCATGCACTCTACCCCCCAAACTGAGTCAAGAACAGCTGTTTGGAAGCCACGTAGGACAGAATAATTAGTTAAATCCTTTTAAGAAGAAAGTTTCTGCTTTCCTGTTTCCACTCTCTATTCCACAGAGATAAATTATGAGAAGGGAGGATATTGATGCTGAAGGAGCAGGAAGTAACTAGAAATAGAGGTTTTCAGATGTGAACTTTCATATATGCAAGTTCTGCCTGCACCATTGAGGGTCAGCCTGGGCTACCATGATGCAGTCCTGTTCCTACTTTTATGGAGGCAAAATATTTTCTGCCTCTGAGGAGACCACGGGAAACTTCAGTTAAGGCCCAGACAAGGACCCATGATTCTGCTCTTTAAGGAGCATTTCCTCAACAGATTTTTGCAGCTGCAGTAGCAGCAGTTTCTCCATGATGATCAAATTTGCGTATATGTTGGGGTCCCCTCTGGAGGGTCCAACAGCATCAGGCCACTTGCCATAGCCTGACTTGCAAAACAGCAGCACTGAGCAGCTGAGGCAGAGGGAAGGACTGTGAAGGACAGGGCTCTGAGGCATCGCTCTTACATAATGCAGTGATGTCTAAAGTGCACTAAGCAGATGGCTAACAAGCACAGACACTGAGAGGTCTGCCCTGTGTGGGCACAAAGACCATGAAATAGCTAGTGAGACAGTGGGATGTGAATAGTTCTCGTGATAGTAGTATAGATGTAGATCAGCATTAGAGATGTAAGCTGGCAATTAACAACTCAGTTTAGTTGCTCACGTTGTGGCATGCAGCAAAAAATACAGTGTAGACATGTGCTTTATGCGTTTACTATAATCATTAAGTTAGTTAACTGTTAACTAATTCACTTTTATACAACCATTTTGTACAACTATTTCTGTAACTATCTGAAGTTAATGATACAACTCATTTCACAGTTATTTTTTCCTAGAGATTGCATCCTTTCCACTCAGATGAGGACCTTTCAACCATGATAATTCATGTACCCTGTGATCAATGTTGGAACAATACTCTGGACATTCCACTCTGGGAACAGATTACATCAAATGCTGTCTTCTCATGAAAATAATTGACAGAGATAAAGAACACAAATTTAATACTACACAGGGTGAGAAAAATTCAAGAGTTAGATGTTTCCTGAGCTTCAGGGCTTTCAGCCCAGGAGCACCAGAAGCAGTTAAAACTTTCTTCATAACCCAAAGGTTTTTTTCCCCAAACCCAAGAAGCAGTAATGCAACCTGAAAAATACTGACCAGGTGAAAGTGAAATAAAATGGATTCAACTATAAACTGGGTAAATTTTGTAAAAGCACCCCTTAAATCATTCATAACACCCTTTCAGTCTGAACACTGAAGTTTTTATGACCCTTGCTTGATCAGCTATTTCTCAAAAACTAAATTGCTTGTCAGTAGCTTAAAGATTATCGTGTAATCTGAATCTCTTTATCACAGAAGGTTAGCAAGTGAGACTGCACTGGTATCTTTCACAGTGTCAGGTTATTTCCCTAATCCAGTGGTTGATAAGGGGCCAAGGCAATCATCTGAAATTCAGAATGATCTCAAGAGGCACAAGGCAGCCCAAACTGATTCTGGTCACTTACTGAGATGGCTGATTGTCAGTAAGACAGTAGGAATCACATCAGTTTCAGTTGTTCTGCATAGACATTCAAAGAACTCTGTTTTGCTTTAGCACCTTATCAATAAAAAGGGGAAAAAATATAAAAAAGAGAAGCCTAATCTTAAGGTTTCCTTTTTAAGGCAGAGAGAAAAAAATTATCTCAAAAATTTACTTTCATATGCTGTGAATTTGTGATATATATTTTTGGAAAACAAATTTCATTTTTTTTATTTCCCTACATAACACATCACAGTTTGTGTAAAATTTGGAAAGAAATCAAAATCAATTACATCCATCAAACATTCATGCATAAATCTTGTAACTTAAAAGCCCACAATTGCTTCACTGAATTCTGGTCATCATAGGTAAATGGGAAGTTGCAAGATAATTGAACTCTTTGGTATTTTAAACATAGCTCTACCTAGTTCTTATACAAAGGCCACGGAATATATTTCATGTGTTCACTTTTTCTTTCTTCTCTAAGATGAGAAGATTTTTTTCCCTAAACCCAAATATACCATATTCATTTCTTTTTCTTCATGTTGAGAAAAATGCTCCAGGCAGACCTTTAATATCATAGCATAAGTTAAGAAAGTTTTCTTTGTGAAAATGTCGGAAGCTGCCTGGTTGTGATGATTTTATTTTTCATTGAGCAATACTTCATCAGATAATACACAGTTGTGGTCTGCATTGAACTCAATATCCTTATTTTCTTCTCCTAAGTTGTTGCAGAGCCTGTGACTGAATGTTTCAATGGAAATGGTCTGAGAAGAAAAAAATGATTTTTATAAATATATACTGCTTTTAAAAATTATTTTTATTTTTTTAATATATTTTAAGGAAGTATTTCCTATCTAAGATTCTGGATAAGATATTGCAAAGGCAGTCAGACTATCACAGATGCTACGGTTTGGAGAATCCCTACATGCCTGTCTAGCAGCTGTAAAGCTTCCTAACACTTCCCCAAAAGAATTCAATTACTACTATTAGTCATGGTTGATACCTGACTCTATAGTAAAGTCACTTTCAAAATACCCAATTCCCATTTTTAAGTGGAAGAAACACATTTTTCTGCTAGATTTGAATAAAAAATAATTTCCTTAAAAATTAGTAACTGATCTTTTTTTAGGTTTCTCTTTATTGCTGGAGATTTAACTTGGGAGCAGACCTGCTCAGATAATACCTAGACATGGCTACTGTATGGAAGAGGTGGGAGCCACACTTACAGGTTCCCAGTTCCCAATACAGTCATCCATCATAGCAGTATCCTGCTGACAAGCAGTGAAGGCCAGGATGAAGCAATTGCTCTTCACTGAATCCTTTAACTGGCAAAAGAGCTTAGGTAAAAATATCTATACCTATGGATTTTCAGAATAAGGTAAATCTCTAAGCAGTATTTACTACTTCAAGTGTTTAGGAGCTTTAAATGTTCTTGTGGACAAGTCTGTTTCTCTACTGGCTGTATTGAAAAGCACTTCTCTTTTCCCCTACAACCCCTTTTGTAATAAATGACCCCTTCCTGTAAGTGCTATGCTTTCCTTTAACTGCTGCATGCAGTATGACATATACCAGCTCAAGTATAACACAGACGACCCCACACGCTATATTCTCTACCCAGTTGGGCTAACATGCTTTGATAGGGAAAATGCAGCACTTTCAGAGTAACTGGATTGAGTATCCTAACCTTGTTGAAATGCTCTTACTTAAACAACAGCTCTCACTTTGCCAAAATCATACCAATTTCCTCAATATGAGGAATCAAGTAAGTAACTGGACATATATCCTGAGTAATTCTAAAATTTTGTCTATTTTATTTCACTACTATGCATTTCAGGCCAATTCTCTCAAATCTGGGCAGATACCATGTATGATGCATTGCATATCATATATCATAAATGTTATATGATATATGTTATATGATACAAATATCACTTTATTTAACTGCAGAATAGCATCAAACCTATTCCAATTTCCAGAAGTTAGCTGGTATTCTTTCCTTCAAAAAATTGCTTTTATAACAATGCAACAATGTTTTATAACAAGGCCAAATCAAAGATTGCTTTGAGCAATTCTTGAAAGAAATGTTGAAAGGTCAAACTCAGTACAAGTCAAGTTAAACAATAAAGTGACAGCTGCTGCTTGCATCCTTTACCTTGTCACATGCAGCTCCTGCTAGATTAACCAGGGTGAAGTTTGTATGTCCAAGTGCATTTGCCACAAGAAAGTTGCATGTTCCCTGAAAAAGTTCAAAAGTTATGAAACAAGTGTAAACAGACACACTGTTTCTGAATCCGTGGTACTGATTATCCTGGGTGTCAGGATGTTCCAAAAGAATTAATCTTTATCATTGGACAACTGGCATGAAAAACCCTGACAAAAGGAAATAAGAACAAATCCTATGAGGAGCAGAGCAGCTGAGGGAGCTGGAGTTGTTTAGCCTGAAGAAAAGGAGGCTCAGGGGGAACCTTATTGATCTCTACAATGACCTGAAAAGAGGTTGTAGCCAGGTCTGTTCTCTCCGGTAACAAGTGATAGGATGAGAGGAAATTGCCTCAATCTAAGCCAGGGGATGTTTAGATTGGATATTAGGTTTAATGGTAACATGGCATTGCTAGAGTAATGGTTGGACTCAAT
>JAOXXN010000471.1:41834433-41849961 GCA_026770055.1 Myrmophylax atrothorax
GGCACAGCATCTGCTGGGAATAAATCCTGCCTTTTCCCTTCCTATCTGCGCCGGAAAACGCGAGATAAAAATAAAATGAAAATATATTATTAAAAAAAACCCCAACAACAAACCAGCAGGGCTGGCAGGAGAAAATCGGGGACAGGCCAGGTGCGCAGGGCCGCCTCTCCGCCGGGGGCGGGAGGTGCATGAGAAGCTGGGCCAGGCGCCGCCGCCATGGAGCACATCCGGATGCCCAAGGTGGGTCCCGCCGCCGCAGCATCCCTGCCGCGCTCCCGCATCCCTGCCGCGCTCCCGCCGGCCTCTATCCCGCGGGAAGGAGGGAGGCTCTCAGCGCAGCCCCGCGGGCCCCAGGCTGCGCACAGCCTTCCCCTGCGGGCTCCGAGCTGCTGCTGCGGGCTGGTTTCGGCCGGTCTGCCCTGCAATCCGCCCCACATGCCGGGGTTGGGCGCGGTGCTGTGCGAGGTGCCCGGGGGTGGTCGGGCATTTCAGCCGCTCCTGGTGCAGCCCCCGGGGCCCGCGGGGTACCAGGGGCAGCCGCGCTGTGCGCTTGTCACACGCCTTGAGTCCGCCCAAGGTTTCGGACTCGGTGATGAATTGGCTGAGTGTTTGTATGTCAATTTCGGTGTTTGGCCAACATAAGCAGTGTTTTTCCATAGCTTTCTAAGCACAGGGCCTGTGTGTGTCAGGAAAATTACCACCCTGCTCTAAAAAAAGGAGATACGGTTTTGACATGTAAAAAATTTAGATTAAAAGTAGTACTAAAAAAAGTGAGCCAGAGCAATATGTTATTTTGAATTGGAGATGGGATATATTTTCATGTTTATTTATTAGCCCAAACCCCTGAAATTTACTTGTATTTGATTTGGGCCCATTTATTTATTATCATTGTTTAGTATGATGATGTGAATTTGAGAGTAGGGCCTTGTTCTTTCTTCCTCTATATTTTTGGGCCTTTAGGTGTTAACCTGCAAATCTGTTAAGAAGATAGGCATTTATAACAACTGCCTTTCCTCTCATCTCATTTCATGATCTATTATCTGCTTTTTGGGAAGGAAGCATCTCAGAATAGTAAGAATAGATCCTACTGCAGGTAGGAAACGATCAGTGAAAGTTGTTTGAACAGATGCTTCTGGCCATTTGCCATTTGCTGAAGAATTCTGAAAGAATGAATGAGGAAAATGTTAAAAACAATAAGGGTAGGAAAATATAAAAATAAATTGTTGTATTTGCTGTAAATGGAAGATCCAGACAAGTCCCTGTTGCAGGCAGTGGAAGCTTATCCCTCTTCTACAGCTAAGACCTTAAAATGTTACTCTGCATATGTAAAACCCATTTCAGCATCTGACAGCTGTGAGAAGGGATTGTACTGATGCCTCAAGGCACTGAAAACCTTACTCATTGTGAAGTGATTCCGTAGTCCTGGATCCAGGCACTCCCTTACATTGTAACTATGCTAAAAGTTATCTGATACAGTAAAGCAGTGTAGACGGTGTGATTTAAAGGTACAAGTGGTACAAAAATCCTTACACATTTCCTCCATAAATATAAAAAATCAACATGAGTCACTACTGAAATACTGTATCTCTCCAGTTATTCTTAAGTGCACTGACATGTGCTACCTAGCAAAATGGGTATCTTTGGTTTTTTTCTCAAAAACTCCTTAGCTTAAAATCAGCCACCACAAAAGCATTGGGGATTTTTGGTCTTGTTTTTACTGACTTTGGTTTTGATAATTTGAAATTGAACATTAAATGTTTTCCAGTGCCAGGAATGTAAAAATAGGTAAGGGAAAGCTATGTGACTGTAGGGATGATCTCACAGTATCATGTGTTAGCCTCTGGTGTCACATTTCCTGACTTCATCCAATTTTGTCCTGAGAGAAATTTGGCAAGTGACTGCCCTACTCTTTAAAGGTATTAATCTCAGAATAATGACACTTTTCTTGATTCACAAACCCAGCCAAATGGAAAATCAAGATAAGCCCCATACTTAGCAAATTTAATATTATCTGAAAACAAAATTCCTGCCCTAAGTAAAAGCTTTTCCTTCAGAGACAGGCCTATAGTAATGCCCATGATGTCTCAGCAATTGTTTTAAGCGAACTATAACTGTAGTGAGTGACGGTTCATCAATATTAAAATTAATAATAATTAATGCATAAGTAAAATAATTAATACATTATTAGATAATAAATAAAACATAGCTGACATTAAAAAAGCAGAAGGTAATTCCATACCAGTTGGATCAGTAGTTCATTTAGGTCACTACTCTGTGTCTGGCAGTGACAGAGTAGAGAGAACATTTAAACCTGGCACATTCTGCACCTTCTCAGCATCTACAGTTTGTATTGGGGTCCAACCCTTCCTAGTTCCATTATTGTCCATTTATGACCTCTCTGTGTAGCTCTACAGCCTCCATGGATGCAAGTTCCAGAAGATTGTGGCTTTACAAAAACATTACCACCTTCTGTCTGTTAAAAAGTTCTTAGGAGTTTCCTTCTGGACTCCTTGCTTCTAGCTTCAAGAATTTGTTAATAACAGTTCCGTGTTCACATTGTCCATGCTTTCACAGGAAATCTTGATCATAATCCACCAGATTCTGATAATTTCAGAGAAATGTCATTGATGACCCCAAGACCTCTTTCCTGTATTGAAAGTATCAATTATGAGTCTGTGTTTCTGTAGATACTGTCTAAGTTGTTTTTTTCTGTAGGTATTCTACTTTATGGCTGTCTCTGTTGAAAATCCTGTGTGTCTCTTTTGCCCACACACTGTTTTGCAAGGCCCCTCTGGGGCAGGATTTCCTACTCCAAAAGCCATTTGGGTCTTTCCCAACAGACTGCGTGTTCACCTGCTAGTTTTATATACTATCACCTATCAGTTTTATATACTGAGCATTATTGTTCTACATATGCACTATATTTTCACAATGCCATCCTATGTATGAAGGCTATAATTTAAGTACATTTAAGAGTTGAGTTGCAAACAGTAACTCATTGCTAAATGTATAACCTCAATAGCCTTTAAAAATTGAAAAATCAGTAAAATTAGTGATTGACATGAGTTTGGCTTGAGCAGCAAGATAGTTTAGGATAACTCTCTGAAGCCGAAATGTGACAAATTGCTCCTACAGTCATAAAAAATTAATAAGCAGTACTTCTGCACAGGTTACAAGCACATTTTATGACTGTGTGTAGAGATATGTCTGGCCATGGACAGGATGACAGATACAGAGCTCTGTATATATGTTTACTTCAGAGGGCTACTTTGTGCACTGTTGCTAATCAGTTACTTTATTTACCACTCTTCATATAATTTGTCTTTGTGTATTGACAGCAGGCCTACTGAGTAGCCTTCTTATAATAAAGAACACATATCCCTGGTGTAACAGCTGTCTTCAGTGTCTTCATTTAGCCCAGAAATTCTTTTGGCTCAATGTCTCTTGTTAACAGAATAGTTTGGATTACTTGGATGGCTTGAATGCTTTCATTTTTGTGATGATATGGTAAGGTATTTCCTTTAGATGATGCTTATCTCAAGCAGAATTTAAGATGAGCTACTATGTTAATGACAAATCTTTCTGCCAGGTGTATTGATTTCCAAAACAAATTTCCAGAATGTGTAATTGAGTTGTGTTTGCTTTTGTTTTCAGTCTGTTTTCCCTTCCATTGTTCTTGCTTTTCATTCTACAAGTTTTATAACACATGTCCATTTTCACAAAGTCTCCATCAGGAGACCCAAATAATTTACATCTACTTTATATATGACAGTGTCAATGGCAAAATATTTGTCCAGGTGTTTATCTAGGCCAATAGCAAAACTGAACCCAGTCTTTAGTCTCCAACTACTTTGGATCTCCACCTTTTTTTTTTTTTAAGCTAAGATGACATATTCTACCACTGCTCTCTGTGTACCTTCTGTTAAGATGTGGTATTATAGTTATGCATTCCATATTCAGGCTACAATTCCTTTTGGAAAAGTTTGATTTTACTTCAGTGTTGTAGGAAGCTGGCAGCAGTCCTGAGGTAATATCAGGAGCCACTCAGGGATGTGGACTGGTTGTTTTCCCCACAAACCAGGGAATGCAGTGCCACAGGCACTTCACTGTAGTCCTAGTGCCTGGCTAAAATTTTATTTTATTTGCTGTATAGAAAAGGTAGAGGAGTGAGGTTGGCATGGCCCTTGCCTTTTACTGGTGTTATGGGTCATCAGCTTAACAGCAGACACTTTACTGTGCTGTCTTTTAAGTGCCAAGTTGATTTTCTACTTTTCAAGTGTTATGCAAAGGGGGTTTCTGTTCTTTCCTCTAAGTATACAACTTAGAGCAGTGCACCTCACAGTTCAGCCTGTGTTTTCTGATTCCATAACTGTTTTCTCGCTTTACATCATGATTAAGAAATGTTAAACCTATTCTGGGGCCAGTGATGTTTAATGACTTCAAATATGTCTGTCTACTTGACTGCTTTAGGCAAATGATACACTGAAAAATCTACACTAATTCTGGACACTTTAAACTCTGATTTTGTGTGTAATGGATTTTTTTTTCTGATTAATAAATCTTCCCTACTCAGAATGCAATTTAGTTTTCTTTGAGTTTTGAGTTTTCTAACATACTGTGCCAGAAGATATTCTGTGGTTTGACATTCAAGACTGGAGGTGGATAAAATGAAAATAGGAACTGCAGAAAATATCTGCATGTTGTGAGATTGGAGTTATAATATCTGTTTGGAATTTTGTTCATAAAATATTTGTTTTGAATCAAAGTCATCAAGATACCTGCTTATTAGTGTGGGTTTGGATTTGAACAAAATCCTGTAACAGCCATTGTTCTCAAAATATTTAGTCATAAACTGGCCAAAAGATCATGCTGACTTTCATATTTTCAATAATGTGACCCTCAATAAAGAGGCAGCTGGATAAAATCATGAAACAAGCTCTAAAAAATATGGATAGCCACATACTTTAATCTGGCAACTTGGTATCCGTGTCTAAACCAGTAATTCAAAAACTTACTGCACTTGAAAAGTGGTACTGAAAATCATTAAGACAGCATGTCTGCAGGGCACTCTTTGATTTTTGTTTATGCACAGTAGGAGTCTAGGGTTGGAGAGGAGGATTTGGGAAGTTTGGCTTTGGGGTGGTCAAGGATGGAATGTCTAAACCTGCTGTTAATGGACTAAAGTGGGTGGTATTTAATCCATCAGTGTCTGTAAACTAAAGGAATTTATTTGCAATAGGAAATGCACACTGACATTTCCTGCTGTGCAGGTGTACTCTGTTGAGAAAGACAGATCCCTGCCATGAGTAAAGGGAGTCCTACAAATGCATTTTTAATGCAAATCTTTCATGGCCTGCACAGCTAAAATGGTGGTCCTGCTGCTCTCAAATAGGCTGCTGGACAGGGCATAGTTTCAAACATGCAATAGAAAAGCCTGTATCAAATACAAGAATTTAAAGATACATTTCTTTTCAGTATCCCTTGTTGCATGCAGGATTCTTTCATAACCAAATCTAAACTAATTTGGCAAGTGTAGCAAAATTTACTGTCTTGAGGAAGCCCTTTTTTACCTTTAAGGTACGATTTTTAATAGAACACAGGAAAAATTAGGAAATTCCTTAAAGTCTCTCTTCTCCTTTCCTAGATAAATGAGGTCCAATATAGACTGAAAGAGAAAAGATTATGTATGAGCTTTATATTACGATATTGACATCGTATTGCAAGTATGTTATGATACTGACACCATATTGTAAGCTATATATTCTCATAATAGGTTCCTGTTTACTGCATCCCTCATACAACTGCTTTTCAGGTATATCTGATAATATGGTGCTCACCTCACACTTCTTACAGATCTTAGCAGACAAGTGGGGGGGGGGTTAAGCCTAATTTTTAGATAGTATGTTTTCTGTCTTGCTAACAGTAAATCCTTATTCTTTTTTTCATCTCTTTTCCATTTCAGTTTAGTCCTCTAGTAAACTTGCTTAGATGTTTTTTTAATATTCTCTCCCATCCTCAGCCTGCTTCGCCCTGAGGAAACTTTACAATGCAGAACTTTAGGTGTCTTTACTTAAATATAATTATTTATGTACTTCTGGCTTTGTTTGACTCTTTTGACATGTGCAAACATCTAACTCCATGATTAATTGTGCATAATTTTACTGCACATGAGAAATCTTTTCAGAGATGGAAATATAAAAAAGTAACATGGATCAAGTACAGTTTTCATAATTCTTATGAAATAGAAGAGAAACCACATTAAAAGGCAACATCAACTGGCAATTGAATTTTCCTTTATTCTTGTTCCAAGATTATGCAAAAAAGATACTTATTGTATATTTTGTTTAACAAGTACAACACTGCTATGTTTGTGTGGAAAAAAATTGTAATAGCATTTGGTCTTTTGCATGTTGTCTTTTTTCACCCTCAGGAATTATGCTAAACACATGGATGGCTGAGGTCAAATAGGGTGAAAAAAGCTCAAATATTCCACTTGGCCTCAAATCATACCAGCTGTGCTTCTTTTTTCTCATTAGGCTGGGGCTCTTGGCTTTCACAAGCACTTCCCTTAGCTTTTGTGCCTACAGTTGTTACAATCTGCTTCAATGTTGCAGAAAGAACTTCAGATGAGAACAGTCCCCTGAGCAAAATTAAAACTCAACGCAAGTTACCTGTTGATACCAAAACCTGATTTTTATTAATTGCTAAGAGGTGCAAAGAGAAGAAATAAGACAAGGTTGGAAAATGCTAACATCACTTTTAGAAGCAGAGAAAAGATTCTACCAAAACTACCTGTTTGCCGAGCTGGTGTGTTTGAGGGGGTGAGAAGCAGTTTCTGCCTTTTTTTTTTCCTGTCTCTATTACTTTTCAATATTATCTCTTTAGCTGTGAGGTGTTTTACTTTCCTTCTCTGGAATGCAGCCAGGATGTGTGGTTTCATCGTTCACATGGACCTGTGTTGCTGGCCATGCAGGGTTCTGATTCAGCAGCACCTTTTGGCCCTCAAAAATATGGTAAGGGTAGAAGAGTAAGATACAACTCACACATGTGGCATGGTGTGTCTCAGTTCTCTCCAGGCTGGCAGAGTTTCAGTCTCCGGTGGCAGGTAGGCAACAGGTGGTGGCAGAGAAGAGGTGAGGGGAAGGTGAGGAAAGATTCCCAGCTATGGTAACCAGTTCTCTCTCTTCCCTTGCCCCAGATTTTCCAAAATTTTTCTTCAGCATTTCTAGTGTTCAAAGGAGGTTGTAAGTGGTTTCTTGGCATGTAGCCCTGTTCACCTGAAACAATAGCAGGATCTTCTGGCAAGAAAACTGTAGCAGGATACTCTAGTGAGAACTTCTGTCAGAAAGCTGACAGAATTTTTGGTGGAAGTTTCGACAGGCAAAACATTTTTTATGGCTTTTCTGTATTATCTGTGTGTTACAGCAGTGCTGAAGCCAACCAGTCTCTTGTCACTGATTCCCAGGATTCAGTTTCTTCTTGCTTTTACTCACATGTGTAACAATCACAAGGTGAGTAGGGAAGGCAGCTGAAATCCCCAGTTGGTCTGGGAGCCCAAAGGGATGGAAGAGGAAGCCTTTGTAGGGCTAAATGTGTGCCCCTAACCCAAACAGGGCCCAGCCCCATTCCTTGACTTTGGGTCAAGCTTTTCAGCACCAGAGATCATCCTGTCAGTGACCTTTTTTTACCCTTGAAGAATTGCTGAAACTCCTTTGTACAGTCAAGTTTCAAAGGACTTGACCAGCTTTTATCTGGAATTGCTGTCAGGTTGTTTCAGAGCAATGCATTTTAACTGTCTGAACAACAGAAAACCTGAGAATGTGGCCTGAGTGAGTACATTCCCTGCTTACCTTTAATTGCCAGCTTTCTCCTGGCTGGGAGGGTTTTCTGACCTTTCTTCCCCTTTGGTGTTAAGGAATTAGAGGAATTAGTCACAGTTCTTCCTGAAGGAGTAGGGAGCACTTGGTGATAGGTGGGAACAGAGCTTGGCTCTTGACTTGGTTCTTGGCTGTTGGATAGGCTTTTTGCTTGTGTTCTCCTTCCAGATGCTCAGTGATAATGGGCAGCTCAGTGATTACCATGGCAGAACTGGCTGCTAAAGGGTCTTCTACTTCAGGTTAGCTAATACATCAGAAGCAAGCACACGGACTTAAAACCTATGTAGTGAGAACAAAACTCTTGAGAGATGCTTTTTCGTAATTTAAAATTTCATTTTATTTGAAAATCCTACAGCAGAGACAGTTTTGTGTCAGATAGACACGAGTTTTGCTGTGTCGGGAAGCAAAGTGATGTTTAGATATGCAGGATCGAGTTCTGCCAATCTGCTGTACAGTTTTACTTTGCTCTTCTTTCCCTGCTTGAGTCTGAGTCATAGTCAGAACTAATCCTGCTTTTTTCTGAAAGAGCTTTCCCATGTGGAGTTGGGAATATCCTGTAGTAGTAACTTCTGTATTTGCAAAGCTGACGTGGGTTTGGAGATGCTGAAACATGTTAACGAAGTGAGAACAAAGGTAGCATATTCAAAATGCATTTAAACACAGGCCAGGCAGTCAGAGCTTATTCAAGAAGTAATCTGTACTAAAAAAGAAAACAAATTACGGTACATGGATATTTTTAGGAATAACATTTTGGCAAACCAACTTTTCAGAACACTTTCAGGGTCATATATTTGCCATTCTTCCCTAGGTAGGAAGTCCCATTGAAACTGATGGGAGTTGTGCCTGAATGAAACTTTGACCCACAACTTTCTGTAATATGACATTTTTTTCTTGTATGACCTCCTGACAACCTTGTTCATAAGTCATTTGTCATGTTTATTCTCTGAATAAAAAGTGCCTTCCATCTGTTCTTAATCTGTGTTCGCTTTAACTTCTATTTTTGCCTCCTTTTTTCTGTCATCTGCGTTGCATTGAAAATAGTTTCTGGCCAACTTTATTTATCCCCATGTAAGGGGTTGAAGTCATTGAAATAAATCTCCCAGCAGTCTTTTCTTTAGGCCTAGACAACCACAGTCATCAGGAAAAAAAAAAAGATGAGGGCAACAGCTTGAAATAACTTATTGAAGTTTTACTTAAATGCCACTGTCTAGAATCCCTTGGCTAACACTTTCTTTTTTGCTTCTTGAGATCTTCCAGCTCTCAGCTTTATAGGGTGTTTTTTGCCCTTTTTTATTCTTTACCTCATTTTATTCTTTTCCTGATTGGGTGGGTGCAGAAGAAGAAGGCTCATTCTCTGAATCTTTTGATCAGCAGAAAGAAATCTAAGATTGTGGCTAGCTTTGTTTTACTTTACTTGTTTTTCGTACCCATGGGTGAAATAAACTGCTTTTTCAGAAAGTCTGAGTAACTGGAACATAGGCAGAAGAAACACAAATCCATGCAGGAGGTTATGCAGAGAATTTTTAGAACAAGTTCCTGAGAGCTTAGAGATTATTACTGCTCCTGAAGGCACTTAATGCCACTTACTCCCTATAAATCAGAACTGTGGATTTGAATCCAGGTAGAGTGTAGACTTGGGGAGTTTCCTTTCTCTTTAGAAATGGTGTTAGACATGATAAGGTGGTTGATGAAGCAACTTATTAGTAAAGCTGCCTTGTTTTCCTCATGCTACAATCACATTGACACATACCACCTGAGGACTAGGCAAGGTTAATCAACTAATCATGCTAATTTTTGTTGAGTCAGATTTTGAAGCTGTCACTAATTTTAACTGACTCTTGCTGTATTTTTGGAGGTCAGTAGAGGTAAGGGCTAAAAATTCAGTCATGCGTGATCTCTCACAATACTTTTTCCTTGTTGAGCCTGGTAGGAAAGCTTATTCTGAATTGTACTTATCCACACTGATGTACTGGAAAATTGAGAAGCTCTTGTTAGAATGCAGAAAATGTATGATATTTTGAATGCTGTGCTGTGTCACCAAAAACTGTCAGTGTAAAAATTTTTATATTCCAAATAAATAGAAATTGCCTAACCACAGCAAATAAAGATGGACAGTTGGACCAAAAATGTGTGTGTTTCACTAATATTATTAAAAATCTAGAAAAAGTGCTGAAACTAATGGTACTGGGTTAGAAATGTGAATCTTGATGTAATAGGCACATTGGAAACTTAATGAAAAAAAAGATCAGTGTGACAGGCACATTGGTGACAAATTACGTGGGAAATACAGGTAAAAGATTAGATTTCTTCTGTCTTGAAGTAAACAGTCAGATCCCATGGATTAATTACATCACAAAAGCCGAGTCCCTACAGATTGCAATTACAAGATCAAATGGGAAAACTTGAACTGTAGCACCACAGGTCTGCAGTATGATATTAGAACTTTAGTAATGTCCTACCTAAATAGTGTCATTGCCCATGAAAACCTAAACAAGAGCAAACAGGGCATGAAGATGAGAAATGTAATAGCAGTGGGAGACATAATTTACCAGTTGAGATTGGATAAATGGGCTGGGGGTTGTGATTCTGAGTATAAGTTTGGATTTTTTAAATGATTGTATATACAAAGGTGATTTGTTTATCTCAGGGGAAAAAAAATAAAGTAATTCTAAATAATACTAAAATGTGGTCTTAGATGGTGATAGAAAGATCTCTTTCAAAATACAGTTAGAACCAATGTGTGACAGCAGCTAAAAAACTTAGATGCAGTGTTCTTGAAATAGAAAAAAAAAGGGAAAAAATCTCCCATGGCAGTGTTCAACTTTAAAGAGAAAACTACATAAAAATGTGAAAACTGTTTAAAGAGAGCCAAAATTTTAAATGTTTATAGGAGTCATGAAGGTTGTTTAAATATGGGAGCTCACTGCAAGTCAACTTCCAGGGAAAGGCTTTAAAAGACAAAAAAAAAGGTTTGTTTAGCTAAACAGCAAAGTGAAGGAGTAAGAGGATGTTTCTTATTAAAAGGACTTCTTTTACTGGAAGTAAAAGGGCTTTCTTCAAGTTGAATTTGTGCCTAAATGAGGAAAATAAAGCATAAACAAGTTAAATATAAACAAAAGAAAGGCCAAAAGAGATTTTGAAGAACAACTTGGCAAAAAATACTAGATAAGTTATTTTCAATCTCTTTTTAAGTGGGTAAAATCCTGACATAAAATCAATAGGACTAGTAGATTATCAAAGTAGGAAAGGTGTTCAGAGACTTGCACATTCTGATATATTCTCTGTCAAGAACGTATCAGAAGATTTGTCACCAATGAAATTGTTATAAGAAGAGATTTCATAATAATCTGGCAACAATGAACAGAAAAAATTACCAGGACAAGATTATACCTCTTCAAGATAGAGGAACTAAAGTACAAAACTGTCAAACAAGTAATGATGGTGTAATGCTTAAAAGTTTACTGTTCCGAAAAAAATGGAGGTGGTAAATACGACAAGTTGATTTGAGCTGCAATGCTCTCTTAAGCCCCTTGCTAAATTGTTAGATTTATAGATAAATATGATAAAAAAGCAGGTGAATCTGCATAGCTTTCATAGAGGAACCAAGAATCTCTAAAACTAATTTGAAAAAGTAACTGAATGTATGGACAAGGGTGATCCCTTTGGTAGAAGCTAGGTGGTCTTCCAAAACTCATTTGAGCATGTCCTTCATCAAAGGGTCTTGAAGAAAGTTAAGTATCATAGGATAAGACATTAGACCTCTCAGTAATAACTAATCACAAATTGATAAAAAATAGTAGAATGTATTATGTGTTTTTGCAATGGAGGGAACTCATGACTAGAGATCCAGTGAAGCTGTAAGAGCCTGTGATGTTCAACTTAAAAATGTTTTGAAAGATATAAGGAAGGGAGGAGATGCCAGAGGTGGCAAAATTCACCAGTAGTACTATTATTCAAGGTAGGAAAAAGGAAGGATTGCTGTAGGGCTTACAGCAATGTCTCATTATATTGATAGACTAAATTTATCATTAATAAATACAAGATAATACACATGGTAGGTATTAACTTATGTGTGCAGACATGACTTCAAGTTACAATTGCTAGTTCTAAAAAAACCCTTCAAAACCCACTGTGTTCTGCAGAGGACAAAAAAGAAAACAATGTCTGAAAACTTTTAAAAATTGACTAAAAAACAAAACAGCAAAGGTCACATTCCACTACACAAACCTATTGTACATCCAACTCTTTAGTTGTGTTTGCACTTTTGTCCTCTTCTCAGGAAACAGACCTCCCATAGGATAATCAGAAGTATTGAAGAGCTTGTCTGGAATAGCTTCCCTAAAGGCCACAACTATATAAAGTTGGGCTCTTCATGCTTGGAATGTGGGGGTAGAGGGAAGGATCAGTAACAGCATGTGTGGCACAGAGACAGTAAATCAGGAACATTCCCTGTTTGCCAAACTGTTCACCAGATGTGTAGTGCACCTGTTACTGGTGGCAGGTTCAAAATGAGCAAGAGGAAGGGATTTATCTGTATCATGCATAGCTGAAATATGAAGTTCACTCTTAGTGGGTGTTATGGATTCCAGTAGGTTACAGGAATTCAAAATGTTATTTAACAAAACTAATGGAATTTAAACACCATTAGGCCTATTAAAAAATATGACCTTGGCTTAGGGAGGCTCTAGGCTGGGTTAAGATCCTGAGGGAGCTTGTCCATAGTTGTACGTGCTTGTCTCTTACACTCTTCTCTCTGCTGCTGAAACTGTCTGCTCTTGAGAGATAGATTGCAGGGCAGGTTGAGTCTCTGATCTTGCCTGGTGCAGCCATTGTATTTGCTTTAATGAAATCAGACTTATCACACAGCACATTAATTTGCTTTAATGAAATCACACTTACCACACAGACTTATCACACATAGGGGTTTTTTTTTTAAAAAAAAACCCTCCACAACCAAAGAGCTTTGTTGGTTAGGATTGTTCAGTCATGGGGTTCAGACTGGTGAGTGGGGAGAGGATGTGACTGGGAGGCCTGGAAGTGCATCCCTCAGCGCCGCCCCACTCTGTGGGTGCTGCTTTGCTTTGTGTCTCATGGCCCAGGCTCCCTCAGTTTGTGGCTGGAGTGGTGAGAGCCTGGTGCAGGATCGGTGCCTGTGCTGCAGAGTCCTTGTTGGCTGGACTGCACTGTAGGAACCTTTTGTCATCCAGACAGAGCTAATTTTTATTGTTCTTGTGGGTTCCTTGTAGAAGGGCCCTGCCTACATTTTGCTTTTGTTTTAGTCCTCCTCTTTTGCTTACTGCTGTATGCTTGCTGGATTAATATTTTATTTCTTCAAAATTCCTTCTCAACCCGATATGTGACCTCTGAAGTAGATGGTCCTGGGAAAAGACTCCATCCATGCTTTCTAGCTCTTTTATTTTTGTTTAAAGCAGATTATAACTGGCCTTGAGGGAGAGGACTCTGTTTTAATAATGGTTTGATTTTAGACATTTTGCTACCAAACTGGCTTATTTTGGTTTTAAGTGTTTCTTTATTCCTATTTTTAAAATAGTGCAATGCATTTGGAATACACATTGTAAACACATAATTCTCCGATGCTGGTAGTATTCTGGGTTTTATGAAAAACTAATTTTAGTTTTTAAATTGTTGTAGTAGGAAATCCATCAAACCCATGGTTGCAAATTGTTAACTGTTTTAGGCAGGTTTTGTCCCATTGAATATCTATCTACCTTGTTAGTTTTTCTATTGGTCTGGTTTTTCAGTCAGAAATCATCAAGTGTTTTGTGTTCAAATGAACCTTAAAGATCATCTAGTTCTAACCCCTGATAAATGTCTATAAAATGTGCCAGATACAAAACATTAATGGTATACAAGCCACCAACTGGAGATCTGAGAGGTAATGATGTATTATGGACTCATCTTTCACAGGAGTGTAGCAAGGAGAGAATGCCCATTTTGTGCCCAAGGTGGGAGAGCAGTGGAAATGAAGTCCTTGATTACCATTAAAAAGTGACTGGAAGTAAAAATTTCTGATGTTACCTCTGCTGTCAGATCTACAGGAACATAGGGACAAAGGCTGAACAGAGGTTTGCCTGGGAGCCTGAGTGAGACCCTCTGAAAAAACTCTGCCACTGTCATCTCCTGCTTATTGTTATTTTTTAAATTTAGCTTTCTGTGTATCTCTGACAATTCTGGAATGGCTTGAATGGAAAACATGGAGTTAGAGTTTAGCTAAAGGCCAGGCCCTGCCTTGCTATCACAGGGTTTTGGTAAGGTGAGATCACAAAGAAGAGCTCAAATGAGAAATTGTTTGAAAGTCTTTGCCAACAAGTTTTCGGATACAGAAGTACCACTAGAGGGGGAAAAATTAAGTTACATCTGGAACTAGATCGCATAGTATAATCACATTTTTTATATAGTGATACTTTTTTTATATTGCATATTGTACTGAAAAGAACTTAATTTGTTTGTAATGGATAAAATGTGGACATGGAGCTCTCACTATGGCAGGCTCTGTCATAGCCTAATTTTTTTTCTCTGTCATTTCTTTGCATAGGTGGAAAATGTTCGGTTACTTGATCGTTTATCTTCAAGAAAAGCTGTGCTGGGAACCCTGTATCTAACAGCTACCCATGTCATATTTGTGGAGAATGGTTCTGAAACACGTAAAGAAACCTGGGTATGATTTTTTGTCTTTTCAGTTAGCTGTAAGTGTGTGGCACTTTACTGATGGTAATTTGAAAATTACTTGCAAAACAGTTTAGACAGAGTAAAATAGTGCTTTTATAACTTCAGGGCATGTGAAGTTCCAGCCTAGTAAATTTTGAAAATTTTCGATGGAATCTGGATATTGCAGTATAGTAAGAGGAGTAGAAGGGCCTTCTCTGTATGAATAGCAGATGTGGTTGAATGAGGAACAGTTGCTGTAGACTACAACATTGCTCCTATCATCCAGGAAGAACTGTGGAGAAATGCCTTGAATGTGAACTACTACCTTGGCTCTGTCAACTCTTGCCTCTCTTGCTGACTGCTTGTGCTGAATCAGTGATTTTGTTGTTTTAATATTCTAATTTTTTTATAATGTAGTATTTTGAATTAACTGCTTTGATGGCTTGATAACATATGTGGCGTATTGTCATGGTTTAACCCCAGCCACTGACCAAGACCCACACAGCTGCTCATACACTCCCCCACCAGAAGGACCAGGAGAGAATTGGAAGGGTAAAAGCTATAAAACTCGTGGGTTGGGATAAAGACAGTTTAATAGATAAAGCAAAAGCCATACACACAAGCAGCAAAACAAGGAATTAATTCACCACTTCCCATGGGCAGGCAGGTGTTCAGCCATTCCCAGGAGAGCACGGCCCCATCACACGTAACAGTTGCTTGGGAAGACAAACACCATCACTCCAAACAACCCCCTTTCTCCTTCTTCCCCCCACTTTATAAGCATGCACATGTCATATGATATAGATATTCCTTTGGTTAGTTGGGATCAGCTGTCCTGGCTGTGTCCCCTCCCAGCTTCCCGTGCATCCTCAGCCTCCTTGTCAGCATTACAGTATGAGAAGCAGAAAAGGCCATGGCTCCATGTAAGCAATACCAAAACCATCTCTGTATTATTAGCCCTGTGTGCAGCACAAATCCAAAA